>VWZD01003253.1:473890-506054 GCA_013396695.1 Sakesphorus luctuosus
AACTGGGATCTACTATAGGCTGGACCACAAAACAACTGACCACAGCTCAACTCTGTTGAATTAGCTTCACTGTGATTGATTGGCTCTGATATTTTCTATCTTCCTTTGCTGATGAACAATGTGTGAATGTTTAATCATTCGCCCTAATGTTATATTTATTTAGTTCCTTATGCTTACACAGCATTTAGTTACCTTATATTTGAGTGGGGAGGGCTTTTAATTTGTGGTAACTTTTTTGCTTACAGAATGTAACAAACTTTTTATGTAAAATGTATTTTCAATTTTCGTACAGATTACCAAAGCTTTACCTGTGTGAATTCTGTCTTAAATACATGAAAAGTAAAAACATTTTGTTAAGGCATTCAGAGAAATGTGGCTGGTTTCATCCTCCAGCCAATGAAATCTACAGAAGAAATGACCTTTCAGTATTTGAGGTAGGTTTATCAAAAATGTAAACTTTCTGCAAGTAATCAGTTCATAGACATTACAGACTAGTTGTAGAACTACTGGAAACTTTAACATACGTAAATATTTCTTTGGAGGTTCTTATACTGCAAAAACAAGTCCGTCTTCCCTATTCTGTTTTACACTTTGGGGCCATGTTCTTTCATGATCTGTACTTTACTTCATGCATTAACCAGCCTCTTAAGATACTTGCAAAGTACTGCTCCCATTGCAGTTCTCATCTTTGGTGGGTTTGCCTTTCCCTTCTCAGCAAAAGTACCTCTTGTGTCCTTTGATTTCTGGCTGTTTGAGTGTCTTGGTGATAGGGAGAACGCTAATCATAATGTAGGTGCTCCCAAAGTATTAAAGCGAGCAAAGCAGCTTCTTGTGTGTTCTAAAATCACAAATGTAGCTACTAACTGCTTTTACCTTCCTTTTGGATGTTTGAGAAACTTGCCCAGAAACATCCTGGCTGGGTGATGGAGGTTCAGGCCAACTTTGGCCAGAACACACTACCTTTAATTTATTAAAAAATACATATCCATAAACTCAATTCTGGGATTACCAATCTAAATTATTCTCTTGGGAGATGAGCTCTAATAAGTTTTTATGTTTTATGGATACCCTGGACAATGGAATTCTGTTTGAAATAGCTTAGCTGCAGTTGCTAAACCCATACTTTAACCCTCACATTCCTGTTTCTCAAGCGTTGTTACAGATGGCATTAACAGAAAAGACTGCTGGGGTTACTAGGACTTCTTTTGAAACTACTTCTCAACAGTGTTATTTGGATGTGTATATTGATAATTTATTTTTAATTGCAGATGTCAGATTCTGCTTTAAACTTGTATTTTCTTATTGTGTAAATGTCTCTTGTGCTTGACCACTGCCATTATCTGTTCAAACAATGGTAGATGCAGTCTTGAAGTCCTTATTTAAATCAGAACAAGATCTTAGTATTTGGTTCACTTTTTTGTGTTTGTGCTATTAACAAAAAAAAAAAAAAGCTGTTTGCGTCAAGGTTGCTTCTTTCCTGACTTGAACAGTCTTCATAAATATTGCAGATCTGCCAGCAAAAGAATTATGTTGTAAACAGACTTAACTCTTTTCCTGTCAAGAAGTGAAATTGTCCTAGTCAGTCTAAATTAACTTGATTTTCTCTATTAGCAGGTGTTCAGAGCTGTGCAGCATACAATAGGCAAATCATGCTTTCCCATTTATTTTCATTAAATACCAACAACAACATGTGAATAAAAAATTCTTTAAAAAATAGTGTAAAATACAGGGGATGGGGAGATGGGGAATTGCTGCAAAAAACATGAAAAACAAGATGTGTGTGAAAGCAATGTCCCGACTCCATTGCTTTTATTCCCTTTCTCTAGTGTAGATGCTTCAGTAAGCACTTAGGTTAAGCCTTCTACAATAAATGTGATTGGTTTGGGTTTTCTTATTTCAAAGGTTAGTGTCAGTTGCTGCCCTGATTACAGTAGAAACTTAGTTATTAGTTGGTGTCCATCTTCACAAATCCTTTCAAGAATTCTGTGCAACTATTTTCTTTTAGGCAGAATGAAGGGTTTGTGATTTCCTTTATGCTTTTGTGGTTTTGAGACAAATAGAAATAAGTTTGGCATTTTGTGATTTATGTACCTCTGCCTAGAGCATGATTTCGACAGATTTGAGAGAGGACTTTGATGCAGCTTCCTGCTATGCTGCAGCCAGGAAACTCCTGACAGATGCTTGCTTTTGAGCTCCACGCCCCTCTTTTTCTCCCCACTTCTCACATTCAAAGCTGATGAACAAGCTGTGTTTACCTGAAACTTAAGTTCTTTTACGTTTTTGTACAAATGTTCTTACTGAAAAAGACAGCTCATGTAATTTGCATTTTCAGGCTTATGGCTTAGCCAGTGGTGATTTTTACTTTCTTAATGTTCACATTTAACTTGCACATTTGGTAGTAAGTGTGAAAAGTAATTAAAAGCACCTGGACAGTGGAGTGTGTTGTACAAGAGCTTTAATGTATTTGATAGGTTCTTAAGAGCCCTATGCAAGTTTATTCTGATGTGTTTAGGAGCAGTAGCTGTCCATTAAATGTTTTGGTTTTTTTTCAATCCAGTTAATGTAACAATACTACTGAAGCTGTCTTAAAAACCCTAAGTGTATCCGAAAGGTTGGGTTTTAATCAGATTTTAACTAGGATTCTTACTCTAAACAAATTACAATAGAATTTGGCTTCTTTTTCAGCACAGTGTGCATAGCATCTGTCTGTGTCTGTGAATGAAAGCTACTGTCATTATCAAAGATCATCAGTACAAGCAAACCTTTCTATTAAGAAGATTGTTTCAAAAACGCTGTTGCCTTTGACTGAGCCTTCCCTTTCAGGGAGTACCTAATTGATCCAGGAAATCTGCATCTGTGTCTGGCATTTCTGTAGCTGAGTCACAGCTTGACTCTTTACACTCGTAATATACCTAGACTAATTGTAGTATTTAGCCTGAAAATTTACTTCACTCGCTCAATAGCGTTTTAGTCTGGCATGGAAATTTTGGTCTTGTCTGATTTATCCAGAACATTGATGTGATTGATGCATAATTTGCTACTCATTTCTTGGCCTTACACCTTAAATATTCAACATAATACACTTCATTGTTTGGGGTTTTTTTTAAGTTGTTGTACTCCACTGCCTTCTAGCAAAGCACAGCTGACTGCACTTTTAACTAGTGCACTTTTGTTGTCTGCTAGTCATACTCATTTTCATTCCAGGAATAAAGTGGAAGAGGTAAGTCTATCTTGAACAATTAAAAGGTGAAGTTACTTTGTTTAATAAATCTGGATACTCAGAGGTTACATAAAAATGCAAAGCAATTAGTATTAATTGGAGATTTCCTACTTAACAGGAAACTGGGGCATTTTTTTTCTGAATCTGAATGTCTTTTGTTGTTGGGGTTTTTAACTTGTACCACCACACTGTTCTGATTTCCTTCTAGGATATGATTGATTGAATACGTTGTTTTGTCCTAACTTGATGTCTTGGAAATAACTGCATCTGTCTTGCTTTTCTCTAGGTTGATGGAAATGTGAGCAAAATTTATTGTCAGAATCTTTGTTTGTTAGCTAAGCTCTTTCTGGACCACAAAACATTGTATTATGATGTTGAACCATTCCTCTTCTATGTCCTTACAAAAAATGATGAGAAAGGCTGCCACTTAGTTGGATATTTCTCTAAGGTAAAAAAAAGTGGGTTTATTTAACATTTGTAATTTTCTGCTCTCCTTAATACTTGTGACAACAGCAAGGAAAAAAACATTGGAAGTTTGAAAAAAAACAAAATCAGAAGCTTGAAAGCCTCTCTGTAAATCTCGAAAATTATGTGCCTTGTCTCAAATATACTGAACTTTCTTGCCTCTTATTGATGCAAAATTGTAAATGCATTCAGCCACATGGATTGGGGTGGATTTTTTCTTCCTTTGGGATTCTTGTTTCTTCATTTGTTTTGGTTGTTTCCAGAGCAGTGTTGTGGTTTCAGTTGAATACTTAAGTCTTTTTCGTCCCCCTAACATTTTTGCATTGGTATGCCAAGTCTAACTTGTAAAAGTTGCAGGTACTTGAAATGTTGATGTGTTTTCAGGGCTTGACTGCCAGCAGTTCGAGCTGGCTATTTACATCTAAATGGCTGGGAATGCTCCTCTTTTGCGTACAGGGGGATCTAATGCAGTTACTGATTACACTGATGTAACTTCATGGTGGATGCCTTGCTTAGAGCGGATGTCTCTGTTGGTTGTGGCTGAATTTAACATAATAGGTGGGTGCTATAGACAAAAATAGTACTTATGTGGACTATCTTGACAAAGAGACCAAGAAAAATGGTGAAGTATAGTTAGATGTGATTGCAACAGGAAAAGTTTCCATCATTGTTTGTGATTGCACTTAAGACATGTGATGAATAGGTGCAATTACTCAGAAATTCAGTCCCTCCTTCCCCTAGTATCATCGCTTCCTATTGGCTGTATAATTTTCTTTCTTGAAGTGATTTGTTAAAGACTACACTTTAGAGAAGTCTGAAAATCTTGCTGAGTACCTGAATACTATAATCTCTCTGATATCTGATACATCCTTCTGAGAACTGAGCCTTGCTAGAATTAAAGTAACAGCGAGACATACAGGCACAATTTACTGTCTTTTATATCAGTCAGAACGTTTTGTGACTGTATAAACATGTAAGTTGTGATTTAGGCAAGTATTTTCTTAAGGTAATAGAGGTTAAGGTGAATATCCGGTTTGTTTTTGTTTTTTTTTCTTTAGCTTATCCTAGAATGATTAATGTTGCAAAATACCTCTGAAATCATAGAGTCCAACCATTAACCCAGCATTGCCATGATCACTACTAAACCATGTCTCCAAGTGCCACATGAACAAGTTTGTTGAATGTTTCCTGAGGCTGTGATTCCACCACTTCTCTAGGCAACCTGTTCCATTGCTTGATAGGCCCTTTCAGTGAAGAAATTTTTCCTCCCTCCCTTGGCTCAACTTGAGGCCATGTCCTCTCAACCTGTCACTTGTCACAGGGATAAGAGACTGACTTACTAAAGTCCAAGTAGAACACATTCACATCCTTTCCCTCATCCTCCAAGTGGGTCACCCTGTCACAGAAGGAGATCACGTTAGTCAGGCAGGTCCTGCCTTTCATAGACCCAGGACAGCTGGGCCTGATCTCCTGATTGTCCTGCATGGACAAATGTGTTGCCAGGATGTGAACTTCTTACTAGCAGCAGTCCTGAGAGTTTGGGAAGTCTGTACAGTGAAAATACTTACCCATACTGTAAAAACTAGGAAACCTTGTGAAATATGGCTTGGGTATCTGCTTCACAGCTGACGAAATACTTGGGAATGCGTGTACTGGAATGTGATCCTGGCAGTGTCATCACTGATCTAGTGTCATCGTATGTGGAGGCTGAAGTGATAGCAGGTGTCTTGAACTATACATGAGCTTTCCATAACTTCTGATCACTTACACTGACCTGGGTATTTTTGGTTGGTTTATTTTATTTTCCTCAAAACTACCTATTTTTGATTTTTAGATCAGTTTTTTTGTGTAATCTTTTAAAGGTAATACGGCCCTTCCTTTTTATCAGTAAATTGGAAAGAACCCATGAACTTACATAGTTAGGACAGCTTCCTAGTTTACCTTCTTCCCCCTGTTGTTTTAAACAAGCAGTGTAATGTTTGCCTTCATTGCCTGTATAGGACTTCATTCTGTCTGAAAGAGCTTTTGCTCACCTGCCTTGATTTTGGTTCAGGTGAGAAGCATGCAGCTTTGTAAAAGTCAGTATACTGCAAGTATAACTTCTTAGTTCTGCAGGTATGGAGTTCCTTCCCTGCACCCAGACCACATACTCCTCATTCAGAGAGGGGAGACAAAGATGAAAACCAGCAGGAACTTAGTGTAGCAGTTGTAGAAAATACAACTTCACCATGTGTATGGATATTATATTCCACTTCTATATCTTTGACAGAATGGTCAGTGAAGCATGAAAATATTTCATCTTACTGTCATCCTTCTTTACAGTACTTAAACTTTATTATGCTGTTCAGGTAATGTATTTAATTTTTAAGATGCTGAGTAGTTAACCAATTAAAAATATTTTGGAGGATATTTCTGGTATTTCCGTCTTACAATTAAATATTAAGGTGGAATTACTTGACTTTGGTACTGGCCCCATACATCTGTTCACCTTATTGGGATATTTTACAAGGACAGTGGCAGGTGCAGGCAATTGCCCACTTCAGCAGTGCTTTGACATACTTGATCTGTTTCTCCTTCCCACAGGAAAAGCTTTGCCAGCAGAAGTACAATGTCTCCTGCATAATGATCATGCCCCAATACCAAAGGCAAGGATTTGGAAGGTTTCTCATTGATTTCAGTAAGTGAAGTGTTTTATTTACACTTGTGATCCAAGGAGCTGATGGCTGCTATAAGAAAGTATAACGTGTGAAACTTTATTTAACTTGCTTTGTTGTTTTTATCAATAGATAATGGGATGTCTGTTTATGTTTACATAGGATAGAAAAGCTCCCTGAAGTGAAAAACTTAGTGCTGCTCTGTTATTGTTCTCAAGGAAATTGAGAATGGATCTCTCGGCAGTAATATTAGCTCACAAAGCTATTACCCTGAATGAATTGTCTAAATTACCTTCCATTTTGCCTTGCTCATTAGTATAAGAAGAGGCAATTATTTGTGATTATAGCTAAGAAGGTGTTAGTCCAAGGGATTCTCTACATTCTAATATTTCTAACTTGTATCTTCTTTTAGCTAAAAAACTATTGTAATTGAAGAATTGCTACATAGAAGAAACGTATTTCATTTTTTGTGTTTTCTTCTTGAAGTGAAAATTGTTACCAAAAAAAGCATAGGTGCTAATGGCTGTACTTGTTTTATTTTGCTGAGCTGTCTGACCTGTTAGAAGGCTTCAGGCACATTTGTTTAAATACAGATTTGTTCTTCTCCAAATCTTTAAGTTGCAGTAGAATGCCAAACAAAATTACAGAAGGAAACTCTCTCTTGAGAGTCCTCAGTATTACTGAATCCAGCTTTCTGCTGTAGTTTAGAGGGAGGATGATAAAGAATTAGCGTATTTTGTGTGTGGCTGGTTTTCACTATTATGTTTTTTAAGGCACTGTAGAATTACATGACAGTAGAGATGGTTTAGATAATAGGATTCCTGCCCTGAAGGTGTATGCAAGAACATTAAAATGCAAATAATAATGCATTGCAGTATAACAGCAGGACAAAGACAATAATTTGTAACTGTTGAGTTTAAGTTCTGTGTCTTGCAGTGTTCTACCCAGCATGACTGCACTAGTGTATAAAGAGACTTAGTATGTCTCATCATTGTATGGCTTTATAAACAGCCTTCACTATACCCCTGTGAGTCAGGTAAGGATGGTTCTGGACCACTTAATCCGCCATGGAAATGTAGCCCTCACTGGAGTGGAACACAGCAGCTCTTCCATTGTGCACCTTCTGCAACCTTGTAGGAAAGGCTGTGACAAGTACCACGTATTTCTAGAACTGTGGAGTGAACTCTAAGCTTACTTAGGTAGAAATTGGCCCTGTTTTTGGATTAGAATACTTCTGTTGCAGAAGGAGATGAGGAGCTCTTTAGTGGGCATAACTGGCAAGTACTTCCAGGCTTTTACTTTGTTTGTTACTCTGTAGTGTCTCTCAAAAAAAACAGCAAGACTTTCCACAAATGTTTTTCTGGTTGAATTTGCAATAGTTATATTTACAAAACTGATGGCCCAGCCATGAAACCCATGAATTCCACAGAAGATCTTGGTATGAGTATGCTGTGTCCCTCTAGATGCGTACTCTGTTACTGTGCCATGTGCTGTTTGATCTGGGAAAATCATTGGAGTGTTCCGTCCTTATCCTCCTGGAAAGATCTGGAAGCACGTTGGGTTGTTTGAATCATTAGGTTTTATTTGTTGACTTACAACAAGACCTATAATGGTATCCTTTTGGAGCTTCTCTGGTGTTATTCCTATGTCTTTCCTCTTTGTAGGCACATTCATATCACAGATATTGGCTGCAGCTGTGAAAACGTGGCATAGTTTAGAGACCGCCTTTAGCTTCTGCTGTAGCTAACAGACTGCCCACCTCCATGAGCACACAGTCCTTCAGTACCTTTCCACAGTGTTTTCTTTTGGTTTCTGGACAGAGGTTCTCTTAACTAACTGGGAATCAGACTGTCTCAGTTGCCAACAGAACAAAGAACCAAGAGGTGACTGAGAAAACCTGGCTCTGTAGTGCAAGTGTGGTCCAAATTTCATGAGAGGTAGTGAGAGGACTATTTGTGGCTGGTTTTCCCCTGGATGTATAAAGAAAAATAAAAAAGGAAGGGCAGGTTATCAAGGCTAGTTTTCCTAGGTTGTATTTACATCTCTGCAGGATGGGGGCTGGATGCCATGAAATGGGGCAGCCATAGCTTCATCTGAATCAGTGAGCCCCAAATCTTCATACAAAAAAACCCTTTGAAATCAAGTACTTACTCTTTTTCCTGTAGTTTTACTTGTGCTTCTGCCTTCTGTATTGTAATTGACTGCCATCTTCTTTATACTTCATCCTTTCTGTTCACTTGTGGTCTCCTAAGTTGCTTTAGCTGGCCTGAGAAGATATGTTACAACAAAACCCCAGTCATTATTCTAAACTTGAACAGAGCAAGTTTGTCATAGTTTAAAAGATTCTTTGCCAGTGACATTATCGAGACTGTCATGTTCTCATAAAGTTGTTAGAAGATAAATTTTATACTCTGAATGTTAAGCCTTCATTTGTTATGTGGGTAATGCTTGTAAACTGCTTTATTTTGAAATCTGTGAAGCAGTCACTGGTACTTGTCTTTTTTTATAACAGTAACCAGAACAGTTTTTAAAGTATAGTAATAAAAATGTAACTGAGCAAGTAATTTTCAGAAAATGATAGTTACAAACCACAAAAGGGAAGGCTTTAAGAACTATGTGCAAGCAGCTGACTGTTCACATTACTTTGTGTATATCTGGACTCTTGATAGAAAGGCTGGAAAGAGCAGCCTCAACCCACCAAATGACTTCTGCACAGTGAGCAGTCTGGTGGTAAAAATTTGCTTCATTTTTGTAAATGAAATGCATTTGTCTGTTCAGATTGTGGTGCATTCTTTTGTCTTAAACTAATGTAATGTTCACAGATGAGTCCTGTGTGGTCATGCTGTAACTTGCAAGGGGAAGTTTGCTAAAAGAAAAATAGGTATTTATTTTCTGACCATAGATTTTTATGGGTTTTTTTTCAACTTAACATTTTAACATTTGGCTAACTACATTTAAATATATATATACTTTAAATTGATACTAATAATACCATTATTTCTTACTTTGTCTATCAGTCTGTTTCTTCAGGAATCTATAATCTCACCTGTGGGAAAAAGATTTTTAAAAAGAGTAAATTAACTTTTGTGAGAAGCAAGCATGCTGTACAATGCCTGTTTGCTACTCTTGATGGTCTTCAGCAAAAATTTCATTGTAGTTTCTTGTACATCATTCATCATTTAGACAGCAATGCTATTGTTAAAACCAAAAGTATATCTGTGTTTTTAAAGCCTAGTAAGATTTTTTTTTTTAATTGTAGGAAAGTTAGAGATTTTGACTGTGATAAAAACCTATTGGGCTGTTTAGGAATTGAAAAATATTTTGTTATAAATATTTATTAAACAGCTAAACTGTTGATTTGTAAAATTGAAGACTTGATACTACTTGATTTTACTTAATTCACTGTGAGATAAAATCAGTTTAACCTGGTTTATTTTCTTGAAGCATATCATACTGAAGGCAAAATGGTTTACATAAAGTCTTCACTTTGTTTATACTGAATATGCTTTATTAAATACTATTTTTAACAGTTAGTTGAATTTTTTTTTTTACATAGGGATAGGGAACCTCATTTTTACTGGGAGTGTATCTGAACGTACAAAGCATTTCCTGAACATGAATAAAGGTCTTAATTTGGCTGTTATATTTATACCTTCCTGCCTTTTACAGGACTGAAAGATCTTGCCAGACTTTTTAGGTTTGGGCTGTTTGTTTTGTGTTCATTTCCTTTTTCTTGTATTTTGCGAGGTTGACTGGATTGTGATTGCAGGGTTGTACCTGAGGGAGAAAAATTTACCTTCTGCTTCCATCTTTTGTATTTGCTGTAAATAAAATTTTGGGGTAAGTAGACTCCAGTTGATCCAGAAATAAACCAGAAAGAAGGCTATATTGCATAAGATCCCATGCTGGGTTTGTTTCACTTCAAGTCCATTTGTGGTGATACACAGCTACCATTCCTGTCACAAGGATTGTGTGTGTTTGCATTTGGATGAGCCTCTATATGTCCTCTGTCAGTTCAGCCTGCATTGCTGCTGTGCTTTTAACAGTGCAAGCACTGGAGCTACGGTATTACAACTTCTCTCTGTGCAGACCCACTTCTTTTATAAACTTTAGCAACTTCTCTATACAAGACATTTTTCTTTGTTTTCTTGATTTGAGCTCTTGCAAAGCCCAGAATCTTCATATGCTTTCTATTTCTATTCATTGGGCTGCAGTGCCAGGACATACAAGTTGTTGGGTTTTTTGACATATCAAACTGAGAGTTCAATATTACTAGAATGGCATATAGCAGTATTTCATATTTGTTTTCCTTAATTTAAAGTCATCTTTTAATTCATGTTTCTTCACGAAGCTCATCTTGTCACAGTCCTGTGTTTCTGCTTATTGGATTGCAGATTCCACACTGGAGGCCTAGCCAGGAGTTGGAGGAAAAGAAATTCATGTGACTGCTAAAATAAACCTTTCCAACTGTGCTGGCCAGCATGGTGACGATTCATTTGCATTACAGTTACAACTGGACTTAATGCTGAGGAGCAAAGTCCTTGATAGCCTTTTGTTATTTATCTTTAGGGTGTGTCTTGTCCAGCTGTTTGTAGTTTCTTACTTCCCTTCAGAATACCTTCATTTGATTTATCTGTTCATTGTGAAATGATTATTCTCATTCGAGAGATGAAACATGTTTTAAGGATGCTGGGGTTCTATTTGGGCTATACATGCTTTGTTTTGCATGGAGGGGTTTTTTTTGGTTCACTTGTCTGAATGTTTGGGAAAATCAGTGCTGACTTCTTGAACTTTTATATCATTTATTGTGTACAACTTTTAATGACTGGGTTTTTTTCCATTCATTTGAATTAACCCCTGATTCCCTTCTGGGTTGTGTAGCTTAGAATTTTTATGAGGAAACCATGATAGGGAAGGGCAATTCAAATCTGGCAGTGGAAGAAACAAACAGAATTTATATTACCTGAGGAGTTTTGGTCTGGTGTAGGAAAAGTGGGTCTGGTAAATGTCCTTGTTTGCTCATTTCCCCAAATCTGATACCTGTTTTTTGGCCAAGTGTTTGGGTTTTTTTCTTGCTCCAGTCAAACAGGTGAGTAAATCTTCAAGTACTGATTTGCAGAAGCAGCAGGGTATAAGCAGTATCAGCACTTGTGCAACAACTAATGTACAGCACCAGGGAAGGCAAGTTTCCAAGGAATGAGAGGAGGAAAAGGTTGGCTTTGCAAGTACGGGGAAAACTATTAATGAAAAGTTATGTCTTTCCTCCTAAATGCTTTTCGTGAGTGAGCATCAGTGCCATTGATAAAGGATGTCAGTACTATCACTGATCTTTATAAAATCGTATCTGAGAGAGAGAGAGAGAGAGATTTGCTGTCTTGCTCGGTTAAGGGAAAAATTCATTAGCCTACATTCCTTCTCAATAGGAAATGTCTCAGCAAAGGCCTGTGAACAAGATGGGTGTAGTGTTCATTTGCTCTTTACAGCTTTGAAGAAATTGAAGATACGGAACTACAAGCTGTTTCTTTGCTCTCAGTTCTAATCCTGTCTTCTTGACTGAAAACTCCCTATAATCCCTTGTCCACGTGTAACCATTTAGGGGCTTTTGTGCACAAAAGCTGAATCAGTGAAATATTCTGTGCTAAAGCTGGGCAGGGACTAAGTACAGATGTCCTCGAAGGTGTTTGTTGTACCCATGATGCTGTATGCACTTTGCTTGAGAAGTGAGGGATGGTGATGGGGCAGTGAATAGACAAAAAAAAGCACGCATAGCTTTGTAAAGTGCATTCTTGAGTTGCTTCCAGTTTGCACTTGTCTCATAAGATCTGCATCTCTCTGGAAATGTGAAGATAGCTGTTGCTTAATTGTACAGAAGGCGTAAGCATTGTGCATTGAGTAGTTGTCTGTCCCACAAGCATCTGCAGGTAACACAAGTCTGTATCGATGAGAATGGAGACAGTGTGTTTATTTCTTCCTGCTAGCAGTTTTGAGACACTTTTGAAACAAGCTGAAGGAACTGCATTACATGAAACCTGGGTTAGTCTTCAGGATCAATTTAAGAAGACTAAAAAGTAGATTTTCTTCTGATGTTTAGTGCAATTTTATTCTTTTAGCAAGTTTGTTAAAAGAGCTCGTCTAGCCTGTAAAATGGGTGTTTCTGTGAAAGCGAAGAGGTTTGGTTTTTCTCAAGCTTGAAAAAAACATGTACTTCTAAACTAAAACTGCTTATTTTTTAACATGCTCAATTCAAACAGCATTTGCTCGTCTAGGATCAACTACTTATTTCCAACTTCCTCTTGGCTCCAGTACTTGAAAAGCTCTGTCTTCTGATACCAGTAAGTGGTTATATTTAATGGAGAACGCTGTGCTGGTTTAAAGGTAAACTGGCAGGAGAAATGAACCCAACACAAAAGAGATTACAAGTCAGAGTTAAAATTTAATTAAAATATTACAATAAATGCAATGACACAAACAGAGATTGTTTTTAACCCACAAAACCCAGAAGTATATCGCAGCACCCTCAGGCACAAACAGAATGGTGCTCATTAGCCCCCATGCTGAGCCCCACATGGGTCCCCTGAGTCCAAAGTAAAAGGAAGGGGAAAAAAAACCTGTTGATGCAGGTGACGGTTGCAGTCTGCTCGAGAGTGGTGGGCTCCTCCTGTCAAGGTTCTGGTCCTCCTCTGGATCTGCCGAGTGGTCCCCCAAGTCCCAAACCCCCCAAGATTATGTACCCTCAGGTCCAGGTGGGAGCACCCAGTACCTCCCCCAGGGCACGGAGTTTCACAATGGGTGATCTGACTCTGTGAGTCATAGGGTATTTGGAATCATTGATGGCCCATTAGCAGACATGACATCTCAGGCTGGGTGTGGAGGTGCTAACGACTTGCTGGAAGGGAGTTACCACAGCTCTTATCTCACAGGTGTCTTTCACACCCAACTCACACCCTGAGGGTTCAGGTGTGCCCTGGGCAGCTGCTGCAAATGGTCCATTGTTAACGGTTCTTAGGAAATGAATAGAGGGTGAGAATACACAGCTATGGTCACACCCACACAGTGGTCCCGGTTGCTGAACTAGGATATGAATTCCTTTTAGACAGTATTGGACCTTGTTTTCTCACTTGTGTGCATTGCTGTGTCTTGGAGTTTTGCAGTGTCTTCAGCAGGAGTCAGGGTTGAGTTTTCCGTGGCTAGTTGCAGTTTGGACAGTGATCTTTTCATCTTCCAAACTGGATTTGTGGTGCTTTAGCATATCAAGAAGTTTTGAAGATGTCACTGTGCCAAAAGATCAGTTTTATAACTTTCTTATCTGTGGTTCTTCCTATAGTGTTTCTCCTTCAACAGCAAATTGCATTACTCCTTTATGAAAACCTGAAAAGCAGTGATTTTTTTGTAAAGCACTGTTTGTGCAGTCATCCAAAAAATCTAATTGAGCAAAACTTGAAACTAGTTATGTACTAACATGTGGCCTCTCACTTAGAGCAACATGTTGCTGATAAGATACTAGCATTTGAAAAATGTCATGCCTGTTTGGAAGATGACTAACTTTTTTAAAGTACAATAAATGTGTTGTGGTGAAATAGAGTAAAAATGCTGCCTGAGGTTTTTACAGTGCCTCTGAGAAAGTAGTATATCAGTAAAGGAAGAGCCTTGGAAAAGGTAACAGACTTTCTTGACTGAAGGACTTTAATTTTTTGGTAGGAAGCTAGAATGAGGAAAATGAGTGAAGCCATTACAGTACAGAAATGGTGTTGTTTCTTCTTTAAAGAATACTTGAAAATGGAAACAATGCCAAACTGTTAACAGAAGCCCTCTGAGGGCAAAAGAGAGCAGAAGTGTAGTGAAAATACATATTTTTCTTCCTCACACAGTTTCTTTGCTGTGCAGCCTTACTTTGTCTTAAGTAGGTAGCTATGTAGACTTGTCTTACAGTAACAGATCCAGGGCAGGTAACTGATTTAAAACTCTATTCAGATGGAAACAAGACATAGACCTTGAACTGAGAAAACTTGTGTTCTTCATAATAATTCATAAATTAACCTCTGGACAGCAAAGCAAACTCAAAAAAAACCTTATCAAGGTGAATGCTGTAATGAAGCAAATGTATTAGGTGGAAGTGTGTTCACATGTATGGCATGTTGAGTCTGGTGCACTTACAGAACTGCTGATACCCTCCTGCAGGTTCGAAGGAGGCCTAAGCTGCAGTGAGCTCTAAGTGGTTGGATCTACTTGTTTGGTATGTGTTTATATAGCACTGATAGTCTAAATCTCTTTGTGGGAAATGGGAAATAATGTGTTGACCAGAAAGTAATATTCAAAAACCTACTACAAGAAAATCATAAGGAATTTTTAGATGTCTAATTACTTTAATCAAATATGCATATGGAGTATAAATAGCATTTGAAAAATTAGCGTGTCTGAGGAATGATTAATTCTTTCTGTAAACACCCGTTACACTGTTCTTTTCCAAAATCTGGTGTTAAGATGTTTCAGTTTGCTCTAACAAACATTGAAATATAACAGAAATACAATCTAGGAATAAATACACTTTTCAACACAGTTGTTCATGGTCATGCTTTGCTGTGATCTGTAAACAGAATTGAGGGGGGGATGAAATGGGACCATGGAGATTTTTTAAGATAAAATTTACTCTAAGAGCATTTCAGCATTCCCTTTCTCACATTACAATCCTGAATGGACTGTTTTGTTACTGATGGGGCAGTGTGGCAAACAACAGGTGAGAATGTGAGACTGAGGGTGGAGAGAAACAGGATTGGATTTTTTTTAATAGGCATTATTGGAGAGATTTATTCTCAAGCTACACTTCTGAAGATTTTTTTAAGGATCTGTGTAAAACAGGACTGTGTCATTTTTAAACTGTGGTGACCCATATTGAATCATTCTGTGTTGTGGGGTATTTTAGGACTGACTGACTTGTGTACCCCAGTACAGAACACTGTCAATCTCATCGTTTTGTGTTGGTGTGTTCACAAATGCATTGTGTCCAAATGAAAGGTTGAATTACCTGCTTTTTTTTCTCCCCTCTAGGAGGGAATTTAAAACATGTCTGGGAGCTGTGAATTTGTGAGGGAGCCTGACTGCTGCTGCCTATTTATTTTCTGTTCTTTTCTTGATGATTGATTATGCTGCTGACCTCACGACTTGAGTTTGGCCTCTCCTAAATAACTAATAAGGAGCATTCTGTCAAGTTGAGATTTAGATGAGGGGGGAATGAAGATGGATTTTGAATCAAGCTTAGTTGACTTAAGATTATTCCAAGAAAATCAGCCTCTTGGGATTTCTTGGCATCACTTTTATATAGCTTCAATACACTGTACATTTATCAGAACTGCAAAAGAAAGCAGACATCACTTAAGGTACAGAAGCTAAGACTGTTCTAACCAAAGAGCGTCTATTCCAGATAGCATTGAAAACAGCGAAAAGACAAGGCTAAACATGGTAAGAATGATAACAAGTATTTGTTGGACAAAGCTGTCTTTATAGAGTGTTAGTGAACGTGGAAAGCCATCTGCTGAAGTCTGGTGGCTGAAAACAGATTTTAATTAAGTTGTGCATCTTTAATGCTTAAAGTTTTTACAGAGGGTAAGGTAGCCTGGGAGGAAAACAGAAACTGTCTGAGTAGACAGGGATCAGGTTAGAAAAGCCAAAGCCCTGATAGTGTTAAATCTGGCTGGGGACATCAAGGGTAACAAGAAAATCTTCTATAGGTACATTGCTGATAAGAGGAAGAATAGGGAAAATGTGAGCCTTGTTTGGAAGGAAATGTGAGACTTCATTACCCAGGATATGGGAAAGTCTGAGGTACTCAATGACTTTCTTGCTTCAGTCTCTTGACTAGCAAGTGCTCCAGCCACACTGCCCAAGTTGCAGAAGGCAACCCCTGTCACCCTGTTGTTAAGGCACAGCAAGACACCTTGTGGCCCTCTTAACAGACACCTCGTTTTCAGTGCCATCAGTCAGTTCTACTTTCTTTTAAAGAAATTTTAGTTTTTCCTTTTTCACTGCTATTATGAGTAACGGTAGCTATTTAGCAGATTACTATGTCTTGGGCTTATTAGCTTTTGAAGTGTGCTGTAACAGGTAAATTTGTTTTCAGTGCTTAGTAGATAATGTGCACTTTCTTGCAGTTTCTGTGTCTACAATCAAATTCCCTAATAACCTCCATCACCAGTTGTTTGAGTTTTTCCCCCCCTAAATCTTCCTTGGTTAATTCCTTGTTACACAGCATGCTTTGGTAGAGCAAATGAAGAGCAATAATGTTTTGCTGCTCATGTAAGACAAATGCAGCTTGCATCTTCTTTTGTGTCTTATGGAGTTCTGTGTGTCATGACCATTTACCTGAGCAAACACAGTAATTGCAGTGATTTCCTAAATGTGCCTTTTGGCTTCTCAGTACTCAAGTCCTTGTTTTTCTTTTGTTTACGTCGTTTAGTACTACTAGGCTACCCATTGTAGGTACGAATAAAATAGTTATAGGAAAAGCTCTTGGGCTCTAGAACTTCCTTATCTACTCTAAAACTGTTAAAACCATCACTGACAGAGTTTTGGTCCAGAGCATCTGTCACTTTCCAAATGTGATAACAGTTCTCCTGAGCCATGAATCTGGGAGGATTATGTTAACAGGCAGGTTAACACTCCAGCTGAGAGTCAGAGCTTAGTGGTATGGATGCCATCTGTTTCTGCTGGTTGGCCTCAGTGCCATATAAAGATTCTGGGCATATTCAGTTTGTTTTATTAGGCATGGCCTCCTAGGTCCATTTTCCTGTCTTGTCAATTGAGTCTTGTAGAGGTACATAGAGCCTGTAAGAAGGCAAGCAGTTAATGTTGTCTAATGAGCACATTAGATATATTTTTAACACAGCATTCATGTGCTGTCAGTATGAAACACCGGAAGGCATTGGCAGTTCTTTAAGGAAATTCACTCAACACTTACAGTTGTATAAACAATTTACTGTTCAGTGCCATTTATTGAATAATTCTAAAAATGTAAATTTAAATAACTTAAAACATTGCTTATTAAATCAAGAACAATCCAGCTTTTTTAATGATCTTCTAAATTACTTAACCTACCAACAAATTGATTCATCCAATTGGTATTCAAGACTGATGCCCTCTGCACATACAAGTCTTGCTTTTAAGGGTACTTCAGCTCCTCTTCTCTTGCTTATGCTTTCACTCTGCTTATAAGTAGTCTACTTCATACACAGAACCTCCACTCAAGGGGTTTACTGGCAACTGGCACAGGTAAAATAAGTGTTAGCCAATTAATTCACTCAAAGGATGTCTTTTATAGGTTTGACTGTAATACAGTCATCTTTTCCTTGCCTTGCCTTCATGAAGGGCATTTGTTTAGCCCTAACCTCTTCTGTGAAGCTTTCTATAAAGGAGCTAAAGGTTTTGGGCCTCCTGTGTTGGGTTTACTTGAGAATGTGGAGAGGAATGAGAGCTCGCATTATTTCTTGTAACAATAATGAGAGAATCTTTAGCTTACTCTATTCATCACAAAGAAAGCTTTTCTTTACTCAGACAAAGAAAAGAGAATGTAGCAGGTTGTTCACTGATCTGAGCATCTCAAGTTACAGCTAGTCTTTTTTTTTTTGTATAATGTTTGTGCAGATCTTGGGATTGGGTTCCTTTGAAGCTGTCTCAAAAGTGCTTTCAAAGAGTGTACTAACACCTATTTAAGGTCCTCTATCTTTGACCTTCCTCCCATTGATAGATAAGAACAGTTCAGAGGCACACAGAATAGTTATGAAAAAAATGGTAACATGAATTACAGCTTGAGGGTTTGTAAGAGCACACTTTTACCTTACCTGTATCTGCTGTCCACTCCTGGTCATTCCTCTGAACTTGCAATGTTGAGCTGACCTAACTGTATTTAGCTGTCCTCTCTGAATACTCAGCTGTTTTGATATTTCTGACTACCCTGTGTTCACAATTTGTTCATGTAGTATCAAAACAAAACTTGTGATGTTTCGTAAGACAAAAAACATTATCTCTTAGAATAACTTGAAATGCTGGTTTGAGGTAAACCTTCACTTGAGATACTGGCTTATTATTTAAACTGTTACTAGTACTTGCTGTTCTTTCCAATACTTGGGTTGATACAGAACATTGCATGAAAAGTTCTTTCTTTCTATATTAAAGGACTTACTTTACTTGGGTTTGTTTCAAACAAAACAAAGTTTAATGGAAAAATACTTAATGCCATCTGTCTGAGTTTGGTAATTAATTTGTGGGGGATGGCCTTTAAAGAGGCGGAGAAGAACTTGGAACATACCAGGGTAACAGTTCACTGGTTGCTTCTTTTGTTTCTGGATAGATTCTCATGAGTATGTTTCCTTCTGACAGAAATATTGACAAAATACATGCAGGAATTGAACAGTGCTGATTATATGAGGGCTATATTTTGAGCACATGCTATTGCTTATGCTCCATTTTGGGACTAGGGGTCTCTGAGGAGTAGATTTTAGGCTGTTTCCAACTCCAGCAGTAGTTGGATTTTGCTGTGACTCTCTTGTCTGCTCAGGTTTTTCAGCTGTGTATTGGCATCTTTAAAGCATGCATCTGGAAAGCTTTCATAAGTAACTCGATTCTGTGTTCTGTATAAGACTTATTTCAATGGTGTTGGGATACCTTTGCTATGTGTGGAGGTGTAGGTAAATGTTGATGTGTGTGATTGTGACGTGCATGCATAAATGTGAACCTGGCATTGAAAGGTTTAAGATACACAGGGCATGGCAAAAAGCTGTTACCCTTATAAATGGAACTGAAGTCCAGAGTGCTAGCACAGTGTTTGTGGATGTAGTGTAGTCCAAATGGACTTCTGCTGTGAAGGCTGCATTCAGTCTAGCCTGGAAACATCAGTAGACTAAAATCTGCTCTTGTGATCCAAACAAACCTGCTCCTATTTGACTCCCATTTTCATGTGTCCCTACCCCTTTGTCACTCTCCAGCAGCACTTGTCAGTAATGATATTTGTATCTGACTTCACTGGCAGATAGTCTAGATTAGTGGACTTAATTGCTGACTGCTTAAGTCCATGACATGATGATGTTAATGACCAATATGATCCAAATGCTTAATTACAGGTATTGTAACTCTAATTTGTGATGCATTTATCCATACTGCTGGTGCAGGGGTGCATCATCCATTGGACTTCCACATGTTCCTGTTTATTATGTAATTGCTGTAGACACAGTGATTGCTTGAAATACCTGAGAGTCATTTGATATTTAAACAGCTATGAATGTGTATAGTTTAGAGGGCACATTCATGCTAGATATAATACTTCTTGATAGAAAAATACTGTTAAAATGGGCGGAAATGCATCTAGAATATCAAAGTAAAAGCACAGATGTATTGGACCTTCCCCAGCCTTCGTCTGGATACAAGTTCATAGAAATGCTCTCTAAGATGAATACTAAATAATGGGAGTATATATTTGCCTCTTGGTTAAGTTTCTTGTAATTGTCTATCATAACACTTAATGGAGAGACCCATACTTTGTGGTTTTTTCATTTTTTTGTAGCAATAGAAAAGCATGGAAATGCAATTACCTTTGCTGTAAACTCAGTACACTGTAAAATATGGTAGAATATTTGTAATAGTTTCTTGTACTGAGCAATATTTAGAATAAATAGCAGGAAGTAGAGCAAGGTACTGCATTTTAGAGCTGTGTGATAGTGGTGAAGGAGAAATACAACAAATTTGGTTCCTAATTGATTTTGGAGCAAAGCATAGAAGGATGAAGCATGTTGATGGATCCTGAGTTCAGAGGGTGATTGACCTATATAAGAAACAGCGATAGCATCAATGACCAAGACATGCAAACCTTGCAGTTTAATAGAGCAGTTGGCCCACAGTTGGCTGTCCCAAGGTCCAGAGGGCTGTTTAGAGGTGACACAACCATGAGGGTGATGTTTCACAGGCGTCAGTTGGAGTAATCACTCTAGCACATCATAGACTAATTTTGACAGATCTTCTAGGGGAATACCTACCCATCTAGGTGTTGGGCTTCTTGGAAAGTGAGGTATGTAGGAGACTGTGTGATTGGAGTGAGCAAGGGGCCTCCTTGCTTTGTATTTGGAATCCCATTACTCCAATTTCTCATGTCCTATAGACAAAAAGTAGGAATTAAGAAGATGGTACTTTGTCATCAACTATAACCTCACTGGGGTTACAGAGTTGCAGTGGGTAGCCCAGAAGAGTGGACTGCTGTGATAGATGGGTAGCAGTCTATTCAGGGACAGGCAGAGAGAAGCCACAGAGAGGAGGTTGTGCTCTTTACAAAGGAATAACTTGGAAGCAGAGTTCTCTGCTATGGCACAGGTCGTAGGCATGTCAAGCCTGTGTGCTTCACAATCAGAGGATAGGGCAACAACCATGAGGATTTGGTATATACAGCCTGATCAAAAAAGGGAGGAGGATGAACCTTCCGAGCAGCTGGGTGACAACTACTTGTGGAAGGCCTTTGTTCCCAAGGACTACTTGAAGCAGTGCTGCAAGGGCAGCACAGCAGGATACTTCTGCAAGATATTTGGGACAGTATTTTAACACAGATTTTGGAAGGACCAGCTAGGGCAAATGCTTTGCATTTGGCAGCCCAGGCTGTAGTGGCTGGGAGATGGTTTCAGATCCTGCAAAGTGTGAGGAGGGCAACTGGCAGAATAAGGTCCAGAATTTTACCTTGTTTAGGGAACTGCTAAATAGTGTCCTCCAAGAGGTTTGCAGTGAACAGCAAAGGAGTACAGGGCATGTTGATCTCTGGAGGCAGTTTCTTCAGATTGCAAAAATGACTCATTCTAATGTTCATGACAATAGCAGACATTGCAGTGAGCCTGCTAGGCTACAGGGAGAGTTCTGAGCTGAGCAAAAACAGTCTGCTAAGGGCACTGGTATTGCTTAATGTGTGCAGCAATGATAAGCTGAAGCTTGGTTGGAGTTGAAACTGAGGAGTGTGGAGAAAAACAAGAGAGCTTTTGAAGAGTAAGCAGAATGTGGCCCTGCTGATGAATGAAATAAGCACTTCGTAACAATGTGGAGGTGGGGTGAGGATCCCAGAAGGAATCTGAGGTACTCTGTACTTTCTTTGCCTTGACTTATACTGATGGGGCCTGTTCTCAGGTGTGACAATTTAAGGAGCAGAGAGAGATGCTATCTTTGCTAGAGGAAGATCAAGTTACAGAGTATTTAGGGATGATGGTGAGGCTCACCCAAGAGAACTGGCTGATATGACTGCAAGAACTCTCCCTGTCTTCTTTGAGAAGTCAGGGCAACTGACTCCATAAACATCCTCCATGATTGATAGGTGGCAAATGTTACATTCATCTTCAAGAAAGTTGAGGAAGAGTGGGCAACTACATCAGTGAGTGGAAATAAATGAATTTGCATCATCGTGATATTACAATTACCGAGTATATGACTTGGTAGAAGTCCTATAACATGCTAAGGTGCATCTAGGTCTATAAATTCTGTCTACAGGTATTTCCATATATACTATCTTCTGAAAATTCTGCCATTAGCATTAGATTAGCCCATAATAGGAGAACTTACTTCATAAGTAAACTTCAAGAAGTTTGGGAGTAAAGTGCTGTCAGCAAGCTGTTGTTTAAGCACTGTCTTGCATAGGTGCGTTTTGAACGGGACTTGATAATGTGCTACTTGACACTGGCAGCTTTCTTCAAGCCTATTTATAGGATCAGTGATGTATTACTGTTGTTAGCATAGCTGAACGTGTCCAGAAAGTTAAAATAGTTTAGTTGTGCATTGACCCCAATACGGTGTAACTGCTCAAATCAATCTGATTGCAGTGGCCTTAGTGCATGGCTGTGGAAAGCAAGCATGTCCCTTAGAGTGGTACATTCAGTCTTTGTTGTCTGTATTGTCCTTGATTCTCAGGCAGTTAGGCTGTTCACAGCTCGGCTGCTGAATACCAGCACATAGAGATGACATGTCTCCTAGGCAAAGGGAAGCTGGTGACAGTCTACTTTATTATGTCTTGCTGTGTATTGTAGCAGCTCAGAAGCTATTTCACGTCCATGAGAGCTGACAACCTGACACTTGTTCTAAGCTATGTCATTCCTGTTTGTGATTTGAAACCTGATTTTAAAATGACCTTTCTATGCAGGCAAGGCTTGAGCAGGTTTGGAACCATTTAAGTTTGCTTTTGTGTTTTGCTGTGAGGCAAATTACAGCAGTAAAAGACACTTCATGCTGGAAGCCAAGGTTAACAGATTTGAATTTGTGTCATCATATGATTTATTCCCCTCTGATTATCAGTCATTACCCATTAAAAGCATACTGTGTGACTTTCTGGGTTTAAAATGTTTGGAAAATTATTCAGATATGATAATATAGTGTTTGTTTTGTGAGTATTTTAATATGTAAGCAGTAAGTTAATGGTTTTGCAGTGATAGTTCTCTTAAATTTTGATCCTTTGTACTTTAGGAGGTAGGCAGTTAAATGCCTCCCTGACAGATCTTAGCAGCTGAGCAGGGTCAGGCCTGGTCAGTACTTGGATGACAGACCTCCTGGGAATACCGGGGGCTGTAGGTTCTAGTCCTGAGGAATTCACTGTCACTGTCCAAGCTCGCTCAGCCGTGGCAGATGAACCTCAGGAGTTAAAGGTTGGGGCCAGTTCTGCACACGCTGTGCCTCACCTAAAACATCCACTGGGCAGGCTGGAAGGGCACACCCACATGGGGAGAGCCCTTCCCAAATCTGCATTTGCAAAGCCAAGCCATACATACTTTAAGAGGTAGAGAGTCATTTTCTTCGATGTAAAGGAAGTAAAGATTACCAATACAGAAAAATAAAAATGTTTTTCTTTGAACCATGGTACCATGATGATAATCAAGCAATTTTACTAGGACACAGTTAAGATGATGGCAAATAGGAAATCATTATTCTCTTCAGGAGGGTTTTATCAAGACAGCTTCCTCTTGTGCATTTTAGGCTAAGTCCTCTTGTTCAAAGGCCAGTAGTAGGTTAGTAGCCAGGGACAGGGTTACTTACTCCTGAAAGACTCAGGAGTGATTCTCATCTAGAGACCTCTGCTATATTGCATTTTCTGTTGTTCTTGTCTCTGTAAGTGTTGCTCCTATTGAAGAGCTATGTGTGTTATATTTATTAATAATTCTGTGAATGTTGAGGTATGAAATGGGATGTGAACTTTTCTCTGCAACGAGTGTTTGCAGTGAAACAAATGTGTCCTTTTTTTGAATTAAACTGAAATCATTGTGGTTCTGTTTTTGAAATAAAGACTGCATTTGGTTGCATCTCTTCTTTAAAGTAAAAGCCAATCTAATCTTTAGATGATTTTAAGAAAAGGGAAGATACAAGTTTGAATTCAAAAATTTAAGTGGAAAGTGGTGTTCTCTAGAACAAGTAGAATAATCCAAGGTAAGGACTCTGGAATACTCTGATAAGGCACACTGTAGTTTAAAGATGATTGTCTTCTTGTTTCTTTCGTAGAAAGTAAGTTCTGACTCGATTACAAGAATATAACAGACTTTCTTTGCTAGCATTTTCACTTATTCAGAGAGATTAATATTGATTTCCTGAAAAGTTATATTGGAACATGACTTCTTAAAGAAGATCAGAACTGTGTTTGTCTCCAGTGTATTATGTGATTGATACATGAGATATATAAAGCTATTTCCTTGATCACCTACTCTCAGATGAATTTCTTTGCAGTGTAAACTATTATTTCCAGATTTTTGTAGCAGACAAAAAAATCTGTCCTAGCTGAAAAGTAGGACTCATTAATCCCTACCTTCAGGGTTCACTTTGAAGACTCTGTTTGTTTTAGTTTTTAGCTTCCATAAGTGAAAAACAAATACGTGGATTTGTTGCTAGTAGTGTAGGAGAAAAGAGCTGCAATTTCCAAGTACTTATCCAGGTACAGAGTGAGATTCAGGAGTCTGTTTTCCCTTCAGGTTCATTTTTGCTGATTCTGTTTCTGCTGAAGACAATGATAGAATGTAATGTAATGCGCTGAATTTTTAGAACAGTAGTTGAACATCTTACATGATGTTCTCAAAAAAGTGCCTCTCTTTGTGGCACTGATCTCAAAGAACCTGCCTGTCTGTGAGCAGTGAAGTTCAAGGAGAGGAGGAGTTGTGTTAGATCAGTGTCCATTGCCTATGGCACTATTGTTTGTGGTGAGGTCGCTATGTCAGATGCTCCCTTAGGGGAGCACATGGATAATAGAACACAGGATATTATGCTCGAGTTTCAGCTGGTGGCATCTTCTGGAGAAGTTTGTGTTGAAGCTGCTTCAGGATGCTCTGGATGGATTATGTTCTGTCCATGGGGAATTTTCAGTAAAATATGTCATTGTATTGCCCATTGGAGAAGGCAGGAAATGTTGTGATCCTTTTTAAAAAGATGAGTGATACATTTACAAGCCCAATATAGCCCTCTATTTTACCTTCTTACAACATATTTGGGTACAATTATTTATTTTCCGAAGTGTGCTTGCTAGCTGAATGACTATTGCTTACTCTTAAGCTAAACAAAGCAACCTTTGTATTTGATATAAAATACAGCATTTCTAGGACTGTTCTAGGGTATAAAGTTGTTCTAAAATAGAAATAATAAATACAATTACATCAAAAATACTTGTTCAAACTTTCATATTGGCTAAGTTCCCTGGCTTCTCAGGTGAATAGGAAACCACAAATTCAGTCTGCATTTAATCCTGTGCAATGTGCATACCAGACTTTGGCTACTTCTGTGTGTGACTGTGCTTTCTTGTGTGAACACACATGTAATTGAAACACCTATATCCAGGCTGTAAATTGGGATTTTTTTTTGTTTGCATCAAGGTTAATTCTTGAGCTTACTGAAAGCCTAATGGTTTTATAATGATTGTGGTCAGTGCTAAATGCACTCAACAAGGCCGAACATTTTCATCTAGATGACTTGTCTTTGATTATTCATCAGAAATGATGAACTTGAGGGTGACAAAGCACTGGAACAGGTTGCCCAGAGAGGTTGTGGAGTCTGCTTCCCTGGAGATGTTCAAAAGCTGTCTGGACACAATCCTGAGTAATGTGCTCTAGGGGACCCTTCTTGAGCAGGGAGGTTGGACTAGTTGACCTCCAGTAGTCCCTTCCAACCTTAACTATTCTGTGAAATGAAATGGTAAATTGATTTGTTCATTGCTATAGAATATAAAGCATGTATAGAGTGCGCTCAGATTGCAGGACTGTCTTTAAAAAATATCTTCAAACTTCATTTTACTTCCTTCTGTCAATTTTAATTTGTTCATTTGGTCTTTCTCAGTATACCAGTTCTTTAACATCTTTGTTTGCTGCTTCTTTGAATTTCGCTGGCCTCTGGGTAGTCTGTGTTTCTATCTTCTTACATCTTTGAGGGCCTGCCTTTGCTACCATGTTAAAAGCAAAGGAACAAGTCTGTGTCTTCAATAGATAATAAAATTCAGCTCACTTCCTCAAGCTAAATTTAAAACTGTGTTGTGATTTATGTGTAATATTATAAAGCTGAGGTAGTGATGTTTAGAAGTGCAGATGTGTCTTGGGGATTGGGGAATATGAGACTTAATGAAATAGCTGCTCTTGGCAGTTTATAACTTGGAGTATGCATAAAACTTCTTTCATACCATAGGAGTGAAAGAGGGCTGATACGATTTTCAGAATCCTGATTTTTAGATTTTCAGGAGAGAGCAAGAGAGAGGATCTGCTCAGCTCACGTCAGCAGGCATGTCAGAGACTCCTACAAGGGAACACATAGGTGAATGCAGGGAATGGAGGAGAAGGTGGACTCTGAGCTGCTTGCAGAGGGAAGTGAGACTTAACAAATCTTACCAAGTTCTTAAAAACCACCAAAATGTGTGACCGTTATCCTTGTCTAGTTGGTTCCAGTTGTCTGCACGGGGCTAGACTAAATCTGTTTGCATGTGAGTTTCACGTGGTGGTTGCGAGTTTTAGCCCTTCCCTTGGATTTCTGTCTTGGCCACTGTCAGAACAGGGTACTATCAAGCTGGACCTCTGATCTTGTGCTGTTGAATTTGTTTGAATATAGAGAAACAAGCATAACTAAATCAGTAGTTCTTAACTGGAGACTGACACAGATGTATTCAAGTTACTATTTTCACATAAGTGTGTTGTGGAGTCTGCTGTAGCTATTTCAGTGGAGTTACTAGGAATGCTATATACTGAAATTATGAGATAATTACAAGTCAATTTCTTTAAATGTATGTTTTAGTGCCTGATTATCTCTTGAATTTGTGTTGAAGGCATAAAATGTATGTATGTTATTCTAATTTTCCCCTTCTCAGATTGCATTTCTTCTAATTGTTTTAAATCTTGAATAAAATAAAACCTTAGTGGTTCTAGGCAGGTTTGCATGACAGAAATCAAAGGCTGTAAATTCCATGTGCCATGTTGTTTCATTATGAAGGATGGTGATAAGGCAAGAAATAAAAATCATTACTAATATTTTGTCTGTTGGATTTTGCGATACCATCACTCATACGCTTAGAAGGTAAGATAGACAACTCTTTGTTCTAGATTAGGTCTTGTATTTTGTTATGGTTTTCTTTTTGGTGTAGCATGAAGTCTGACTTGTTTACTCTTTGGGAAGAGGTTAGAAGGATTTGTTTAGCAAATATCACATGATTGTATTAAATATGTTTTAAAGCAAGCTTTGAAAAACAAAGAGTGAAAAACTTGAGGGCGAAAAAAGTATTAATGAAAGGTGCAAGAGCTGTGTATGTTGGTGGATTCCAAATGATGCTGAGCAATGAAATTCCATAAATGGTGTCTGTGCTTATGGTGGAATAAGCATTTTGTAAGCCTAGTGTTTAAGACCCCTGTTTTGGTACTGTTTGTAAAGGCACAGTGCACAATACATATCATGGAGGGGATGAATTACTGTGAAAAGATACATTTTATTAATTGTGGGGTTTTTTTCTATGCTAAATTAGTTTTACTGGTGGCATCTTCTTTTATCTCCAAGCAGGTTCTACTTCAAATTGTAAAATCCTCTTAAAGCTGAAGAGTTAAAAGGGACTTATAACACATAGACTATAAAACAAAGAGGGTATATTGTATAATAGTGGATTGGTTACTGTGTCTTGAAGATTGCAAGTAGGAATTATGTGAATGTTCTTAAATGTGAATTAAGGGAGATTATTTTTTAATTATTTCTCCTCACTAATTCTCTGAGTAATTCATCTTGTGAATTATATGCTATCTCTGAAATACAACTGCTAACTGTTTAATCAAAAACTTATGTCACTTGGGGCTTCTTGAAGAAAAATGACTTAACTGGTATTATTCATGGTACTTCCTCTGGAGATTCTTTTGAAAATTCTTGGCTTCAGTGAAGTAACTCAGGTGTAAAAGTTTCTCAAAGGACCAGACAGTTGTAGTTCTAAATGAGAACATGTATGATGGGATCTGTTCTGAGACGTGTTGACTTTTTCTCTCCTTCTTGCCTTGTGATTAGAAGAGGGATTTTGGTTAATGTGTGATTCTCATAACCTAAGATCTGAGCTTCTCACAAGGATTTGCTCTTTTCCTATGCTGCTGTAATGATGAAAACTCACCTCTTTTATGGATAATATTTCTTTAATTGCAAGTGTTTCCAATAGTTCAATCAGTCATGCTGATGATCTTTGTATTAATTCCAACTTTCTTAAGGACTAGTTAACATTCCTTTTGTTATCTGCATAAAGTATCCTGTTGATTTTTCTTCCAGGCTATTTACTTTCTAGAAGAGAGGGTCAAGCAGGATCCCCTGAAAAGCCATTATCTGATCTGGGTCGTCTCTCATATTTGGCTTACTGGAAAAGTGTCATATTGGAATACCTGAACTGCCACCATGAAAAACAAATCAGCATCAAAGGAATGAGCCGAGCTACTGGAATGTGTCCACATGATATTGCCACAACCCTGCAGCAACATAGCATGATAGATAAAAGAGAAGATAGGTCAGTGAATCTTGTGAAAGAAAAAAAAATTAAGAATACTGAGACAAAACATTCTCTACTTACAAAACAGTTGATGTGAAAAAATGTCTGTGTGAAAGCCTGACATGAAAATGAGTGCTAACTGTCTTACTGAAGTCAGTACAGATGGGTCTTGTTAAATAGGGCCTTCTTATATATAAGAAGTTTTTCTTCATGGTGATTTTTCAGATCCTCCTTCATGTTATTGGTTATTAGAAGTATGTGGCCAGCTCAAAACATTTTCAGTTAAGCATTTTGTTTCCTTCAGTATAATCTTCCCTAAGTACAATTCTTGACTCTTGCTGTGCAAATATTTTGCTTTAAATACCAGTGAGTGAAGAATTTGGGGGTGTGGGTGGCAGTGTCTTTCCACACCCCCTTTTTCCATTATCACTGACTTTATGTAAACTATGGGATCACACCTGCTCTACATGAAGTCCTCCTGCTCAAGGTACTGGTATTGCAAGTTTCTGTTTAATGTGACAATCAGTGTTGAAAGTCAGTGCACTGAGAAGGTGAGTTCCTGTTTTGTGATTGTCTTATTTCTTAATGATCTTGATGAATATTTTAGATTCTAAGTGGGTTGTTGTTCTTGTTAGGGCTGTTTTTTTCCATAAAGTGTCTTAAACGAGTTTCAGTGGTATTTGTGTTTCTGATGAGCTTCTTAATTCTTTCTGGATATTCCAATCATAGAAACTTCATAATTAAGCAAAGCTGCCAACACTGGGTTGCCAAAACACAAAATCAGGAAAAGCTCAGCATCAGTAATTTTTATGTGCACCAGCACTAGTATTCAAAACTAATAAATTTTGAACTAGAAAGAATGCAAGTCTTCAAAAAGGAGATTGTCTTACAGGATGTTGTGATGACAGTAGTAAGAGGAGTGCTGTCATTGCATTAAAACCTTAACTTTCTGGAGTACTTAGTTATGGACAACCTGAGGACAAATGTTTTTTAAGGGAGAATAAAATATGTATTCATCACTTATATGCAGCTTCTGCCCTGTCACGAATTATTACAGGGTCTGAATACTGACACCCAATTACAGCGTAACACCTTTTCGTCCACAGAATTTAAAATACTTTATGAAAAAGGTCAGATAGTCCCTTTTCGCAGGTACTAAAGCTCAGACAGGGACATCAGCTGCCCTGGCTAAGAGTATCCACAAGGTCACTGACTGAGACAGAAAAAAAGATTACATCTTTTTAAATTCCTGTCAAAACACTTACCTTGGGAATTGGGTATGGCTTCTTACTGGGTTTTAATTCTGTTAATTTTTCTTGTATGTAGTGAAGTTTGTCATAATTCTGTGAAAAGGGTTCACCTGGATCTGAATTTTTTTTTAAACTTCTTGTCAGTGGAAAACAATGTTATTATTTAACCAACCTGATTTTTACAGCACTTGAAATTCTTTCTATTTCTTGTTTTGCTTTGTAACAGGGGAGATGGTAGGATATATGCTAGTATATTAGCATACTGTGCTATTTTATTAGTCTTTACCTACTTTTGATATGCCACTTCACAGTAATTGGAAGTTGTTTGGTACTGTATTGACACAGGACTAAAGTACATTTTTATGCTTCGTTAGAAAACCTATCTTTGACTTGCTTTCTTGTCCCATTAGCTGACATCTTCAGTTGCAATATTACGGTTTTCTCACTCTTGACATGATGATCCACAGTGTTTTCTATCTATACTTGCATGTAATACTAAAATTGGAGATTGTTCTGGCAGTGACACAAGTGCCAACACTAAACCTCTTGAATAGATTTAGAGTAGTCGACTGTAAAACCTTTACTTTCCTCTCTGTTGCCGTAGTGATGTTTAATATTGGGCTTTCACTTCACAAACTGTTGTTTCCTCACTCCCTCTAGAAACAGTCCCTAGTGTAAGCATGCTGTGGCTGTGTTTCAGCTGGTATTTTTGGTTTGATGTATCCATTTATTTACCCATCTATTTTCACAGGTGGTTGTGCAAAAGGATTTAAACTGTAGAAAGGCTGTTTAGGTGATCACTTTCTAAATTAAATTGTTATTTATTTGATTGTAGATTTGTAATTATTAGAAGGGAAAAGCTGATTTCAAGTCATATGGAGAAGCTGAAAGCGAATCCTCGTATCAATGAAGTAGATCCTGAAAGCTTGAGATGGACTCCTTTATTAGTTTCTAATGCCGCAGTTTCTGAGGAAGAGAGAGAAGCAGAAAAGGAGGTAATATCAGAGACTTCTGAATTTCTCTTCTTTTGGATTTCATAACTCTGAATATTCAACTTTAGGCAGTCTTAAATAGAACAGTTTTAACTTTGACCACTGCTTAGTGGTAGAGGGTACTTGTTAGGGTAGATTTGCAGTGGTCAGAGGAGGCAGAGACAACTCAGGCTGCAGTCTGATCAGAAGGCTGCACCGAAGACAAAGGACTTTATTTTTAGTTACAGCTGCACTTTTATCTACTCTTGTATATAACATGCCAGCACACTATTGGTTAGTTAGTTCACCAAAGATATGTGGAAACATTTCACTGGTTACAAGGCATCACACATTCTACAGGTGGTTCTCTGGTCCTTAAGGATACATTCATCAATTACCTCAGACCTCAGGATATCCACACACACACTCTCGTCCCTACAGGTACTGATACTATAATGCAGAATTTTTGGAAGCGCTGCAGCAGGACATGGTAACTTTGGGGGGTTTGAATATGAAAACTTAAAACATGAGTCACTTGTCTTGGAGCTGTATTTATCACTCTTGAGGTAGTCAAAGAGCATGTAATCAGATCAAATTTGGTGCAGAGCTCAGGGGCTGCACTGTCAATCGATTCTTTGTGTTCTCAACTTGCTCAAAGTGATCCAGTCAGTGGGCATGTAATGTAGTGCTGAAGGACTTAAATCAATTCGCTGCATCATTAATAGTGCTAAATATCCCATGAAATGCAATCTTCCTTGGTTTGTTATCTGTTAACTGTTGTAAAGGAGCTACTAGATGATTCAGCTGAAGTCTTGTTGCTAGGTTAGCCAGCAGTGCTAATCAAGGTTGACTTACTTTAAGTATTTAGCTGAACGCAAAGGATATGGCGAAGTGAATGCTGTTTCAGTGACCTGCTCTTTTAACCTCAACCCTTCAGGCTGAGCGTCTTATGGAACAAGCTAGCTGCTGGGAAAAGGAAGAGCAAGAAATATTCTCCACAAGAACTAATAGTAGGCAATCACCTGCAAAAGTACAATCTAAAAATAAATATTTGCGGTCTCCAGAAAGTTTGGCAGTGGTGGGGGAGCGAGGGCAATCCACAGAACAATCTAAAGAAAGCAGTGAGGAGGATGGCGGGGATGAGAATCAACAGAGTTCGCCTCCCCGGCTGACAAAGCCACAGTCACTGGCCATAAAAAGAAAGGTGTGTTACCTCAATGGTTTGATTTAGTCATTTGTCTCTGATTTCAATCAAATGGTGATAATTGAAATAACAATCTCATTTTTTACAAACATTAATTAGACTGTTTTAATCCTTTCTGTTATTTGGACACTTAACAACTCCTCTCTTCTCTTTTTTCTCCTCCGATCAATCTTTTATATTTGGATTTTTCATGGAACTGTAAAGTAGAAGCGACACAAAAAACCCCCAGAATTTCCTGTTAATTTTTAAACTAGTGATTGCCCTCTGCTGTTTGGCATCGGTATTGGTTCAATATTTGAAGGGGGATTTTTTTTTTTGTATTAGGATGGCCTCCAGCTTATGGGGTTGTCTTTTTATTGTTTTTTAGTATAGGAATTCCTCCTAAAAGGGAAATACTGTTTTTCAAAAGGAATGCTGTTTTAAAAAAAAGGTGGGGGGG
>VWZD01003253.1:506080-646903 GCA_013396695.1 Sakesphorus luctuosus
GGGGGGCGGGGTGGAGGGGGGGTGCCCAAATTCTAATTTACAGGAGATTTACATGTTAAAATTCTGGTTACTGCTATGCTTTATAATTCTTTATTTCTTTGAAAAGTCAACTCTTTGAGTGACTTAAATTAGTAAACATAAGAATCCCAAAATTTTAAAGCACTCACCTTAGCCTTTGTATTTAGGTGTTCCTGGTGAGAATAGAGAAATCGGAGTGTTATACTTCAAATGAGCAAACTTATAACTTATAACTCTTTAGTTATACTTCAAATGAGCAAACTTTAAAGTAACTATGAATCTCTAGGAATGTGTAATAGGAAAAAAAATCTTGAACAGTTTTCTCTGTATGGCAGCCAGCTGAAGCATTCTTGACATCCACAACTTCACTGTTATCTATTTTTCTATGTACATACTTACTTATAAAAGTAGCAGAAACCCAAAATGTAGAAAAATAAGCTTTGATACTTGTGAAGGTTGTTGGGGAATTACAAACCTAGAGAGGAAAAATGTGTAAGTACAATTTATGTAACAGTGCTATGAATATTATTTGACAGAAGAAAGCAAAAGGCACTTCAATATGAAGAAAATTCTAATCGTAATTTTCACCTAGAGAAAGGTTTGGGTACATGTATACATACCTGTTTTAAGTGTTTAGACATTTTAGATTCTGTCTACATTTGAATTTGATGCAATGTAGAGTGTTCTTGGAATGAGTAAATAGATTATTGTAAACTCACTCTACAAAAATTTGTCCAGAATCAGCTAACAAATGGGAATGTAGGAAGAGTGATATTTGTGGAATTATTTTTCAGAGACCTTTCATACTGAAAAAGAAAAGAGGCCGTAAACGCAGAAGGATAAATAGCAGTGTTACAACAGAGACAATTTCTGAAACAACAGAGGTGTTGAATGAGCCATTCGATAATTCCGACGAAGAGCGTCCCATGCCACAGCTGGAACCCACCTGCGAGATGGACGGGGAAGATGATGACTTGAAGCCTGTGATTAGGAAAGCTTTTGAGTATCAACCTGGGCAGCAGAAACAGGAGGAGGAAGAAGAGCAGAACAAGGAGGAGAAAGATAATCATTGTTACAAGAGTGATGAAACTGGCACAGGTAAACTCTAAAATGGTCTTATATCTTCAGAAAATTAATTTTGGTGGTGGATTTCAAAGGAAGTATTTATTTTTGTCATAACTCTGGACATTTTTCTTTTATTTACCTATTTTGGTCTTAAAATCTTACGATCTTAAAAATGCTCTCTGCATTGAACTCACATAGTTTATTATAATTGAGAATTCAGTGGTGGCTTCAGATCTTTAGTTTTGTTTTTTATTGCATTTACTTCTGTTATTCCTGACCCATTAATATTATAATCTGCTTTTTGTGTTCAGGAAACAAATGTTTTCCAGTCTGAGGCATTGCAGTTCTTGTCATATTGTCTAAAACAACTTTCTTGTGCCTACAACAGAGCCTTTCATACTCAGCAGAGCAAAGAGTATCCCTGGAATATTGTCTAATATAGTATTTGTATCTCTTGTAAAGGATACAAGTAAAAATTAAGATTTGGTCTACATAACTATCTTTCTATTCAGCATTGTTGGTAATTCAGTGAAAGGTTTGTTGCTTCTGTGGCACAGTATATCCTCAGCACCAGGGTCCCTATTTTTTTCTCCACAAAAGAGATGGGCAGTTTTAACTGTGTTCTTTCAAAGCTGCTTATATAGGTTGATTTCAAGGATGTTTCCTGTCAGAAAAGCTAATGGATGGGTAGTGAGACTACTAATGAGCTGTTCTGAGTGTACACTCATCCCTTGACCTCCTGGCTCTTTAAATTATGCTTATAAATTTTAATTCCAGAATGAATGACTAGATTCTCTGGTCTCTGTATTTCCTCTAAGAAGGTACTACTGCAGTTTTTTTCCAATTACGTGGGAAGTTTCATCTTTGTGATCCTCAGTTGAGGGATCATGTGCTGATTCTATTTTAAACAGCTTTTATGTGACTAGAGCAACTATGTTGGTGCTGTTACAAACCTGTGCACAGGTACCTTAGAATATTAGCACTTTCCCTGCTCCTCAACAGAAATTAGTTAAACTGATCGAAGCAAGTTCTGAGTGTTCCAGCAATGTCCCAGTGATGAGGTTTGCACTGTTTCAAGTAGGTTGATGTTGTGTATTTGCCCATGGACCATGTCATCACACTGCTATAGCAATAAAGGAGTATTGCTGAAGCCATTACACTCCCAAAGTGCAGCATGTTATATCTTGGTAATTCTCCCTTTTTTCTGGTGTATATGTAAGTGGCATCTGGGGAGAAAGGAAAGGGGCGAGACTGTTTGGGTACTTTTTCCATAGTCAATGGATTAATTTAGTATTCTGATGCACTTTGTTTAATTTCAATTATCTTTTGCTATTTATCATCTATTGTGAGCTGTGTCATGATATGTTGCCCATGTGAAGATACTGTGATGAACCACTTTTTTAGGTGTTGGTACTAAAGCATGATTAGATTATAGCTTGTCTTGCAGAATAGTCAAACAGGAAACTCCAGACTCTCATGTTATTACTGTCAAAAAAGATAAATATGCATTAAATCAGTGTGTGTGTAAAGTGATGGCATACTTGTATTCTAAAACCAAAGGTTGAAAATCAATTATTTGGACAATATTTGCTTTAGTTTACATGTCATTTAAATCTCTGGACTTCTTCTAGTGCATAAATGGTGGTTTAGATAGTCACTGTTAAAAGGCCACCAAACAATAACATGTCTGAGTAAGCATTTGAACTGTAGATACTATGTCATTATGTTGTGGTTTGAGATCTGTTTATAGCTCTTGTTCCATGGTTTCTTAATACATTTTGATTTTATAAATTACTTTTGGATTTATATTTTAAAATACTGATTAGTTTGTGCAAGCTAAGACTTTTTTTTCTCTGTTGCCTCCCAAAGATAATACAGAGGATGTAGCTGTGTTGGAAGAAAGCACTAAAGACAATCTTGAACCTTTAAAGAGTAAGCAGAGTTGGCCCAAAGGAGTTAAGCGTGGTCCATCTAAATGGAGGCAAAGCAAAGAAAGGAAACCTGGCTTTAAGCTTAATTTATACACTCCACCTGAGACTCCTCTGGAGCCTGATTATCAGGTGCTGGTAGAAGAACAAAAGGAAGCAGCTGAAGACAAACCCTGCTCAGTTCCCGCTGTTACAGAGGAAGCTGTTAAAGAACCTGTTGAAGTTTTGCCACCACCAGATGAGGTGAAAGAGGTAGAACCTGAACCTCTGCGTCCACCCAGTGAACCCCTGGAAAAACAAGAAAATGATACTGTGAAAGCTGGGGAAGAAGAAAGGAGCATAGAAGAAGGTGGAATCAATTCAAAAGATCAAGGAAAAGACAAACCAGAAGAAGTGTTTGTGCAAAAAGAGGAGTCTGTGCATTTGGATGATCAGGAGGAAGAGGAGGAGGAGGATGAAGAACCTTCTCACAATGAGGATCATGATGCAGATGATGAAGATGATAGCCACATGGGTTCAACAGAAGTGGAGAAAGAGGAATTACCTGGTGAAGCTTTGAAGGAAATGCTGGAAACACAGCAATCTTTTTTAGACGTAAATGTTTCAACTGGTAATTCAAATCAGGAGGAGTTAATGGATTGTGGTGTTGACCTTGCAGCTGATGAGTGTGAAGGTGACCAGAAAGAACTCACTACAGATTCAGACCCAGTGCCTGAATCTGATGATGATCATACAGGTAACAACCAGGACCAAAAAGCTGGTGAAGAATTACATTCCGATTTCAAGGGAGAGAGTACTGAGACCATGGAGATAGACTCAGAGACAGTTCAAGCAGTACAGTCTCTAACCCAAGAAGCAAGTGAACATGAAGATACATTTCAAGACTGTGCAGAGACTCAAGAGGCCTGCAGAAGTTTGCAGAACTATGCCCATAATGACCAAAGTCCCCAAATGACCACACTGGATGACTGTCAGCAGTCTGACCACAGTAGCCCAGTTTCGTCTGTGCACTCTCATCCCAGCCAATCAGTTCGTTCTGTTAGTAGTCCAAATGTTGCTCCTTTAGAGAACAGCTATGCTCAAATCAGCCCAGATCAAAGTGCCATTTCTGTGCCGTCTCTCCAGAACATGGAGACCAGCCCAATGATGGATGTTCCCTCTGTTTCTGATCATTCACAACAAGTTGTGGATAGTGGGTTTAGTGATTTAGGAAGTATCGAGAGCACAACAGAAAACTATGAAAACCCAAGCAGTTATGATTCTACAATGGGTAATAGTATCTGTGGAAACAACTCTTCTCAAAACAGTTGCTCGTACAGTAGCCTTACATCTAGTAACCTAACACAGAGTAGCTGTGCAGTGACCCAGCAGATGTCTAGCATTAATGGAAGCTGCAGTATGATGCAACAAGCAAACATCAATTCTCCTCCCACTTGTAATGTAAAATCTCCCCAAGGTTGTGTTGTTGAAAGACCTCCAAGCAGCAACCAACAGTTATCCCAGTGCAGCATGGCTGCTAATTTTACACCACCTATGCAGTTAACTGAAATCCCCGAAACTAGCAATGCCAACATTGGATTATATGAAAGAATGGGGCAGAGTGAATTTGGAGCAGGGCATTACTCACAGCCATCTGCCACCTTCAGCCTTGCCAAACTGCAACAGTTAACTAACACGCTTATGGATCATTCTTTGCCTTACAGCCATTCAGCTGCTGTAACTTCCTATGCAAACAGTGCCTCTTTGTCTGCCCCCTTAAGTAACACAGGGCTTGTCCAGCTTTCTCAGTCTCCACATGCTGTTCCTGGAGGACCCCAAGCACAGGCTACTATGACCCCTCCCCCCAACCTTACTCCTCCTCCCATGAATTTGCCACCTCCCCTTTTGCAGCGTAATATGACTTCATCAAATATTGGAATATCCCACACCCAAAGACTGCAGACTCAGATGACCAGCAAAGGTCACGTTTCTGTAAGAACCAAATCCACGCCTCTGCCACCTGCTGCTGCAGCCCACCAGCCACAGATCTATGGGCGAGCTTCACAGACTGTGGCCATGCAGGGGCCCGCACGGACCTTAACAATGCAGCGTGGTATGAACATGAGTGTAAATTTGATGCCAGCCCCAGCTTATAATGTCAATTCAGTGAACATGAATATGAATACCCTTAATGCTATGAATGGTTATAGTATGTCGCAGCCAATGATGAATAGTGGCTATCACAGTAATCATGGGTATATGAATCAAACACCCCAGTACCCTATGCAGATGCAGATGGGAATGATGGGAACTCAGCCATATGCACAGCAGCCAATGCAGACAGCACCCCACAGTAACATGATGTACACTCCTCCGGGCCATCATGGCTACATGAATACAGGCATGTCTAAACAGTCTCTCAATGGATCCTACATGAGAAGGTAGGACCTTGGGAGGGACACGCTATCAAACTGGCGTATTGGATTGATCTGCACAAATACCTTTTGGAGAGTACGATTTCAAAACCAGCAATTGGTGTGAATGCAAAAACATTTGTTGGCACCATGTAAAAGCTGTATGCAGCAGAAAGCCTTATACAAGTTTTTCTTTATTTCTTGTTTTGGTTGTTTTGTTTGTTTGGGTTTTTGTTTTGTTTTTTAACTTTGCAAAATTTACCTTCTCTTTGGGGGGAATTAGATGATTTTCCATTTTCTGTTTATTTCATTGAGCTTGAAGTTCTCTGGAAAGGAAGAACTCTTTCTTTGAACTGCAATTACACAGCAGCTGATGGTTCAGAGCCATTTTATGTGCCTGCTCCCATTAAAAATGTGGATAAACAGACTCCAAAACTATCAGACAGTACTGGATCATGAGCTTTTTCTCTCTCCTTTCCCCACATGTAAATGCCTTTTAGCAGTTCTTTTATTGTATTATTTTGTTTCTGAAGGTGACACTTCTGCATGCCGCTAATGTCTTTGTTAGTGACAGTGCATTTTGTAGTACTGTACAAGTGTTGTGCTTAACAGTAAGCCATTTCTTAATTTTTTTGCCTTGATTAGGTTACCCTAGTTTGAGGGGTAAAAAAACCAGAACTATATTTTTGTTAATTATAAAACTTGTAAAAATAATAAAAAAAGCTGCAAAAGCTGTTCACATTTTGGTTAGCTCAAAGGGTTTTATTGCTGTATGTTTAGTGTAAAGTTGAGACTCTTTTCCATTTTTGTGACCAGTTTCTTTGGGGCCGGGGTAGGAAAAAAGGCAGCTTTCTGTTTTATAAATACTGTTATGTTTTTTTGTTGATTGAAACATCTCAGTGTTTATTTGTCAAGTTTTGAAACATTTTCGTATATGTCCAAATACTTGGCAGGATTAAAAAAAAAAAAGTAGTGAACTTGGTGTAAAGTTGCTATTTTATGGAAATGCCTCTAACTTTACATTTTCATTCCATCTGTAGATTTTTCTATCTTTATAAAATATTGGAGTTATTTTTTAAGGGAAAAAATAGAGCAGTAGCGTGTGAATAGCTCAAACTAAGCTTACAGATCGCATGTAAAAAGGCAAAAGTTATTTGTGTCTGTTTATATTGCTTCCTTTTTTGTAGCCTTTGTACCTGTACAGAGTGACTGTAAGGGCCGAACAGAAGAGGCTTGATACATGTAAAAATAGGACCCAGTGACACTCTTGTATTTATCTGTTATCTTTTTAGTCAGTCACTTAAAAAAAAAATACCCACAAAACCCCCACCCAAGCAACAAAAATAAAAACTGCAAAAAACAACACCCCCCCAAGCTGTACATTTTAACATAAAATAAATTATGATGAGCCATTTTTAGCCTCTTGTGTCTTGTCATAGTTTGATGTTGCATGGGAATTACCTCCTGAAACAGTGTTTGTTATGGTGCTCTCACATGCTTGATCTAAAGCCCATGAAAGTTGGTGGGGTTTGGATTAGGCTGTTAGAGCCTAAGTGTAGTTACTCATCATAATTGCATACACCTTGTGAAAATAAAGAGTATCTAAGATTATTTTTTTTAATAATCTTAATAAAATATTGAATAAATATGTATTTAATACATTAAAAAGTTGTCAATATTTAATGTACGAAACTTCTTTCCTAGAGAAAGTGTTAATATATATATATATAAAAGGATATATTATAGTAACAGACATGGTGTTTGAACTGTATTTTAATGATAGAATAGTAACCTTTTCCTTTGTCATTGTTTCTGGGTGACAAGATGATGCAAACTCTGCATTGAATATATGAATTCTGTGTATATGGATATGGGTGCACCCAAACATGCACAGAGATGAACACTTCCGATCTAGCAACAGAAAGTCTGTAAATACCAAGAAGGCTGTCTATACGTGGAGCTTAGGAGTGGGAAAGTTCTAATGTGGTATGTGTGAATCTACACCAGACAAAATCCTTGTAATAATTTTTCAAAATGCTTGTAATGTGAATGTTGCCACTGAATCCCCCCTCCAGGCCACTGACACTGCAGGAAGTTTGCTGGCTAAGGTGAAAGGATTGGTCATCTTGACTGAAAACTGTGTCCCCATTCCAGTAGATAAAGCAGCGTTATAGGTAGTATTGCATATGCCCAAAAGTCAAAGAAATGTGTATTTCTTCAAACAAAACCATTACTGTGTGGAGTTGCCAAATCAAGGAACTCATGTGCATAACCTGTTCAGTTCTAGTGCAGTGGAGCACCAGTCTAAAACAGTGGAGCTGAATAGGAGCTAAAATTGCGGGTCAGATTACCACCTGTGGAGTAACCTGTGTTTTAGGAGTTTAGAACACTTGATAAGGAGAGTACAATACAACAAAGATCTTGGTTCATGCCACTTACATTGTTGAATTTGTTTACTGAAGGCAGAGAGTATTCATAGTACTAAACTATGTCTTCATCTTCCCAAAGTAACTGTCAACTTTTTATGCTTAAGGGGAAGGTGAACTCTGTTATGTGCAGCCTTCAAGTGTGTTTAGCTAGGACCACATCTTTTTAAATAATTGCGTCTCCAAGTAGTAGTATGTTTTCTGGGGTTTTTTTCATTTGTGCATTTTTACAGTCAATGAAAAGGCACCTGGGTCTTTTATCTGATGCTGTTTAGTTCCAGGTTTTGAAGCCTGTAACATACAAGCAGATCAGACCTTCTTCCTATTTCAAATACGTGCTAACTTGAAACAGAGCATCCTGACTCTGGCATATTGCTAACATTCTGTATTTACAGTATATGGATTACAAGTGGGTTGGAAAATTGTGTGTGCACAACAGGCAAGTTTCCAATGCTTTTTTTTTATTCGGAACTGAATTTGTTTCAGGAGGACAAGGAGCACTCCTACATATTTCCCTGTAATGACTCTTTACCTATGGATTGCATTACTGCACTAAAATTTCTGTTTTGTAAGAAGGCTGTCTTTTCCTTTACAAATATACTTGTTTTATGTATTGTGTGCCCATTGCAGTGCCACTTTTGACTGGGTGCTCCTAACACCATCCTAGGTGAGAATTATCTCTTTCTTTTAGTGGCCTCCAAAAATTCTTCACAGAATTGCAATAGATGATTCTTGTGGAATTCAGGAGGCTTCCTTGCACATGCAATATTACTCTTTGGTTTGACAAATAGAATACTCCATACCACTAGACATTGGCAAGAGGGAATAAACTTGCCTCCTTCTATGTGTGTTTCTTGCAGACATGGCTTGTAGCTGAAGTCATTGCGGCTAACACTTGGGAGTTCTAGTTATCAGCTTGTGAGAGTTGCCTGGTTTGTGGAAGTCACATGTTCCAGAACTGCTTTTTCTGATTTAATGATTCTGGGAGAATGACAGGCAAGAAAGCTGGGAAGTAAATGAGAAGTATGTTTACTTCAGAGCTGTTTAATTGGCACAGCTGTACCAGCAAAGTCCTTCAGGCAAGACGTGGTTCTAGGGAAGATATTTACTTGTCTTTGGAGCAAAACATACCATCTGAAAGCTGCCAAAAGACAGTTCTGAAAGCTGCACTCTGGCCTTTTAGCCAAGACAGGAGTGCTTAGTGTTGCACTCAGGCTACCTCATCCCCTAGCAGTGGACAAAATAATAACTCTCATTTTGTACAAACCTCATAAGAAGCTGTGTGATATATGCAGAAACAATGGACTGCTAAACATACTAATCTTTCACGTTAGATCACTGACAATGTCTTTCACTTTTATAAGCTGTTTAATTTGTCCATCAGGCAGACTGGTGTATGGAAACAAATTACATTTATGTCTAGTATGGTAACTAGAAAGAATGACCCTGGCAATTTTCTGTAGTGCTAAGGGTGATCAATTATGCATGTAGATCAACAAATCTTTCAGTTACAGCAGTCATCAAGCCACCTGCAGGATCCATATAATCTGACTAAGGCAAATCCTGGTAGATACTTATCTTTTAGTGTAGTATTTGGTACAGAATTCTTGTCTGTAAAGCTAATGCCAAGAAAAATGCTGTTGCCATGGAGGGGTGAGTGTTCAGCCTTCACCATCAGCCTCAATGAAAGAGCAGGGCCATGCATCTAAAAGGCAGGTTTCTCTGACACCTGCCTGGGAGAACTGTTCCATGTTTGGGTTGTGAATTAAACTGCAGTAGACAGTAAGGTGGTCTGAAAAGGTGCATTTGTATGTCTATGGAAGTAAATGGAAAGAGTTGAGGGACCCCATCCAAAAACATTTTTACTCTAAACCCATGTTGTGAGTGCTTATTTATTTTTGAAGTGTCAAATTACTTCGAGTTCCCTATTTTTTCTGGGTTTTTTTCTTGGTGATTTTTTTGTTTGTTTTTCTAATCCAAGCATAGGGATACTTAATTTGCTGAAAGTCCCAGAGTTTGTGTTTGTATCATGAATATTATTCACATTGTGATGTCTGATTTGTTTTTTAGCAGTAGTTTAGTTTATGTTAATTGTAATCTGCTGTGTCTGAGAATTGAAAAGGTATTTGTTGCATGGATAAATATAAATGATAAATCAAAAGCATAGTGTTATGGGTGTCTGCAGCCTTGGCTACAGTTAGTGGTTAGAATGAATGTTTTACTGGGTTTTAGGCCCCAAAAGGAAGTGAAGTAATAGGAAAGTCTTCACACTGGAGATGGCAAGCCTGTGAAGAGCTGTTAACATACACAAAAATGAGTATAAGGTTGTGCTCAACTCTGGTTTGTAGCATATACTCAAGAGTTCTCAGTGTCACATTTCTGCCCTGTATTCTTCTTTTTTAAGTATCCAAGACTTCTACACTTCATATTGCACCAAATTTGCCAAGTCTTTTGTCAGCTAGTAATTTATGTCAAATATGGTAAATGGAATACATTTAAGCAGAAAACTAGGCCTGGTGTCCCCATTAGTGTATTTGTGCCACTTCTGTCAACAAATGAAATTATTAACAAATGCGACTGTATAGGAGCATAATGACCTATTAAGGTGACTAAAGCTGAGATAGGAGAAAACATTTGGTAGTGATAAACAATGTCTGGAAGCACAGCAACAGCTTTCTCCTGGGCAGTCAGGTCACTGAGATGTTTTTTAAAGGCTTCACTGTTTTAAAATCTCATTAGAACTGGTTATAATCCATAATTATTTAGGAACTACTAGGGCTTCACAAGTTCAGCACTGAACTTCCTCATGACAGTGTAAAGAACCTTTCTGTGTGAATACAGCCTTATAAAATTCAGGCAGTTGAAGGATTTAGGACAAGTGAAGCAAGTTAAAATTGAAACTCCTAAAATGTCATGTGTATGTGTCTCCTTGAATTGTTGTCTGTTGTAGCTGCTTATGCATCTGACCTTCTCAAGGCTGTTGCTTTGTTTCTAGTTTGCATGGTATGCTGCAAAGCCCATTGACAAGACTGAGTAGTTGATCCTCACGTGGAGGCTCTTTAAATGTGGTGCTGCCCTAGATTATTGCGGTGAAAGAAGAAATGGAGATGCCAGGAAACAGTACAAAAAGGCAAACTCCTGTGAAATTCTTCAGGACTCTGGACTAAACAATTCATCGGTGTTTTTCCTGCAGAAGTTCTTCTAGTGCCTGGCTGCACTCCTGTAAAGGCCCTGTGCTTGGGTTAGGATCAGGATTTTAGGGGGTGCTCAGGTAGAAGAGGGTTTTAAGTTGTGTCTGCTTTTGTGCTGTAAAAGGTTTTCTAAGGAGAAAAAAACTTATTTGTTGATGTAACAAAAAATTCTGGTAAGGCTGGAAATTTGTAAGGCAATGGGTTTAAAATTTGGCTTCTCTTCTTTCTCATCCTGACAACATTTCAAATGACTTTGTTTTTTTTTCTAGCAAATAACAAATGACCCTTGTGACTGTGTAATTAGCTACACCTTCTCCTCCCTTCCTTTTACGGAGTTTCTTTTCCAGTAGCACAACCCTACCAGGAGCGATACTAGATGGTGGTGCTGTTCTGCTCATCATCGGGTGGTAGGCTGTTTTTGCTGTTCCTCCTCTGCAGTGCCAGTGCTATGTCCAGTTCTCTCAGCTGCTTCAGGAAGCCCCGGTTTGGCAAGATGCAGCGGTGTCTTGACACTTGCTCAATGGCATCCACTACTGTCATGTCCTTGTAAATCATCAGGTAAGCCAAGACCAGTGTGGCTGAGCGGCTGCGACCCATGGCACAGTGAACCAGAACCTTGTCTGTGGGAACAGAGAGAAATGGTGCAGAGGTGACACTGGGTAATCCTTTTCTTTGACAGTGAAGGTTTCTGTAGTGCCCCTGCTCTGTTTGATGGTTTGAATATCCTTACCAGCATTTTATAAGGCCTATCTTTTCACACATGAGAAAACCAAGGCTGTAAATCTTATGGTAGTAACTGAACAGTGTTTACAGTAGAGATGATCCATTTAATCCTAAACTAAGTATCTTTTTATTTGTGTATAAAGCTTGCAGAGAAGGCCTAGGGGGTGCAGCCTTGCGTTAAGTAACATAGCAAGCCCTCCTGCAGCCTAATCTTACATGCCTCACAGACAGCATGTATGGAATTCTGTGTTTGGGAGTAATGAAAAAAAGCACAAGGGTGTGGGAGGATTTGGTATGCTATCACACCCTCCTTCCATAAGGGTAATTGGGTGCATGTGGGGTACCTTTCTCAGTTCTACTAGCTAGGCACAAAAAGTAACCAAAATTGATTTTGTTTAGTTGTTCTGACAATAATGTGCTTCGAGGTCTAGATTGCATCACTTTATGCTCATTTTTGAGGGCAGAGGATCAGAAAGGCCATAGCCATATAACCAGGGGGTAGAAAGAAACCACCTCTTACAGTGTAGAAAAGCTTCTGTAGAAATCTCTGGCTAGTCACCCTGTTGTGTTGAAGGAAATTAATGTTTCATCCCCACCACCACCCACAGTCGTCTCTCTGAGTGTTCTAATATGATCATCTCCTTGTGGTATGAGCCTGTCTTGTATCCTGTGAGTGCAGAGTGTTTGCCAATAGTTTTCATATCTGGATAAATGTGCCTTGAGGTTTAGCTTTGTGACATTGCCTGATTTAGCTTGGGGCTTCTAGAGACAGGAAGCCCTTGGCTTTGGATATAGCAAGGTTGTAAGTCAAAGTGGAACCTTCGTGTTTGCAGTGTCTGGGGGAGGTGAAGGAAGAAAACAGTAAGTGGTTCAGGTCTGATTGACAGGTTTTGAAACACTTCAAAAGATTTCCAAAAAATGATTCAAAGCCCTTGAGGGGGTCTCACAAAGGGTTGAATTGCTGAAGGAAGTAGATTTGGAGCATTCTCTCTAACACCCTGCTAAGCAATTGTCATAGGAGAAAAAAATACTATCAAGGCCAGTAATAGTTTATCTCTGTCAGCTGTGCCTAGTGAGAAGTGTTGGGTGCAAAGCCATGACTCCTGCTGATTAACTCCTTTACTTCCAGGCACAAGAGGATGTCTTGGCACAAGTAGCATTGATGTGTAATGGATGCATCAAGAACTGCCAACACTAGAGGATTAATGGTTACAGTCTGCATCCTAATCCCAGCAGATAGTCTTAGAGGCATCTTGGCAAAATTCCAGTCCTTCTGATAACTAGAAGTGCCTCTTCCTCTCCTGGAAAATGATAATCCCTCCTATTATTACTGCAAATATTTAAAATGGATGAAAACTCATTTGTTCAGCCCTTCAGTGCTTCTTGTTAGAGCTGCCCACCTTGTAAATGGGTTGCTGTTGAGGTGATAAAATACATGATAGAACAAGGAATGCTTTGCATTGTGTGGGTGGCAAATGCAGGAGATTAGGAGAAAAGGTAGTTTTATATTTTTAACCAAGTCAAAGAATGGCTGCAGAATTTTCTGAAATGTCTGCTGGTTTGAAGAAAAGTCTGTCTTTTGCTGTGAGTGAATAGTCAAGATCTGTCTGCTCGTTACAGCAAAACACTGATAAGTCTTCTGCAGAGCCACATCCTTCTGTACTGTTTTGTGTTCTCTTTCATTCTAATGCAAAGACCACTTTGAACTCTCCCTAGAAGGAAGTCTGCTCTTGCAGATTCTGACCACTTACATCCTTCAAGTTGTGCCTGAATGTCCAGGATCAGTGCATGGAGACAGAGGTCTGCTGAGCAGTGACAGGTCCCCTGAACTACTTTATTCGCTTGACTTGGGTTTATGTTTCTTGAAATTTTGTCTATCTAGATGCAGCACAGATGGAGCCATGAATGTTGAGGTGTCTTTGGTCAAATGCCTGGGGTCTTTGTATCTCTCTCATATGTTTCTTCTCACTTTTTTTTGTCTCTGTCTTTAGTGTATTTTTCCCATGACATGTTCACATGAAGTGAAAATGCCATTCTCCTTCACATCTTGAGGAACTAAAATTATGAGGGAATGAGTACTAAATCTGTAGCATAATAGGGAACCTAAAAGCCTCTTAAAATAATGTCTTCCTTTCATGTTAATCAGGCCTCACTGATAAAACTTTTAAGCTGTCCTATGGTTTGAATTGCGTGTTTTGGGAAAGCTTTAAGCGCAGCTGAATGACAGCATGCATAATTGTGAACCCTTACAGTTTGCTTGTAACTGTTCTTAGGGCCATCAGCCCATGCTTACACACTGAAAATACTGCTCTGATCAAGGAATTTCTTCACCATTATGAAGAGTTTGAATATGAAGTCAGAGTTACTGCATTAGGACTGTTTTGACAGCATCCAAATTGCCAAGCTTTCCTGTCTGTTACAGAAAGAGAGAGCCTTCTTCATTTCAATGACAACTTGTTTCAACGACATTGGCTGTTGAGCATCTTCCCAGAAAAAATAATTGTATGAAGACATCTATTCAATTAATTTGGTCACTTGGCTGGCTGAAGGTCACACCCCAAACAATGTAATACAGGTGAAGTAAATTCATTAATACATACATTCTGGTCACATAAATTGAAACTTTTTACTCTGCCCCCTTTGCACTTTCTGCATTTGCTTAGTTCTAATACAGAGCAGCAAAGCAGTGTAATGATGTTACTGGTCAGAAGCATTTAGCACCACATACTGAAGTCCCATGTCATTACCACTGGAGATAGTGGTTTGGTTATTTAGTATAAAATCTTGGTAAGGAATCTGGATGCTCTTAGTCCAGAAAGTGCACACAAATAGCTTGTTCATTAGGTACGTGAAATGCAGAACACCTTTCTCCACAAGATGTGCATCCAAAAATAATGCATTTATGTTGTTGGAGGAGAGCACTAGAGTTGCCTCTGTCTTTTCTCTCTGAGAGGCATCCGTCCACTCCTCAGTCTAGCTTCCAGAGACATTCTGTTTGGTAAATGTATATTGGAAGGCCACTGTCATGCTTTTAAACCTCAGTGTCTCCCTGGGCTATGCATAATGTCTTTGTGTATGTCCCTGGCTGGGATAAGAGATATGCATATGTATAGTGTACTTTTCCCTCATGAGAAAGTTGAGCTTCCTTTTTCTTTATGAGTATTAGAATAATTCTTTATTTTACTGATCTCCATCAGAAAAGATCGTAGCTGTCTATCTTGTTTAAAGGCCAGTGAATGTGGCAGGCACTGCATAGCTACAGAAATTATTGCAGCTGGTAGTATCTACATTTTGTTTCGTAGTTCATCTAGTCATTTTTGGATTTGGTTTCATGCTTCAGTGCTGGCCTGGTGCTTGATGCTGTCTCAGAACCTCCAGGACTTTGATGTGATTTTGAAACAAAAAGGTTAGTACTCCACCCACCCTCTTCTCATCCTTTCCTGCCACAATATTTATTGGGATGCGAGGGGGTTTTTTCTAGCCTTTGCTGCTTCCCTTGTGCTTGTTCCTGTACCTCACTACAGCAGGTAAAGGTCATACAGGAACAGGAGGGTGGTAGGAATGAGAAAGCCTGCATTTCTTATTCCAGCTGCTCCAGTCTGCTACTGACCTCTGGCCTCCAGCCTTGGCTAGACACGGGTACATGTTAGTTATCCACTCCTTTCCAAAGGCAGTGCTTCAGACACACTTTTGTGAAATGCCAGGTACCTTTCTTCACAAGCAAGTAAGCTCCTGAAGCAGTTTCTCTTGCTATTAGGACTTTGATTTTTAAAACCGATCTGCTTTCAAGGTTTTCTCCTGAACAAGGGAAGGGAGTGTTGCTGTGGACTGTACTTGCTGAAAGGGTAGAATTGTAAAGACCTGGCTGGCTATTGGAAGCTAGTCAGGTAGTAACTGGCTGCAGCTGAGCTAAACAGGCAAGAACAGAAGCTGACATAAGGCTGGAAACTTGATATCTGACCCTCTGATATTAAGGTCTCTATGTCAGCAGGAAAGTAAGTTTCTCAACTGGTTTCTGGTAAAATATACTGTAGAGATTTTTATTTTTTTTAACAAGTATGTGGGGAGAAGGAATAAGAGTAATACCGAAAGTCAGTGTGAGGCCTAGGCTGTAGCACCTCAGTGTTCTGATAGAACACTGCTGGAGACCAGCAAATAATGAATTGTAGTAATCAAACTGAGAAATTACAAAGACTTTAATGAAATGTTTCTAGATTACTGCTCTCAGAGCTGTTTTGGTTCCCTGCTGCTTGGAAGATGGCAGAGAGATAATTGTTATAGGTTGGGGTAGATCTGGTGGTCAGGTAGGAAGGATGATTTCTGTATTTACAGAGTGAATCTAATGCTGCAGAGCATGAAGCTGTGGAGTGACAGCATGGGATCTGTGGGAGCACTTGTGTTCTACTCCCACCACTCATATTCATTAAACCTTTCTTAATAGGGATAATTTGAGGAAAAGACAGCTAATTCATGGTATCTATGCAATTTCCAGTTGTCTCTGATGTGTTTATGAAGGAGTCAAAACAACAAAAAGTTTCTATCAGAAGGGCCCCTTCATTCAAGCTTGAAGAGGACTTCTATCGAAGTGCTTGGTAAGGGGCTCCTGGGCTGGTATTATTGAGAAAAGGTTGTAATTAAATCACCAACTTGTTTTAAACTGGTTCCCTACTATTAGTTTTATAGTCTCTGTTGGACTGTATGGGACTTGTTTCATTCCCTCAAGGTGAGATGCTGTGGAACTATGCTTTTAATCGGATGGAATAAGTGTTGTACTGTGTTTAACCATTTTCAGCACCCGCCTTACTTCTTTCATCCTGAAGCGCATTATCAATGAATTTAGAGGCTGAATAAAAGAACTGGCTGAGGTTGAAAGTGGGGAGATCGTCTGCTTCCACTCCATGGTACTCCACAGCCATGTTGTGATAATATTCTGGTCCTGTGTCCACGTTCCGCTGACCGTGGGCCGCGTTGAGGATGTGGGTGAATCCTGCCTTCTCCAGGCTGTAGCGATCCAAGGCAGTTTTTCTGTTAAAACAAAAGCTGTCCTGTAAATCAAGAAGCTTCTTACTCAGCAAGCTAGAAAATAAATTTAAGAAAACCTCAGATTTGGTAGGTTCTAAATGTTAACAAAACTGATAATGCTGAAGCAATGCATCATTTACCATTTTAAAAATCTTAATATACTGTCATTTGGAGTGAATAATATTTCTGGAGTTCACAACCAGGTCCTTGGAGCATGTTTAAAATGAATTTATTTTCCTGTTGCCTTTGTAATGTAGGTGATACTGGCTTCTATCCATCATATAGAGATAAACTACAGAAAGAAGTAGAATGAATTATTTAAAGTCATAAAAGCAAATTAGTGGCAGAACTTGAAATATGGCCCATGAATGCTGTTTTCCCCTTCTCTCCCATCAATTGATATTGCAGAACTAATAAAGAGTAGTAATATGTGAGTAGTAAAATCATCTGGGATTCAAAAAGAAGCTCCCCAAAAGAAGTTACCAAGATTTTGTCCCATTTCTTTAAAAAATAAAATTGAAAAAACCTCACTCTTCTATGAACACTTTACTGTCATGTTTGGTCAAACCAGAAGTCTAAAACAAAGACAACTAGATACAGAGATTTGTTCTTGTCCTCTCTTCCCTTGGACAAGGGAAGTCAAAGAGGAGAGAAAATCCTAGATTTTTGTGTGCTTGATACCCATTAGTGCCTAGGAAAACTGCTAAACTTTTTCCAAAAAATAACCCAAAACAGAACAAAAAAGCCAGACTTTATTCTGTTAATGTATTTCCATGTAACTATTGCATGATGTGGAACAGCAAAAGTACCTCTCTCCAGGAATGTTTCCCCAACATTTCCATGTGTAAATGCAGCTGCTGTCACACAGGATATTGTGGTGGGCTACCTGTTGTTTCATAAGTCTAGTGGTGACAGCCCAGAATAGCTCGAAATTGACTGCCTTTCCAGCCTCTAAGTCAAAACCCCTCTCTGAGCAGTCAAGAACCTGGTGATGAGAACATGTAACTGGGATATGGATACCAGAGGTTTCACCTATGCTTGCTCTTATTCGAATTAAGCTCATAATAATTGTCTGTTCTGAGTAGATATGCAGAAATTCCTTTCCTTTCTGGTCAGGAATTATAATGTCTTGACATTAATTGCATTTTTGCCATGAAATAATGTTATAAGTCACCTCTACAATCATGTAAAAGGTAAATAAAAACTCCAGTTAGTTTGGTGATGCCTGCCTCATAAGCTCAGTATACCCTGGAGGACAGAGAAGCAGCAGCATCTTGCTGCCAGTGCTGTGCCTTGCCACCTTCACATCATGTTAAATAATGCTTACTCCTTCCCCTTGTGCTGAGGGATGGACAGTATTGAAAATTAAACAGGTTCAATGTCCTTGCTGAAGAGTAAGGTTGCAGTGAATAACTACAAGTCTTTGTTTTGATGTACTTGAGGTGAGTTACAGTTCCTGCTTTCAAAGTAAGTCGCATTTTGTTTTGCCTGCCTGACGCTGGAACAGAGAAAACATGTTCTTCTTTCAGCAAACATGGCCCAAAGCGTGTATCCAACAAACTGTGTAAGGCTGGTGGCTTCAGGTCAGACATCTGTGCTCAACTGGAACACCTGCAAGTGGAGACCTGCATGCCGAGTAGTAAGTAGGACTGCAGAGGAGTTGGGGTCAGTAGAAAAACAAAGGTTTTGGACAGTAGATACTACCAGACCTTGGCTTCTGCAGTCATTCTAAGGCTAATAAATAGCATTTGAATTAAGTGATGAAGTTGTTCTAAGCAAGGACATCATCAAACAGCAGGTTGCATGACAATGATTAACATTTGACGCTTGTATTTATATGAAATCAAATTTTCTTGTTTCCTTGATTAGAGATTGCCTTTTGACACAGTGGGTACAACTAATGCATTTATTTATGACGGTCACACTTACAGTCGTGTTCTGTGACTTAGGATCTCATTTTTCAGCGTTTGGTGGTGTCTGTGTTCCAGTGGGTTTTCAGAAAGAAGGGATACTGTCAGTAACTTGCATAAGCAGTCAGCTCAGCAGGGACAAGCTCCAAGGAACTTCCCCTGCCACCTCCCAGTCTTGCCTGGAGCTGCATTCTGTGAATTTGCAGCCCAGGATGGCATGAATGCTTCTCCTTTTTATTTCATCAGCCAGAGGCAAAGGAGTTTGGTGTTCATTTTGCACCACAAATGCATTAAGTTGTTGTTTTGCTCTTGACCTGTTGGAGTTTAGGAATATGCACATTGTTATTCTGTTAGCTCCCTGTGTTTCCCATGACTTGGACTGGAAATGGAATCAAAAGCAGCAATGGATTAACCTTGAATGTTGATGCACAAAGCCTGTTATAAATGGTCAGATATAACTAAGTCATCTTCTGTGAAATAACTTTTTCTTTTAAGCAAATTACGGGTGTACCAAGGAAATACTTAGGAGGTTTTCTACTCCCCTGTCATTGGCACTGAAGCATTGATGCTATTTTCCTCAATGCTTGAGGATTTTAAACTATCATCTGCTTGCTAATTTTGCTTGATGTGCAAACTGATTCAGCAATACCCTTTGGACTGAATGGAACCTTACCCAATGGAGTGGTTTTCTTTATAATATGGACTCACATTTTCTTCTTTCTACTGACATTGCTAATCTGAAAAACTACAAAAAAAATGAATGCTCAATGCTGAGCACTCAAATCTGTTAAGTTCTCCACATTTTCACTGGAATAGCTGTCACTTGAACTGTGTGTAGGTGTTGTAGAACCAGTTAGTTGAATCAAGACCTAGAATAGTTGCCCTGCCTAAGTGGAGCAGGGTCAGTATAGGTCCTGTGGCTTGTGCATCTACAGGCTGAGCTATTACATGCAATCTGTAAAGGCACCTTTCTTACAGCAGATACCCTGGACAGTTTTATCTATGGAAAGCTTTTCCTAAGGTTTCTAATATATGATGTTGTGTAGAGATATGAAGACACAGTTGTTGTGTAATAGAAAATAGGGTTCATTGGACTGCAAGAGGTGCTTGCCTTGGGCTGTAGAATCTGCATCTTTTGAAGAAAGCTGAAGTGACACTTAGTCTTTTTCAAGAGCAAGAGTGCTTAGTTTCAAACGTAATATGGAGATTAGAAAGCACTTTATGCTGTTTCTTTTTTCACTCCGTTCCCCCAGTCTTGCATTGGATAATCATATTTTCATAAAAGATCTTGCTGCTGTTCTGTGAAAATTTTTCTTTTTTTTTTTTTNTTCCCCCTAAAACTAGGCAAAGAGCACAGCTGGACCACTGCTTGTCATACTGGCTTAGATTTGTCTCCTTTTTAATTCCCATCAGCTATCTTTGTGCTTTGATCATAAACATTACCAGTCAGAGGTGGCCTGTGCTGAGACTCTGACACTGCCATAATATAGGCAGTTAAACTTGAGGTCATGCTGGGTCTGCAATCTGTTGATTGCCAGTTAACAGAGAGTGGGAAACAGGCTGTAAAGCCCTCATAGGGGGGACCTGTATGCCTGTAAATGGAAACGTTTCTGTGCCCATAACATGTTTGCTCGGACTGGCTTCAGCCATCAGTGAGCCCTGGCTTTGTGTGGAGGACTGGCTTGCTTTCCAAGCTGGGCTGACTCTGGAGTGTAGATGCCACAGTCAAAGCATCCCTCTATCTGTACACTGTAATCAGAGCCTGTGGGGGATTTTTGTGTTTCATCATGCATGGTACTTCTGGTTACACCCCGAGGAGAGGGGAATGCATTTGGTCTTCCTTGCAGTTATTACTGTGCCTGAGGTATCAGTATTTTAGGGGAAGGGGAAGAATAAATCATGCATAAATACCTGAAAATATCCAATTGATTGAGGTTACTAATAGCATAGGACCATTCAGGGGTACTAGATTCATATACTTTATTGGAGGATTTATAACTTGGTTTTTAATTCACTTTCAACTAGAAATGGCACAGATTTTTTTTTTCCTGCAGTTGGCTCACTGCTAGTGTGTAATAGTGATGCTAACAATATTCTTCTTTTCCCCTCCTTGGAGGCTGCTATTTGCTATTAAATTACAATTAATGCTTTAATTTTTGTGATTATGGTTGAATTTTAAGTAGCCATTATAAAGAAGAGTTTGTTACAAATGCCAGTGTAGGTGAAGGCATAAGCACTTGACTGCTCTTGCAATTGTTTTCATTTTGTATATCTCCACCATCTGTGCTATTAGCACTTGATTTCCTTTTACATGGTGCAACTGTGGTCTCCAGTGTCTGTCTTGAATGTGTTCCTGTGCAGGGAAGGTGAAGTGTGGCACTGGGAGATAACAGTGAAAATTTCAGTATAATTCAGTTTAGTAAGAGATGAGCTGGGAGACTGGTCCCATGTAAAAGCTCATCAGCTCCTCAGTTCGGAGCACATACACTTATGCTGAAAGTTAAGCATACCCAGAAGTCCTTTTCTCTATGTTAAGCAAAAGTTCAGTGCTTTGCTGAATCAGACCCTCCATTTACTGTGGGGCAGATGGACTCATAAACATGTTTTTAAAGTTCTGAGGCAAGGGGGAGTACTTTGATGCAGGAGTGCCACCTAAATGGTGAAAATTTGAGATAAAATCACTTTCACATAGGGATATATTGATACTATGGACTCACCAAGAGGGAAAACTGACCCAAACAAAAGTGTCATCCATTTTCAGATTATTCCCAAAACACTATTTATAATTCTTGGGTTGTGCTAGGGAAAGTAAAGGGCTTGTCAAGGACTTTCTGGTCCTGCTGTCAGTTTTAAGGCTAAAATTCGTAGGATTATACATTGTGCTGCAGCAAACTCTGCCTTCTCCTGGAAGGAACAATGTAAGTAGTTGTAACAGGAAAAAACAATGCTTTCTTTCAGGTTGCTGTCTCCAGTGTACCAAATCCCTTCTGTCTCTTTCCAAAAATACTGTCATAACAAGCTTTAGTCCCAGCTGTTTTCATCAGAAAGTTGTCCAAACCAATGGAGTTGGAAGAGAGGGGAAAACAACCTGCAGGCACTGCAGTCTGCACCTCCACATGAGTATGTTAAAAGCAGCTAACAAAGGGAAGAGAAGGTGGCTCATGAAAACATGAGTGCACCTAAGGGAAGTGGAGTAATCCTCCAAAATGCCTCATGAGAGTATGGGCAGAGCAGCTCCTTCCACAGGTAAGTCAGCACCTTACCTGATGAATAGTGTGTTTATAAACTCAAGTAGAGTCAAGTCTCTTAAACCTCCTGCAAAGGTTGTGCAATGCAAACATGTTTCAGTATAGACTGTTGAAGCCACAGATTGTCGTGACCCAGATTGACAAAACACAAGGAAATATGAGGCAACATGTTACTAGGAGAGAAATCATCTCTCTCAAACTTTTCCATTTTCTCAAATGCTGAAGGAAAGCTCGATGCAGGATGATAATTTACCAGATGGTCAGTGTCAGAAAGAAGCTTCCTGAATATAGGCAATATTGACACTTTCTTAAGAAAATCTGGCAGTTCTCCCTCCTGAGGAGAGATGTTGAGAATTTCCAATAATACTGACCCAATTTTCTTTGGTAACTCCAGCACTAAGGGAGTCTAGAGATAGCACAGCATTGTATCCCCTTTTCCTTCTGAGGTGTTGCTCTGTTTCTGTGGATACCTCCTGTTCAGTGTGAATTAGAAGAATTTTTAGGTACCACTGAATATACTGAACAGGATCTTCAGAATACGTGGTAGAGAAAGATTTAGTAGTTCATTTTCCTCTGGCCCCAAATGGTCAATGTAGTTTTTGTAAGTGATACAACCTAGATGGAGGAAATAGCTCTCTGCAAAGGCTCCAAGCACATGTGTTGTAGTCAGTCAGTTCCTGGTCTTGACTTCAGTCACTCATCAAGTGTTAGAAATCACCTACAGACAGACGTGTTCTGTGGGAAAGTGTTACCTCTCTTGGAAACCATTGGAGCTTTGAGGTTGATGGTCCAGTGTTACAGATCTGATTTCTGGATTGTTAAAATGCTGTTACAATTGGCAGATTCTCATACTAACAGTTGAAACTGTGTCCTCCAGAGTGTTGTTATAATATAAATCTGCATTCAGTCCTATTTTTATATGATGAATACTGGTGTAGGTGTGAGGAGTTGGGAATGCTAAACGGTGGGAGGTAACTGTTTCCTACCCTGAGCAAGCCCTATCTGTTGCCTCATAGGTTAATGTAAATTGTCTTTCTACTTAGTCACTTGGAAAAAGCCATACTGTATTGCTTTTCTGCAGAAGGGTAAGAGGAGAGGATGAATATATTTAGTGTTTAGTTATTATTCTTAATTATCATACACTTCAATTTGTAGATTTGAGTTACTTGTGTGTCTTGTTAAACCTCACTAGCATTTGGTCTCAAGACCATGAGCCTGGGGCAAGCACAGACTGTAGCTTTCATGAAGTGCAAGCTCAGTTCAGCCGTGTAGCCAGAAAATTATTTTTCCTGCTTAACTGGTAGAGAATTAGACTCCAGAAGACTTCTTTTCCTCTGGGAGTAGTTTGAGAACGTAGGAAGAACTGAAAATGTGATCAGGCCTTAGATCCTAATGAGATCTAGTGGATGGTTAAGAGGAAAACAAATTCTTGGGATGTCTTTGTTTTCAACTGAAATGCTTTTTGAGCTTCAGAAGTGTGGAACCCTGAACACCATCTCAGGTAATAAGGCCATCACTGAAGAGCTGCAAGGAGAAACTACGAGATGCATAACTGGCAGAGATTTTCCAGGTGATTGGGGTGGATCCAGCAGGTTTGGGATTAGCCAGTAAAACTGCCTGTGCAACTAACCAGGTGACCAGTGAAAGAAAGGAGCAAGACAAAACTGCTTTTTTATCCCTTTAGAAGGCTTCTAGATATGAAGAGACACATGAGCACTAATCCTGGTAGCAGCTGAATAGAAATCTTGGCAAAGTGTGTTTTATTCCTATCACTGGGCTATCTCATACAAGTTCCAGTGTCTGGTCTTTAAAAGTCCTTGGAACTTGCTGGAGGAAAATTTCAATTGGAGCTGAACACAGCATGTTATATTTTGAGGCTTTGATTATTCTGGGTCTGACAGGCTCATGGAGATTTCATTGCCTCTGGGCAACATCTGCAGCGAAGCCTTGTAACAAAAGGATTGAGTGGCCTCACAGGGCTCCCTGATAGCCTGTATTGCATTAGAAGGAAGATGTGGTTACGTAGTCAGGGTAATTAATTAGCATTTCCATAAGCAGTCACAAGTCCTGTTAACCTTGTAAATGCAGGAGGCAAGAATGAAGCACAGATGTGAAGGCTCACTTGATTTTGTTGATGAATTCCTCTAAATTCTTTCAAGATCAACCTTAATTTAGCATGGCTAAAGATGCAAGTACCCCCAACATCTGTTAGTGTCTCTATGGCAGCTCTTTGGCCACCAGTGCTCCAGCTAGATCTTAAAATAAAGCAATAAAAAAACCCCTGCCACACTGAAGGGGTAAGGTGTTGGTCAGAAGTCAGATATGGAACTGGCTGAGGAAAAATACAGAGATCCCTGGACTTCAACTGCTTCAAATCAAATTTTAGTTATGGTAATGAAAAGCTGCATCTTTTCTGCACACCAGTTCTCATCTCACATTTTCTCCTATGCCAGATTTGCCTTTACCTGGCTGACAGCGGTTGTTCTCTTTTAGGGAGTCCCATTTTCTGGTGAAGTTTTATTTCTGTTCACGCTTTACCTGCTCCTCTCTTGTTTTTACTTCTCTCTTGGTTTTCTCATTCTTTTAGCTTGTCATGTGGGGGACTTGTTTCCCCTTGAAGCACCACTGGTTTCTGACTTGAGACCAGTCTCCTGCAGAATTATACTGCCCAGCAAAAGTGAGTGTAGCCCCAAGTACTTCACAAGAAGCTTGTATTTCTGTTCCTCTTGTCAGTTTGTACTAAGTGCCAGGTGTGTGCTGTACTCAGAATTGCACCTCACAGCATTTATTAAATGACAAGGTGTCCCAAGCCACTGCTACAGGAGGGATTACAGAAAAGAGTCAGTGACTGGTGTCCTGGGCTGAGAGACTGATTCCTTTTCTTTTTAAATCTCTTTGCTCAGAGGGCACAGCTATAGCTTCATCACAAATATAAGAGGGAAATTCTTCTAACAGCTTCATTCAGAATAATTCTACTGGTGATTCTGAACGTACATTCCAGAAGAGGCTGTTCTTTATCGTGAATCTTGAGTTAGAAATGTCTAAAAGAGAGGCAGGGTAGGATGTGGAGAAGAAAACTAGACCTCCCTTTATTTGGTTCGTGAATCATGTGGCCAGGCTGTTCCCATGGCTTAATTTTTCTATCCCACACCACACTCCCACCCCCACCTCTAAAACTGGGAGCCGTGGCTTGGTCCAAGCCCAGAACTTGTATGTCTTTCTGTTGCCTCTGGCACCACAGAAATAATTGGTGGATGATATTAGGAGTCTTGTAACTTTCAAAGCTGTATATCTTTCCTCTTTTATAAGCTGGCAACAGATGAATTTTAAGGCCTTTTAAAAAATTATTGAGAACTTTGGAGCCAGTGGGGCTCCTGCTTGTGCCTTTTAGTGATGATGTAAAATAAATATCATGTTAGCACAGGGTGTAGAGGAAAATGGGAATTGGACCAATAATGCCTAAGGGGTAAGAAAAACTCTCTTGCTCTGCTCAGAGTTTGCGTTGGGGGATTTTCTTATGGCATGTCTCCCTGCTGCAGCAGTCTCTGCTTGTTGGAATAGGCTGTTTCTAGTTTAGTCCTGTGCTCAGCAGAACTAAGTCTGTTTTGTGGGTTTGGTTTTTTCCCAAATCACACTTGGTCTGATCAGTGAGATATATCTCTGCAGCTCTGCCTTCCACAGGGTTCTGTTTGTTTTAATCTCTTGAGCAATTTGGAAATGCAGAGTGTTCCATGTACACAAGCACAGGCTTGGAAATGCAAAAATAGCACTGCAGGATGAGCTGTCTCCTTATTTTCAAGAATTCCTTCTTTGGCCTAAACCAACCCAAGGTGTGGTCCAACACATCTAGGCCATGCTCTTCTGTCAGTGTAACTGTGGAACGACTTTTGTTCAGAGATAAATGACAAATTACTCCATCAAATGAACCATTTAAAAATAGATCACAATGAGCTTCAGCCTTTGCAGCCTACACTGGTGCTACAACCAGTCCTGTTACTCTGCCTTTAACAGCAGACCCAGCCACACTTAACCTGTGCTTTCGTGTGGCAGCAGCAGACACCGTGAATCATTAAGAAGGCCATGCTGGGCTCTGATTGCTCTGCTGAACTCTGGTGTCTGTCAGGAGTTCAAAACACCTTGCTCTGTTGGTACAGCTTAGTCAGCTCCTGTTAGAGGAGGTGTACTATGAACACTTACTCATTTGCTATGTAGAGAATTCCTAGGTGCACTTACTCATCTCCTATGTAAAGGTTGGGCCAGACTTCATTGACATGAGTGTACTTTGGGCATCCCTTCCAGAGGAGTCGCTCCAGTTCAAATGCCCCTGGGGTACAGTAGTCCCCTTCAGGATCTACTTTGATTGCTGTGTACGCATTTTTCTTTGCAGCACTCCAACTTCCTGATGACATTTTGTCCATGGAGTAGTGTCCTCAGGATGTGCAAGAAACTGGAATGCAACCAAAACAGATCATTAACCTGAAGAAGCACAAAGCAAGTGATTTTTGCTCCAGCTGTGCAATACTGGGAGCAGCACTGACCAGGTGGGGCTGAGCTGCTCGTTGTGTGAGATGGATGAACATGCTCTGTGGCAAACACAGACTTGTGCCAAGATTTCTGCCTTCCCTGGACTAGGCAAGGAATGTGTTGTTGGTTGAGCTCACCAGCAATGGGAAAAAAAGCCAAAGGTTTGTGATTACTGAATTTCAGTCTCCACTGGGAATTTCCTTTCTGGAAAATCCACTAGTAGGAGTTTGGTAGGTCCATCAGCTAGGGCCTAGAGCACCTAGGGGAACCAAGTGGGGATTTTTTTTTTTAATCATTAAGAATCCTCTAAAAGCTTGTCCTTTATGTGATTTTCAGCAACACAGGGAGATGAAATGTCTATTTCAGTGAATGGTGAGTGTACATGTTCTATTCTTTTCTACTCTTCTTTTTCCTATGTTGCCAGCTACAAACTTTCCTGTCATCTACATCTCTGTGTGGACTCTGTCTTGTTTCTCCTACTGGACTCCCTGAAGTCTTAGGGGAGTAGTTGCTCATAATTCTTACTCCCTTGAAGGGAGAGGTTGAACCTCATGGTTCTGTAGGAGACTTGTAACAAGATGTGGAGTTCAGGTTGATCTTATGAAGTGTGGAAGTACAGCCTGCCAAAAATCCACCTACCTTGTAGGCCACAAATCCTGTAGTGGCTCCCAAAATTTTTTTGTCTTGGCTGCTGGACATTTGTGTCCTTTTAATTAAAAAAATCTGGCTAATGCTGTCATGTAGCTATTGTAGAGCTCTCCTGAAAGCAGGATGACCATTTTTAACTGACATCCCACATACCTGTGGGGTTTGTTTGCTCAGTTTGGGCTCTTCTGTGCCTGTCATGTTCTGTTTCTCTGCAAAACTTGAAAAAGCCGAATGATTCCTGTTTTCCTACTGCAAAGCCGTGCAAGATTGTGGAGTCAGTTTTTGTTTGGCAAGTGTACACCTTTGTTCAAAAATTGGCTGCTTTCACTGGCAAGAGGATCTGTGTTTTAGCCAAGCTTCCTAAAACATGATGATGATGTTTAGCTAAGTGGTCCTCTGTTGAGGTTTGTAGAGGGCTCTGAGAATTCCATCCTCTAGCAAATTTATGTTGGGCTTGATCTTACATGCCAGTGGCATAGCACCAAGTCCCTTCTCTCTGCCCCCAGTAGCCATACCCTGGGAGAGCCTTTTCCCTTCTCATTCCAGAATTATGCTAATTTTACATGCAGAGTCATTATTACTGTAGATGCTAGACTGTCAGAGATACAAATGTAATACAGTCTGACTTTGGGAGTGATTAGGCTGTTATCTAAAACTTGATAAGAACTGTTATTTGTCTGCTAAGGAATTATCTTAACTGAGAGCCTGTTGCTTTGATGCTGAAAGACTGACTAGTTTTATTCATAGCTCCATAAAATGGGAGGGGAGGAAAGGAAGGGAAGGAGAGAAAGCAGTGTAATCAGTAGTCATAGTCGGTGGCCACAGCACATTGATTTGTTACACCTCAGAACAGGGCAATTACATCTGCAGAGGATGGTTTGTGGTGCTGTAACACCGGTGCAGTTTGAAGCTGGGTTAGCTCTCTGAAAGTTAGACCACTGCTGAGAAATGCTTGTTTCTGTCTGTCCTGGGAAGCCATATGCTCCCTGAACTTTCAAGTATGCTGGGTTCTTTTATGCCTTGCCAATGTTGTCTGCTGCGGGGATTTTTAAATTGAGTTAGAGCACAGGAAAGCATCGGTTGAAATTCCTCTAATAAAACATGTATTTCAGATTTGACTCCAGACTAAGTAAGAAGTGACAGTTTAAATAAGAGGAGAGGAAGACGGGGGAAAGGTTCTGGTTTGCTGCTTGAACTCTGGAATTAATTGCCATGAAGCATTTCATTGGGGCAGAAGGACAGAAGGGCATGTGTGTTTCCAGGAATCAAACATGTGTAACCTCATATCTTACTGGTTGTTCTGTGTAAACCAAATAGAGCTAAAGAAAGACTATTCCCTGGCCCAGCCCTCTTAGAATAAAAAATGAAAAGTAGATTGGATTTCTTTGGCGGGGGGTGGTTGTTCTTAATGCTGTTTGTGGGTAAGCCCAGGCAGTGAAAGATCAGATTTCTTTTGCAGACCTCTGGGGTGGGGAGACCATCCCTTGCAGAGTGTTCACCCAGTGCAGTCAGATGGCAGACAGATTGCAGGAATACCTCTGCACAGGCTTGTTGGAGCAGGCTCCCACCCCTTGTGGTGCTTCATTTGGTCCAAAATCCTCTGCATTATACGTGAGTTAGTGCAGGCCAAATGAGGTACCAGCACAGCTTTCCTGGAGGGGCTCAGCATTCCCTTCACGGCACTGCACTGTCTTGGGGATGTGCAACCTTAGATATGAAAACTCTCTGGAGTAGGGACTGTCTTTGTGCCCTTTGCATAAAGAGCCCTGCTTGCTCCAGGAAGTGCTGCTCCAGCACAGGATAGAACAGCCTTTTCATTTCATGGGAGAGGGATGAAGAGGAAAGTCAGCCAGGCAGGTTCTCCTCAGCGGGAAGGTTCAAGCCCACCTTCAGGGTGTGTAGTGAGGAACAGAGCCCTGCACCCGGGCCAGGAGTTCCCTGCCAGGGGAGGCAGGGCAATCCACAGCTCATCCCACTCTTTCCCTGTGCCCAAGCCACAGCTTCTCTCCTGCTCTGCTGGGTTATGCCAAGGCCAGGCTGTGTGAGCTGCCGGGGCAGGATCGTTCCCCCTCTGTGCCCGCCCTGTGGTGGCTGGTCAGCGGCTGAGCGCTGGGTCCCCCCTGTGAGATTTTGCCTGCTGAGCCCGACATCCTGTGGGTTCTGCTGCTCATTCCAGGGAGTGCCTGGAATGCCAAGCTGCCAGTGCTGTCATGGACTTCAATGTATTATCAGAACAAGGATGATAAAAATTCAGTCATCTGCATTTTTATACCCTAATCTTTCTCTTCATAAATAAGACCAAAGTGCATGTTATCTAATAAATTTTATTTGTTAATCGTTTGGATGGCTGGAATATTTCTCCCCCTTGGGTTATATGTATACAAATGAAAATATTGTTAGTGATTTCACAAAATGGTAATTCAGAATAATGGAGAGTTAATCCTCTTTTCATTAGTGAGCCACTTCAGGACATACACTGTGGCAAATTACACTGCATTTTAAGTCATTTTCAAGTGCTGTGCACTAGAAAAAAACGCATTAAACTAGTTTTGCATTGATAGAAGTAATTGTGTGGCTAATTTGGATAAGCAGCATGCATTAGGCACAGCCAAGGAATCTCTTCTTTATGTTCACTATCCACTCTACAGCTGCCAGATGGAATTTCTTATACAGCTCTTTAGCTTTTTTTTTATTATTTTATTTTTAACAAAACAGGGAAAGAGGGAAGAAAGTGCAAGAGGGGAAAAAAAAAAGGAAAATCTGCCAGTCTATCTGCTATTTAATTCAGAGCATGAACACAGTCTAGTGGCTGTAGCAGTGATGTGGCAGTGAAAGATTTCCCTTCCTCACCATTTGGAGTCTCTTGAACTATTCAAATTAACTCAAGGTTTCCAGTAAAGCCCTGGGAAGTCACAGAATGTAATGGCCCATTTTCAAATTTCTTCAACAGGAGGGATGTGCAACCCCACCACAAAATTTGTAGGGGGTTACTTAATGCTTTTGGACATGTCAGTCATGAGCTCTACAGTTCAGTAATCCCACAGATGATGAAGAAAAACTGAGCTTTATGTCTAGAGGTGAATGTCAGAGCTTTGGTGGTGGTGTGTACATTTTTAATGCTGGTTTTCCACATGTAGTGGAAGTTTCTGACTACTTTGAGACTGAAAGTTGTAAGTCATTAGCTACATAGCAAAATACTATGTTTCTTAATATTTTTGGCTCAACATGCTGTGCAAGCCCTAGTGCTGTGTATAAAGATGCCAAACAATTTGGCAAGATTTATGCCTGGGAGTTATTTGTGTGCCTGGCTGGAGAGACTCAGAAAGAAAAGAAAAAAAGCAGACATGCACAGACAAGGATTGCATTTGCCCTTGCTGTCTGCAAGGGCCTGCATACCCTCTCCCTTTCCTTTCTGCACCCCTCCCTGGCCCAGGGGGTGCTTCCATCACTGCTGTTATCCCAAGCATATGTACTCTGGCTGCCAGCTTGTGTCTGTATTTGTGTGCCTGAAGCTACAGAGTGCTGGTCTGGTCAGAACCCCATGGCATTGGTAAAAATATGCAATGAGAGAGCCTAAACAAGTAAAAAATGGGAAGAAAAATAGAGACAGAAGACAATTTCTCTCACTCTTCCCTTCAGAAGTATTAGCTATTCTGTCTTGCCTGGCATAGGGCTTCCTTGCCTTAATGCCAGCTTCAGTCCATATTTATATAGCAGAATAGTTTAGATTCTTTGCCACCCATGTTTCCTTCTCTTGGAAGTTCTCCCAGCCCATATGACATCCATCACCTGTGCTAGTGGGGCTTTTGATGGTGGCTTTATTGAAAAAATAAATATTTCATGTGCACGAGTGTACCAGCCGTGGTTTTGTAGTTTTGTACTCAGTTGTCTAAAAGCTACTTCTCCCTGAAAATACCAAGCAATCACAAATTTATCTGGTTTAGCTGGGAAGTGAAGGTTTTCAGCGTTTAGCAAACACGTAAATATATAACCTGTTTGTAAATGTGGAGGCAGTTGTTAATCTTGTTCCCATTTTGATACTTTCAGATTTTACTTCCTACCTCTTTCTCGTGTCAGCTCTGAAAAAGGAGTGGAGCTGCAGCATCTCCAGGAGTGTTTTTTCCAAGATGCCAAGGGAGGGAGAGAAAATAATGAAAGCAGCCTGGCTGTGAGCTCCGAGCCTTTCATGAGGAAGTAATGACATATCCACCAGACCTGATACCACATCAGTGCGGTAGGAGATTAACTTGGTGCCCTTGAAATTAATCGGCTGTTTGACCCTCAAGTCCAGGGACCAAAATAGTTCATCTACTGCCATGAACACTAAATTAGACAGAAAAACAAAAAAGTGGGAAAAAACACCCTGTAATTTTGATTGAGAAATTGTTTTTGTGCACAAAGAGCTTGTAACTAAGAAGTGATTCTCATTTTCTTTTCTGATGTTGCACGGAGAGCTTATTTATTTGAATGTTTTTATTTATCAGGTAGAATTCAACACCACTGCTATCAGAGGACATCTGTTTTTCAAGGATTCAAAACTGAGACCCTCTTGCCTTCCACACAACTGCAAAAATAATGTTTTTATTTTTATTTATTTACTTCCTTCTTTCAGTTTAGTAACTACCTCCGATAAGACTTTCATGGAGATACGGTGTCTGTAACAAATGTGTACAAGAGGAAAGTACCCAGGAGAAGATAAGGATGGAGAATACCAGTTCTTCTACACTTCCAAAAAAGTGTGCAAAAGGCTTGAATCCAGTTGAGTAACCTGTCTCCAGGTAAGCACTTGCTTAGTGCTGAAGGCAGACAACAGTCAGATCTGATGACTGAGGGTCTTCAGAAGCAGTGAAGGAGGATCTACTGAGCAAGTTCTTGAATTTTTTAGAAATGTCCCATTCTTCCATTTCCAGCCCACATGTCAGACACATACCTCCTTTCAGGGTGAAGAAGTGCTCACCGTTTTTGAGTACGACTAAGCAGAGGGCTGGTTTATACACTGGTAAGTTCTCACAGAAGCCAGTGCTCATGCTGTCTGGGGTGCAGTGTTTGCACTTTGGAGGAAGGTAAACAGTGCTTTGGTTTCTAAGCTTTTTGTGACTCAAAGTACATCAGTTGAGCTGAGAGCTGGTCAGCTGCAGTAACAAAAACTTGTGTTGTTGAATGATTTAGTTAAATGAATTTAAAATGGTGCTCCCTGATATGCCATCCCCACGATGTTTTGCTCAAGACTCCCAAGGCTGGTGCAGCCATGGAGAGCTGTGTGCTTTCCTGTGTAACCTGACACTTGCTGCACCCCGGGGCAGTGCAATGAGCTCTGCAGCTGCAAAGGTTCCTTGGGTGCATTTTGGGGTTGGTGGGTTTCTGGGGGGTTTTCCCCAACTCTAGGCCAAAAAGGTTATTTTTTTCCCAAGCAACTCTTGGGACAGAGGAGAAGTCCTCAAAAAAAACCAAAAACCACCAACATTCTCTGAAAGACCCCCTAAAAGAATTGAGCAAATTCAAAACTGGAACTCCATGGGTACCTGCAGTATACTTAATAAAAGAATAACACAATCCTGTGTTCCCTATTCCTGTGCTGGTCTTCACCAAAATTCATTTACTTCAGTTCCTTTATTTTACTCCTGCATTCTTATGCTTAAAGCATTTGGGGGCTGTAAAATAGTTCATCCAATGCATTTGTCTTTAAACAGTTTAAAAGCAGAAGAATCAGAGCCTCTGTGCAATTATTTCCCAGACCCTCCTGCTGTGAATATTCAAAACTAACCAGTTATTTCAATGAATTTCTAAGCCACTGATGACTGTAAAAACTTATTTTTGCCCTCATTCTTTATTGTTGACTGGACTGGTTAATTTAAAACAGATTAAGCTGAAATTTCATTAAATATTGTGAGACTGTCCAAAGAAACTTAAAACACACCATCATCCGAGAGAATTGCAATTCAATTGGAAAAGTTAGATTTGACTGGAGGGTGGAGTAATTATTGAAGAATGGACAGAATATTCTGGGACAGATCACAGATGTTACAAATCTTAAATTGCATTTTTATTTCTAAGTTTTAAAATAAAATTATCTCTAAAACAAATACACTTTTGGCAACTAATTACTGAATTTTTACAGTGATTCCTGTAACAGGACAAATTTGGTTTTCTAAAATCATAAATTACACTTTCAAAACCTTTTTGACTCTGTAATAGTTTTTTTTTCCTCTGCAAAAAGTTTATGAAATTAATAGATACCTTGGAAAGTTTTCCAGCTCTCAGTCCTCTCCCTGGTCTACTAAACTAGGTTATAAAAGCAAGAAAAGGAGCACAAGTAGTACAGAGAAAACACATATTGCTCAGTCTTACCTGTAAGTTTAGGTGGGTGCTGTAGGTAAGTGGGTCCTGTGAAGTGCAGCAGAACGACAAAAGAAACCTTACTAACTTTGCAACTAGAGTCTATTTTTAGAGGAGGATTTGCTGACTCTGACCTTGAGTGCTACCCACTCCAAATGACGATCTTTACATCTGCTGGTAAAACTATTCCCTGATGTGACCTGAAACATTAAACCTGGCACTTTAGTTACCTAGTCTTGGTATGACTAAGATAATATGATGCCTGCATGTTGACTATAATAAAACAAAACTCATCTTTTATCTTGTCCCCTTGTCAAGCCCAATGCTATGTTTACTGCTGCATGTGGGTGAAGAGCATTGCACTGCTGTTTCCTGTCATGCTGTGCACAAGTGGTTTGGCACTGGCACAACAATGGGCAATGGGAGAGGTGGCATCCTGACAAGGACCTCATCTCTTGCACGTGCACCACCAGAGAGCCATCTTTCCCTGCCTTCTGTCTTGGTTTTCTTCAGTGCCAACACTCTGGGTATCCATCTGACTTATGAAATAAATGCCTTTCTCTGCTTAGAAAGCGATGTGGTGCTCAGCCCTGCTCCATTCTGGTGACTTGAGTGTAGCTTGCCAAAAAGAGGCAGAGGTACACTCTCCCACCTTTGAAAATTTCTCTACTTCACTAGAAGGGTTCCCTGAAAAGCTGCGCACCTTCCTTTTGAAGAAAGCCGAAAACTTTCTCTGGTAAGTCACAGCCAGATTTATCAAAGTTCACTTCTGGGTTCCCTGGTGTCCTCTTCCACTGCAGTACTTGGTTCGCTGAAAGAGTGGTGACCTTCATGGCCCACAGGGATTGATGATCACATGTGACAATACCCTCTTGCCTGGGCATTTGTTCTGCAGCAAACCATGTCCCAGAGCTGCCCACTCAGACAACAGCATTAGGAGTAATGAGATTTTGGGGCTGTTGGAGCTAGGCTTGCAATGACAAAAGGGGACCAGCTGTCACATGAATATTGGTATTTCCTAAGGGAAATTCTTCAGATCCATTGCCTTCTGCCTAGGAGTGGGGAAAGGAGTCAAGGAGACAGTCAGGGCAAGCATGTGATACTGGGAAGTACCCCACTGGTCTTTGGACATGCTTTCCTTCTGTTGAGATGATCATTGTGGAAATGATCTGCCTCAGCAGACCTGCCTGCACTACTTGCATATCTTTCTGGCTCACAGTGCTCTCCACTCTCACTGCAGGGTCTGTAAAAAGCAGCCAACTCTTGATGAAAACCTACTGTGGAACTTTTTAAATCTCTTGTGAGAACAGAAACAGTTTTCTGTGACTGTAAATGCCTGTGCCTGGCCAAAGCTTCAGGTTGCCCAAGCATTTTTTTCCAAAGTATCTGAGACACACGGTAGGTGCCATTAATTTTCAGTGGGACACAAGTTTCTGACTATGTCAGTTATTTTTAATGTTGCCTTAAATCCTTTCAATCACCTTTGTCATCTCTTGTCTGTTAAAAAGATAGAAGTTCATCCCAGAAGGATCAGGTCCAGACTCGGTCATGGCCTGTGGCTAATACTGCAGTGCAGATGTGAAGTAATAACAAACAGTTTCAGTTCAAGTTCTGGGCATTAGATCTGCTGCTGTTTCATACAAACAGCATCACTCTGGCCAAGTTTTTGTATTACAGAGCAGCCAAGCTCCTCCCTGCCAATTATTCAGATAGTCGCTCTTAAAATAAGAAACAGCTTAGATGTTAGAAACCTGCTGTGCCTTCTAAGTTACCTTGTAAGGTTGTTGTGCAAATTAATTCTGTACTGGTAACAGAGAAACTTTGTGGAGAAGGAGATACAGACCCTGTATAACAGAAACTAGTAGTGGTTGCTTTATTTTTATCCCTGCAGGTGAGCCAGTATGGGGGACATATGGGTAAGACAATACAGCAGACCAGCAGTGCTGGTGAGAGGAGGCTGCTCTGTATGGTGTGTGGTGGAAGGTCTGTGTGCCCCAGGGATGGGCAGTGATCTATTGCTTGTCTCTGATCAGGGTTGTCTTTCTGATGTCAGATCAAAGGCATGGCAAAGTTTTGTGGTATTGTTATTTTCAGGCAGGCATCTGAAAAAAAAATATTGTCTGACTGGCTATCAAAACAATATGAACCCTTGTGGCCCTCTCTCCTTAGGGTCCCAAGAACATGTAGGGAAGATCCCTCACCTCCTGGAAAAGTCACAGAATTGGTAAGATTGGAAGAAAACACAGTGAGTCATTTGGTCCAACCTCCCTGCTCAAGCAGGGTCATCCTAGAGCACATTACACAGGTTTGTGTCCAGTTTCTGGGACCAGTTGTGTTTCCGTTAATTTTATTTTTGTTAATGAAAATATACTAGCTGCTGAAATGTTTTGAGAATGCCCAGTGGTTTGGAGTTCTTGGGAGCCTGGACACATGGAAAACACAGCAGGAAGGCTCTTATTTTGGAAGAGGTAAGCACTGCCTTCTGACAAGTTGAATAGTTGCCTTGACTCCTAAAAGCTGATGTTTGCCCTGTTATTGGTAATTTCTGAAAATCTTGGCCAGGCTGCTGATGGTGGTTTGAACACACAGATCACTCCCTCTTCCTGGAGCCTTGCCTGCAGTCAGCCTGCTCATGGACCATGGGCAGGTCCCTGCAGTCGGTGAGCGACACTCAGTGCCATCACCCACTGGCCCCGCGCGCCTCGTCAAGCACAGGCACTGCACCAGAACCTGACCCTGGTGCAAAATTCATTACCCCTGTGTTGTTCACATGTGCTCTGGGACTGTCAATGGGCCATCCAAGAACAGTGCCAGGCACTGTTCGGATACAGGATACAATTCCTAGCCTAGCGAGCTGATGCTATAGATAAAAAACCAAAGCCATAGATGGGAAAAAGATGACACCCAAGCAGAATGAGTAAGACTGGGGCCGAAAAAATGCCACTGAGCAGGTTCCCAAGTGGCACTTTGTGTGGTACAGAAGTATGGAGCTGTGAGAAGGGGTAAGAACTAAAGTCCCATCCAGAGGGAAGGGTCGGGGGGAGGTATTTTTTTCACCCCTAAAAAACCCAAACAAACAAACAAACAAAACCCCCTCAAAACCAAAACCCTACTTAAAAAAAACCCAAACAAACAAAAACCAACAAAACAAACCAAAAAGTCTTAGAAGGAAATTATTTCTTTCACGAAGAAAAGGAGAAGAAATTGTAGATTTCTGGCCAGACCACACTAGAGATACAGTTGGAAAAATCTGACACACTAAGACTTGAAATTTTCATGTTAGTTTAAAGTAAAAGGTTTGAGTAAATTTCTGCTTCGGAAGACTTCCCTCCCCCATTCCAACCTGGTGAACTGGAAGATTTCTTCTTCACTATAAAATATGCACTTATTTGGTAAAGTTGGTTTTTTAACAATTTCATGGGAAGAATAAGTACATAATTATATAAGATTGTACTAATAGACATTTGCTGTACTGAGATGCTAACAGCATGCAGAAACCATTATGTTTCCAGTTGTTTGGCAAAAGTTAAGAAACCTTATATATATATACATATATATATATTTTAAAGTTAACTGTAAAGCAAATCCAGATGGTTCTGTCTCGCAGACAGGCAGTCTTCAAACTAGACACACAGTTGTAGCCTGGCTATAACTTGTTTTGATTACTGCAGATAGAGAGAAATGCTTTAAATGATTGTGCAGCCTCCTCACAAAATGCTGTGTGCCCTTGATTCTTGCTGAAGTCAACTGGCATTTATGCAGCACCACATAAAACTTGTTTGACAATACCTTGCGTGCTTGAGTATCTACTTGGGCGTTACTCGTTTAATTTCTCTTTATACTGAAGTATTGCTTAATGGCCCCATCAGGGGTTGGGGTTCTGCTGAGGCAGGCATTGCAGACCCAAAACAAACAAACAAACAAAAGACAGTTGCTGCCCTATGTAACCTACTGTTTGACCTCGAGTTTGTGCCTCTCTCTTCACCTCCCAGTTAAGGATTACCAGAAAGTATTGGTTGTATGCTTATTTTTGAGTGATGTATTCAGAGTTCTATTTGATTCTTTAGTAAGTGTTGTCTGTTGTGTTTATTAATCTATTTCAGCCAAATGTCAGTTGTGCTTACTGCTGTCAGCAGGGGAATCAGAATTATGTTGACTTGTGACGCTATTCTGCAAATCAAATCAAAGGGACAGCTTTGCTTTGCAGGGCAGGGATTTCTGTGTTGGAGTGTTTTAAGTCGATACTTTAAAGAGCATTTCTGAATGTCTGAAAATAGGGGGAATTGAAATGTCCATCAGAAATTATATTACTTTATGTTTTGTTGTTGTTTTTTTAGTCAATAAGCAAGTGTTCTTGTAGATACGTTTGTCCAAGTAGTATAATAAGTAGAAATAGTGTTTTATGAGCTTCTTAAGCAGTATTGTCAAGAGGGTAAGTTGGATTTGACCTGAGGGGAGTCCAATTTACTGGCCAGTGCATCTCTTGCTATGTCTGTGATAAGGCTAATACCAGCAGTAGTGGCTGTGTTTGTGAGGCAGTGTGTGAGACAAAAGGACGAAACAAGCTTTTGAGGGGTTAGGAAGGAAGGACCCCAGTCCTGGACAAAGTTCCCTGGGCTTGTGGGGTCAGGCTGAGAAAGGCATTTTGTTCACTGTTCTCCATTTTCTCTCACTGTCAGCAGAAAAAATGTTCTGGGAGATTTGTGTTGAAATAAGAGTATAGATCTCAAAGCATAGTAATGTGGAAGATAAGGGTTGAGGGCTTTCTTGTAACCTCCCCTTACCAAAGAATGCTGGGAACAGGAAGAGCCTGGGGTCCCAAACTGCTGACTCCTCTGTTGCTCCATCGGTGCTAAGAGGAAGCCCTGTGAGCAGAGCATCTACCAGAGATATTCTGCACAGAGAGAGCAACCAGTGAGTACATCATTCTGTGCTGTGCAAGACATCCTGATGTGCTCCCCAGGTCCAAAAATGGGGCATTTCCCATTGGTTGCAGTGTTTAAACTGCCCTATAAAGAAAATGGCATAGCCAAAATTCAAGGTGTTTTTGTCCCTAATATACCGCAGTAACCCACAGATGATTGCACCTAATTGTCTTGATTAAGAGAATTGGGAAACTGCCAGTCTGTTTCTACTCTTACTGTTCATGAGGATAAGGGTTTTTTTCTTCTGCTTCTCTGTATCATTAGTAACATATTGCTGCAGAGGTTCCAGAAATGTGTGGTCCAACCGATTTCCTAAGCATAACACACTTAAAAAAATAAACAAAAATAGTAGATACTTGGTATGTAACTGATCAGAAAAATTGTCCAGACATGAGAGCAGGTTTCAGGTCAGAGTAATCTCATGGTATATAAAGTGCCAAATCTAGACTTAAATAGACCTGAGAGCCAGAAATTGGATTGATGTTTGCAGCCCACTTGGTACAGGCTTCTGGCTTGTTGGCTGGCAGTGCAGATGGGGAAACACCAGAGTTGTCATGCTGGGGCCATTGGTCCAGTGTCTGTTCCCCTGACAGTGCTCAGTAACAACCCCCTTTAAGGAAACTGCATTAAATCTGTGCTCCCCACTTATGGGATAAATTGTCTGCCCCACAGAAAATCTGTTTACTCTTCCCACTCCACCTCCTTAGATGAAGCTTGGCTGGAAGCCTGAAGCATGAAGTTTTACAGCTTTTCCAAAACTATTTATTTTCTGCCAATGTAAATTGTCTCTGATGGTGGTTTTTCTTATTTATGCGACTCTCCAATATTCTCTTTAACTCTTCTCTGCTATTTGCCTCCAAGTGTTCTGACAATGAGTTCAACAGACTAAATAATGATGATAACTATAACTTATAACATTAACTGCTTTGAAATATGTCCCCATTTCATTTTTCCTAAGCAAGCTTGGGGAAGTTTGCCCAACCACTGCTCAGGTGCAGCTGTTCTGCTGTGCTTGGAACATCTGGTCCCATGGTACCATATGGCTGTGACCTACTGTCCTTCTAGAAGTAATCAAGTGCACCTCCTGTCATAAAACCCCACAACAGCAAAACAATGCATCGTAATCCACCCAGAATGCTCCACACCACCTCAGGGCAAGTGCCTTTTAATGACTTTTGGCTCTGAGTTTGATCAAGTTCCAGACTCTTTTAAGCTGAGAACACCATAGATGCTGGAAATGAGGTACTCCATTTCAGGGAAAATGCAAAAGCCAGACTGAGTAGATCTGTAAATAGAAATAGAGTTGTTACATTTTGAGAGCGATAGCAAGACTGCCTTAATAAATGGTGTTCAAGTGCAGCTGTTTATGGTTCTTAACTGGTGTTGGCCCATGAAATGCATACTTAGAAAGGAAATCGAGGAAAGCCAACACATGCCTGGGGGCTTTGAAGTTGTTATTATCATCCACATGCATAAGAACAGGAGATCCTCTCTAGTCCAGCAAGTACTGAGAAATGAATGAGTTTGGCACATACATCAAAGGTCTTCACTTGTAATTTGCTTAAGAGATTAAAAATGAAATATGAGGGAATTATTGAGGAAGAGCAAGCTGCTGTTTTTTCCCCCTTGCAGCAGGAAAGAACAATTGAGCATCTATTCTGACTGAAAGTGATTACCGAAAAACTTTCTGACAACCTGGAGCAAAATAGCAGTTGCATCTTCGTTTCACTGACATCAAATAAGCGTTTGATTTGCTAAGACCCAACTGGACCTGTCCAGTGACAAGGATTGTTTTTGAGAAGCAAACAAAGTTGATAAAGCTCTTTTTTACAGAGCCATAATCTCTAAAGCAATGCATTGCCAGACCATGAAATGTGCTCTGCGTTTTAGCTACTAGAAATGTTTTATTTCGGAAATAAACTAACAAAACAGAGTGACAAACACCCGAAGCTTGCTACTTTTTCTTTTTCTGTCAAGTGGGATCTTTACTGAGGTTCTTGAAGAGACTGAGTAACCACTAGGAAGAAGACAGTGATGTCAAGTCATGGGTGGATTAGGAGATACGAAAGCTTGATAACACCTGTGGCCATCTGGGACAAAACTGACTAGGAAAGCTTTGGAGGTGGAAGGAGGAGAGAAATAGCTTCCTGGAGCAGCTTTCAGTAGGATTGCAGACAATGGGAAACTTTTAAAAACTGTGATGAATTTTTGAAAAGAATCCAGGGATATTAGCAGAGGTCTAGATCATGTAAGTCTTCCCCTTCCACATCCCTTACTGTGGCCAAGTCAGATCTTGTGGAAGGACTTGGAGCCTCTGAATCAAGATCAGATACCTTAAAGAGCATGACCTTTTTCAGAACTGGCACAAGAATTGATGAGTATTTTTTTATAACGTGACCCAAAATGCAAGATCATTTCCATGTTCACAGATCATTTCCATGTTCACACTGAAAATTTCTTTGATGGTGTAAAATCTCTATTTTGCTGACTTTACATCCAGCATGTGATTTAACATCTTTTGTCCCTTTCACCACACAAACTCTTATTGAGTGTTCTTGGTCCACATCATCTCTTAGGTTGGGATTTTACTTGCCCTTTTATGTTCTGAAATGGGTAGTCCTTAAAAAAAATCTGGCTGTTAGTTCATTGTACCTAGAGTGGAATATCAGCAGTCCAGCTCACTTACTGTTTTATGTTGTGGAGGCACAAGGCAGGAGTAATAAAAAATAAGAGTATGTTTCTCAGTCAGAATTAATCAACTACATTTATGAACATTGCTACTCTTCATTTGTGTGCAGTGTTAAAATAGCCTCTCCTTGTTAAAACAGCCAGTCTCTCCCACATCTTTCAACCCAACCACATAAACACATTCATGCTGAAAATTTCAAGGAAAGCTATTGGCTTGACCCACTGCTTTTCCAGTAAGACTCTAAAGGACCTGCATTTGTGCAAGTATCTATTCAACACACTTTATTCCAGCTGGTAAAGATGCTGATTTCAATATAAATTATGGATTCAGTCCCCTGAATTCTCCTGACTTACAGAGAGGGAAGGGACAGGGAATTATTTTAAAAGAATATTAATGCAGAGGATTTTCACATGAACAGAAATGAACTCCGAGCCACCACAGACCTGAGAACACAGCCCTGTGCCACAAAGGAACATGCAAAGAGGCATCAGGAGATACCTTGCCACTGGAAGGGGAATGCCAGGGCACAAGACTGGCCATCAAGAGCCCCAGCTTGAGGAGTAAAACCATGGAAAAGCTGGCTGGATGGTCAGATGATTTTGAACAAATCTTTGCAGGAAAGGGAGACTTGGGGCTGAGATGTGGAACTTAAAAACAGAGCTATCAACAGGAGTTGCTGCCTAATGCAATTATAGCTCATTTACTACCAGAAAAGTAATATGTATAAACACTGCATAAAATTATTAAATTATTTCTAAGCATATTTTTATAATGTCTTTATTTGTTTAGTGACATGAATAAGCCTGATTTCAGAGAGATAACTACACTGTGTGTCAGAGATAAGTATGTGAAGGTTTTTACCTATTGACTTGCCTCTTTAAAAAGAGAGGGAGAGAGCAGGCAGAGGGGGAAAACCTAAAGGAGGAAAAACTTGAAAGTAGAATACATCAAATATTGTTTCCTTGGAAACAAAAAGGAAGATTACATCACAGGATTCAAGCCTATAAATAGAAACCTAGCAGTGCAGATAGAGAAGAAACTCTTGTTCCTAGACAGAAAATGTAGAAATGAAGATGCCCTCCCTTTAGACACTGCTGTCACATTGCAGTCAGCACAACCCAATCTTGAGGACCAGCAGTAAATTTAGCTGATGGTATATGACAGTCTTCTCTCAATTAGCTGTAGCAGTCAGCTCAGGGAACTGGTTCAGCTGGTGAGAAGAGGTACAATTTTCAGGCTGCTATAAATACCATCAGTGTCTCCAGAGCCCTGCTATGCTGCTGTGGCAAAAATTACTAAATGTCTTCAGCCTGAACTCTAAATCCTTTGGGCAGCCATGACAGAATAGTGAAAACCTTAAGTCCACATTACTGTTTGTAAGAAATGACCTGGGTGAAGCATCTCTGTGCTCCAGTGGGAGGCCTTTGGACAAGATGAGACACGGCTCACAGAAGCAACTCAGGGTGTCTGTCCTTCTGAGGTCCCTGCTATATCCTGCCCTCTTCTTTCTCTCCCTCTTGATCCCCCAGCAGTCACGTGACTCTTGTGATGAGGGCCGTGAGGGGGCTGCAAAGGCAGACCCAGAGCAGGTGAGAGTGTGGCACACACGAGGCGCCTGCCCCTGCTGTGAGCTCACGGTCCCTGTGGTGCTGGGGGGGCTCAACTCTTGCATCCTGCTAGTGTGAAGTGTGATGGCAAGTGTTTTCTCTTTCTGAGTTATGTTTCCTGATACTATGGAATATTTATACCATTAGTTACTAAACCAAATAATGATGTTTTCATTGTTACAGATGAATTCTTTCAGACTGTGCAGTGGTTCATCTTATAACCTTTACCTTTTAGTAACATGCTACTTTCTCTCTGCTTTTGCAGCTGAACTCTCATCTGAGTACATACATACAACATTGCTAAAAGGATAGCTCCAAAACTGGGCAGTTCATGCATCTTATGGGCTAATGTAGCTAAATCTGCCTTTGAAAGACTAAAACCTTCAATAAATCGTATTATTGTATAGTCTTTCCAGATGTTTAAAAAAATAAAGATTGATTGGTTATGGCTCTGTTAGGAAACAATCTCCTTCAAATTGAGACACAGATTTATTCCATCAGTTTGTACGTGATAACACAGGGCCTAGTCAAATTTCCACTTTCTGGTGGGAATCATCTTGGTTTGAGTAGGGATCTTAGTGTGACTGACAGCTCACAAAGGGTTGTTCCTTCCCAACGCTGACAGAATAAGGACCGGAGCTGGTGGTAAGTGAAAAGATTTCTTAAATGTCCCAATGTCATGGATGTTGATGATGCTGTAATGTATATGTATGTATACATCCTTCCTGGCACTGCTCATTATAAGGCATAGCCAAGTAAATGAAACAGCATATGCTCCCAGCTGCTTTAGCCCTGGGACACGGCTGTGATGTACCAGGTGGCAGTACTCTGGCTCTTGGAGTTTTTTCCATGTCTCATGACATGGTACGCTCTCCTAAATCTACCAGAGAATCTCAGCTTTCCTTGGCAGGGGAGAGGAGGAGGAATCTAAGTTTATTGCTCCTGTCAAGAAAATAATGAAAACAATGAACTTTAAGACAAATAGTAAAATCCCATGCTTTATAAAGACATTCTCACAATGGGAAAGGGTGTATATGTGTGTGATACAAGAGTTCTGAACATCTGGGGCTGGCAGAAATATAGTTCTTGCTTAGGTAGACACAGAGGTCATTTGTATGTGTGTCTGAGTCTAGCTGTGATTCTGGATCCAAGGTTGCTATTACCATAATAAATTTTTAAGGTCCCAGGACTGTAAATGTCTAGTGCTAAGGGAAATCTGGATAAGATTTGAGCCTTGTATTTTGTGTCAATCTTCAGTTTAATCTTGTGTTTTAATTTGGAAGAATTATAGTGGATTTGACATACTTGTTTCCGTGGGAAGAGTGGTTGGAGTGGGGAGGAGATGCTGAGATGGCAGTGCTTTCTTTGAGTTGCTTGGGCTTGGTGCTGTAATCTCTCATGTCTGTGAATCACTGCATCTGCAGAGTTTGCTTTTTTCTTTTCAAAATGTCTGTTCCACATGTAAGTTGATATTTTGTGGTGTGATACTCTGCCAGTATAATCATAGCACTCCAAAAGTGCTCTTGCAATACATTGCATGGGACAGCTACTAGAATACATAGAATTTTTAGCCTTCCACAATGTTTTTTCCAAGTAGCCCAAAACTAATTTATTTATTTTTTAGCAGACCAGCACCTTTATTGGCAGGCAGGCATTTCTCAGCATTGGGATGACTGTTGTCAGCATGACCATCATGAAAAAGTTATTCCAGTATTCATCGGTAGAAATGCTTTTGGCCAGATGTTCTGCTATGGCACTGGCAATGGACATCTGACCAAAAGGATCTGGGGTAGCAGAGATGCAGGGAAGTTGACATATGTCTAGTGTGAAGCAGGCTCGATTGGAAACTGGGGGACTTGCTGGAGGTTGGTAGTGATGGTAAAACCAGGGTGTAACCACATGGAGGGGAGGTGTAACTGAGTATTAAAGAATTTTTTTTCTTCCAAAAAATTGTACAGTAGGAAATGGTATCAGGTGAATCGAAGAATGGTGTGAATTGATGGAAAGCAATTTTGGTTGTAAAAATCTAAATACTCCTTTGTGTTACTGCCTTCTCCCAAGCACTCCCTGCCTCCCTCAACTGCCACATACTGCTATGCTGCCTGATCAGATGAGCTTTTTAAATTAAAACCACCCTGAGACTAACATGCATGCCAGAACTATTTTCCTTGGTACAGTTTTCATTTATTGTTACATGATGTCTCATTTGATTAATTCAAATATGTAGGAAATGAAAAAGATGGTCAGTCTGATTTTTAATCAGTTGCGTGTTCTAGTCAGGTATCACCTAATTACACACAGACTATTAACAGTTTCATCTGAGAAATGTGTTGCTTGGCCTGCAGCTGTGCAGGGTGTGCAAGGCTGGGGCTTCTTAGGACAGCTGAGGAGTTGGAGAGCAGTGTCCCCTGGTCTGTGGCAGTGTTTGGTGCTCACAGCCAGGAGCTGGGGCACAGCCTCTCCCAGCAGCTGAGTGCTGCCTGGCTGCTTGGGCTGGCTCTTCACCAGTGTAGATTTTTCTTCTTCAAAACTCTTGGCCAGGCAGCATCTTCTGGTTATTATTTCTTAAAATCATCTTATTGTTGGCCATTGTAGACCGAACCCTTTAGAAATGTTCCCTGCATGGGTGACCTGGCCAAATCACATGTAATGGTACCTCCAGGCATGGCCACAGCTACAAAAGTTGTGTAGCTGATTGATAGTTACATATGCACACACAGAGGATTGGAAATGCAACCCAGTGAATCGAACAAAAAGTAAATTTAATTTTCCGAATATTCTTAATTTGAATAGTCTCTGATAAAATGTTTTTCCCTCTAGTGAAACTAGCAAAGAAAAGTGTCTTTGAGTCCAGCCCTGGGATCCTGCTGTGTCTCTCTTGTGAATGAGCAATGAAAAGTAGCCATTCATTGCTGACTGATTATTTTTCCCCTTCAATGGAGTGTAGGGGGGGGAAACCCTCCAAAATCCAAGTCTTCTGTGAGTCCAGCAGACTAAAAGCATCAGGAAACCTCTGGAGGGAAGTAAAAAGTTATGAATGGAGAATAAAATACTGCTACAGAGCAAAAGGGCTGTTGTGTATAAAGAACAGATGGGAAAATGTTGAGTTTGAAGCTTAAAAGACAAGGATCTGAATCTCATTCAGCTGAGCAGGGGAAGTGGTTTGGGTTTCCTTTCCTTGGAGGTTGGCTCCATTTGATGAATTCTTGAGATGTGCTATAAATGTTTAAGATTTATAGGAGAGGCTCCAAGTTATACTAATGAGCAGCTAAAAATAGATATGATAGGAAAATATAAACTGACAAACAGATCATCCAGCATAACAATAACTTCATAATCATGCAACTGTTGCCAACTGAAGATGGAAGACATGGCATGAAAATGAGCTTTTGTTTTTCACATCTGAAAGTTAAAGGAGTCGGAGTGGAAACAGATGTTCTTGAAAACAATGTGTCAGAATAACTCTAGTAACAGCCAATTGTCGCCAGGGCTGAGCAAATAATTCCGTGCTCACTCTTCACTGGCTGATGGTTTTCCCAGTGATGGGTGGAGTTTTTCTAAAGAACTGGTTTATTTATTTATTCATTGTAAGTAACCTAAATGATGTTGGTGCAAAAATTTCCAGTGTCTCACTTCTTACAGTTCTGTGCTTCTTGGGATTTGGAAATTTTTGTCAAGTAACTGTTGGTTCTCCAAGAGCAATCTTAAGGGCTTTGATGAATCATTTTGGTTGTAAAGTTTTGCAAACATTTAATTGTCAATATTTAATATTAGATGAATTGATGAATTATAATTGTTACTGAATTTGGAGGAATTAGATGCTTTGTTTTCATAGAAAGGAGTTTGTAGAGCAGCAACTGTCAGAGTTTTACACTGGGAATAACCACAGAACTGGATCTTGTCTACTCCAACAGTAGAATTGTTGAGCTTTCATTTTCAGCATCTGTCTGCTGAACACCTGCAGAAGAGAAACACTCAACTCGATGGGACATGTGTGGACAGACAGAAGCATCAAAGATCCTTTGTGCTGCAGTGAATCTCTGTCTGTGCTGGATGTCTGTTGATGCACTGGAAGAGCTCTGTGGTCATGAAGATGATTGACAGCAAGCAGGACCAGACTGCAGCAAATGGAAGACCCTACCCCTTGACAAGTGAGATTTTGTGTGAGGGGAGGTTCTGCCCACGTCTTGAGCAACACATATCAGAAGTGTGAGCTGAATCCCAGACTTGCTTTTGAAATTTGAAGTTTAAGAACTGATGTTTTTGTCAGCTGACCAGACTTCGGCTGTGCAGATTTTCTATTTGCACTACTGTGAAAATATTTTTATTTGCAGTGTTATTCCACTGGGAGATGCTGTATATCCAGAGTAACTTCCCTGAAAGGGGTTTCAAAAGTTAACCTGCGGAGAATACTGCATCTTGTTTTGCAGTATTCAAATGCCCTTTTACAAAAGAAAGTAAAAGGTGTTATTTGTTTTCTGGTGCTGTTATTGCCCTGACTTGGCACCTTCCTATTGTCTGAAAAGTTGGCAAAGCCATGTAGGTGCACTCAAATATTTGAGAAAGACAACATGGGCTTCACTGTAACTTAGTCATCAAGTGAAAAAACACTAGATGGGATATGACATGGCAACATCATGCAAAGCTGCTCTGTGGCAGGGTGAGAATGGCTACTGGCACAGAAGGAAAGAAAAGGACAATTTTTTAGCGATTGAGACAGGAATAAGGTTGCTTGAACAGCTGGGGTTGTTAAGCATCAAGATGATAGAAGAATGTTATAGAGGCAGAAGAAGGAGGAGGAGAGACAGAGCCAGATCCTCAGCTAACATCACTGGGTATTTTTAGGAGTGCTTCCTGAGAGTGCTTTCTGTATATAAACAGACAAGGTTCCAGGAGGCAGCAGTGAGGGGGAGCAGTGTAACTCAATGATACTTGTACTGCAAATAGTACATTGCAAAGAGCAAATTGTTTGACTTTATTAAACTGCAGCCTCCTGCAACAGATCAAGGGTCTAGTTTCTAAGCAAAATAATTGCAGCCTAAAGAAAAGTTTAATGTTGAAAGTCCCACAGGCCCTAGATTCCTGTTGGACTTGGCTCCAGGAGCTGCATATACTGTTTGAACCTTAAACTATGAAGTAAATTTACAAAGCATAAGCTGTTTTGAAGTGCCTTTCCACAGTAACACATAGCTCAGCCCTGCTATCAGAAAAATACAGGACAAAAAACAATAGGAGGAGGACCAAGTCTGGAAAGTGGACTTGGCAGTGCTTTGCAAGACTGGAGGGACTGATAGGAGCTGGGCAGATCTGATCCAGGTGTCAGGGCTACACAGAAGAATGTCACCTGGTCTTGGTGGGCAGTGCCAAAGTCAAAGCAGAACTCAGAGCCATGGAACAGGCTGGTGTAATGCAGAACTAGCCTGCGAGACTGCTTCCCTCTATCCATGTTTATAGGTGTGGGGGGTTATTTAGGGATGCTGTATCCAAAGAGTGATTCTGTGTATGCTGGAGGCCATAAACAAAATGTTGACTCCGGAATGTGGCCCACTTAGTCTTGTCCAATGGCTTGGTATCAACCTGAACAAGTTAGTCTTAGTCACGTTTCACTTTTCAGCTTTGTGGTCTATTCTGGTTCCAGTTCAAATTTTTTTTTGTTTGTTTGTCTGTCAGTAGAGGGCAAAGCTGTGAATGAAGAAGGTCCCATAGGAGGGTCAAGCTTCCTGCAGCAAAACTACCTGTGCAAGGAGGAATGAATTAATGCACCTGCAAGAAAAAGGCTCACACTCTTGGCTGTTGCCACTACACATCTTGTGCAATACCTGGACAATTTCTTGGATGGCATTTCTTTCCATGGGAAACCTGTCCTTGGCATCATCTCTTTGCATGCAACTTGTTGAAATTTTCTGTCCTCTCTTCCCTTGGCTCCTTGTAGAGCAGATTTATTGTCTCATTTTCCTTTTACAAATAACACCCTAAGTGCAAATCCAAAGGATAAATAATACAGTGTAGACATGTCCATGGCAACATTCTCTGTATCACTGCTGAAAGTCTGAGAAGAAAAGCTGCTGAAGGCAAGATATCTTGTATGAGAAAACTATTCTTATGCTTTTGTGCCAGTTCTCGAGGCTGGAGAGCAATCCTGTGCGCTTTCCCCCAAACATCCTGCTGCAGCTCAGGCAAACTCCATGTGCCTTGTCTGCAAAAAGGGGCTAAGGCACCCATCCTCCTTCACAGGGTTATTGTGTGGGGTGTATAGAAGCACCACCACAGTGCTCAAGGTTGCTCCTTCATAAGCACAGAACAGACAGGTGTTTGTGAGTAAACCTCAGTGTTTGCTCTGCACTGGGTAACAGGTAGGTATGGAAATGATGGTAGCATCATTGCTGCTCTGTCCATTAGTATATCTGCTGTTCTGGTTGCTTCCACCCTTCCTCTGGTCTCAGCTGTCATGGCTTTGGCAAGCAATGTTTAGAAGGGCACTGGGTGAGTGCCACAGAGGCACCAAACCTGCAGGGATGAGTGGGACTCCTTTTAGCTGACTCAGAAGCATCAAAATGGACCAAACACCTCATTGTTAGCAAGGGTGGGTCATTTCTTGGGCTGAGCTGGTGGTTTGCAATTCTGAATCTTATAATTGTAGCACAAGATATACCTGGAACGACCCCCAATATTGTTTTCATTCTGCCTTGAGTCCAGCTGTAATTTTAAGAGGCTTTTGTTTAACTAAGCACAGGAGCAATAAGCCTCAGTATGCAGGATATGTAGATCAGAGATTAGGACTGCTTAATTGTCATCAACTACAGACCCTGCCCCCATGCCCCTGCCAGGCCACCTCCATGATGCTGCAGCCCTCACACAGAGCGGAGGTAATGGTGGGCTCAGGTATGTCATCCCCTGCAGGGTGGGGAAACTGGAAGGAGCTGGGGGGACCTGCCTCCCACTGTCTGAACTTCATACAATGCAAAGTGCTTGAACTAGCACAAGCACTTATAGAAAGGGATTTTTTTCTGGAAATGGATAGTTTCTTTATTGTCTCTGGGTCAGTGGTTTTGACCTCTGTTTTTTATTTAGTTGGAATTTTTCCAGGTTGAAGAGGAAGCTTCTACTCTAAACCTGTGATGGTGACAACCAGCCAGAAGCCCTGCTCTGCCAGTGCCCTAGCTTACCTGGCAGACTACAGCTCCAGAGAGATTCAGTGATCCCAGCTGCAAGTCATGCATGGCAGGGAACCTATGGCCTGCCCTGGCCAGCTGATAGTCCCACATTGGCCAACAGGCCTCAGCTGGGGTAACTTCATGCTCAGTCACTCTGACAAGTTGTTCACTTGTTCACTTTAAATTCTGCCCCACAACTACAGGTATTTCCAGACATGCAGCTGGCTGGAAATTATGACCTGTCCTGATGGGCCCAATGCAGAGAGATTTTGGACTGTTGTATTTTATACAACTGTTGTGCATTACTGTAGTGTCATTTGGCTTGGCATGGGCTGAGTTACAAAGGCTTGAAGGGAGTGGTTGGTAAGGCAACTGAAAAGATTCCTCACAAAACAGCTTCAGCATGGTCTGCAATAAAAAAGATCCCCAGACAGACCAAGGTGGAAGAGACCCAAGTTCTGGGAGTGATTCAGTCACCATGCTCACTGAAATCTAATCTCCTTGCTGTGGCAGGCAATAAGAGGCCTGTGAAAACTATAACCTCACTGATTTTTTCCATCATTAGCTATGACCTCCCTTCTGACTGCTTACTCCAGTCTCAAAGGATGGGACCCTTTCTGGAGGGAAGACCCGTGCCTCTGTTCCCTGAGAAGAAATTAGTCTGTAGCATTGCTATGCTTTACTTAATATGTTTATGAAAGTGGAAACACCACCTGAATTTCTCTGTAGATTCTCCAGGGAAATCATGTTTCCATATTGCATTATGAGAAATGCAGTGGAAGTGTGCTATGCTCAGTTAATATTTTTAATGTATGGAAGCAAAAGAAATTTCAGTTCAGAAGTAGTATATACTTCTCTCTTTCTATTCAACATCCATAGTGCTATAAATACAAACTGTAGGGTACTTTCAGAACTGCAAGCCTTTAAGTCTTCTCGAGGGAAAACATCACACCAAATTAATCTGCCGTCAAGTGGAAATTCTATATTGTTTGCATTTGCCAATGTTCTGTATGTGGCTGTAATTGCACTGAAGCAAATATCTGCTTCAAGTTCTTCACAAGATTAAATGTGGCCAATTGGGCGTAAAAGAGTAATTGAAATGCAGAGCTGCTGCTTTGGATTTGTTAGAAGCATTGCTCATTTCTGCTCTGACATGACAACACTGTGTTCTGACTTTCCATTAAAACAGGGAAATTTAGGGAATGTGATTTAGAGCGTCAGGTCGCAAGCTAAGAGGAGGACATTTCTATCTGGCACTTGTCCTGCCCTGCAGGGTGCCAGCAGGCAGTGTGCCCTGAGTGTGCCCCTTGCTCTGCACGTGCAAGGGGACACCTTCCTCCCCTCTGACCAGCAGAGTGGCTGTCAACAGCTGTGCCCCAGGGTGCAGCCTCTGGCTGGGACCTCCAGTATTGGCTCCTGAGGATTTTGTGGTCTTTAAGTTCTGAGCATTTGCCATAGATTTGAAGCTAAAAGGACTTGTGAAGGTCCAGCAATAGCCTCCATGGCATGTAACAGAGGGAGCCCAAGGTCTGAGTTGGATCCTGACTAGTGTCACCATGTCAGACCAAAGGAACGTGTCAGCTTGCAAAGCCTGAAGTCTCACCCTAAGCCAGCTGGATGTGAAATGTTAAAGATTTGCTTAAAAGCCTCATGCTTTCTTTTTCTTTTTACTAGTTTAGCCATTTTCCCTATTGCCATATAAATGCAATTATAAGCAAGTAAAAAGTACTTTTTCAAGTTAACTCTGCTGCCTTTTAATTCTGCATGAAAACTCAACTGCTCCCTATGCCCTGCCCAACAGGTAGTTAAATAAACAGGCCCAGGTGAGCAAAACTGCCAGTTTGAATCCTTCTTTATTTAATTTTCTTTTCAATTAGTGGGCTTATCCAAAAAGTACATGCCTAACAGCTCCTAGCAGTTTGCTCATGCTCAGCCTTTTCCCAAAGAGTTTCTCAGTGCAGCTACAGAGCAGTCCTGACAGCATCCTTGAAGCCTTCAGTGAGGGCAACATCTCTTGGTCTGGTGCCAGTGGACATGCCTTCTTGGCTCTAGCAGGCCTCTGCTCCTCTGCCTGTTCTCCTTGCCAGCTGGAGGTCTAGCTCCTGGAGCTGCCTGAGGAAGCCGGAGTTGGGGCAGATCCCTCTATGTGAGCACACAGTTTGGATGGCGTCGGTGAGGGACATACCTTCACAGATCATTAGGAAAGCCAGGACAAGAGTTGCAGATCGGCTGATTCCCATTGCACAGTGAACCAGTACTTTGCCTGCAAAAAGGAGAGAGACAGCAATTATGCTGGCAGGCCAAATGGTGGGGATTACTGTGTTGGGGCAGAGATGGAAGCTGATGCTGGGGATGGGCAGGCAGGTGTGCACAGCCCTGCAGGGCAGCCCCAGTGCATTGCTGCTTGGGGAACATGAGGTTTTTTGTGGCTGGGGACAGAAAATTCATAACTGTGTTCCAGGATCTGTGGTTGCTTGTTTGAGTTTAGCTGTCACCCTGACAGCATGTCCTTATCCTTCCTGCCCAGCCTGCCATCCATTGTGTCCCTGCTTGTTCATGTGTGGTTTGGGGAGTGATGTACTTGCTGGCAAAGCTTCAAGTGTTCATGCTTGAAGGCCATGCTGTGGGAAGCAGCCTAGGCAGGTTACTTACTATCACAGGGCCTCGAAGCTTGGGATTTCAAAAGTGCAATGCTCAAGAGTGCTCACTGCTGTTATAGGAACACTACTGGTTTTCCACAAACACTTTATTTTTTTGTTTTGCTTAGAGCAGTAATGCTTTCTGAGGGTGCTGACTGTTGCCCAGACTTTGTTGGAAGTGTGTGAAGAAATTGGCTTTACTGTTAAAAACAGCTCTTGTTTGTATATGCCATTTGCACCAGCTCACTTATGGTTTTTTGTTCTTACAGCCTACCCTGTACTAGTCATTATCCTTCCCTAATGCCTGTATCTTCCCTTCTTTATTAAGTGATCAATAGAAACAGATTTTTAGTTTTCCAGGGATTTCCATGTGAGGTGTGCATCTTCATTAGGAGTTCATGAACAGCAATATGTGAGTCCTTCCCTTCTTGCTCTAAGTAAGCCTCAGAGAACACCTTCCAAAGATCCACAAGTATAGCTCTCTCCCCTCTGCTCTGCTTTTGGTTTTCCTGCTGTGATCACAAATGGAAGCAGCCTGAGAAGCAGAATTCTGTATCGTGACTGATTTCAGGTTTCTTATATATAACTTTGACCTATGCTGGAAGGAGATGAACATTTTTTAAATGGCCTTTTTTGAAATTAAATGAATTTTTTTCAAAAGGTTTGCTCTCAGATGAAAGAATTTAGATTTTTAGTCCTTTTTCCTCTGGATGTGAACAAAGAGCTCATTGTGGAACCTGGAAATTTGCTTCTTGTAAGTATTGTGAAATACTCCAACTTTCACAAAAATGGTATAATCAATGAGAAATTTTTAATTGGGGAAAAAAATTGTTCTTTGTTCTACTCAATTATAGCTATGCCTGAACGTTTTCAAACCCTCTTGTCCTTTGCTGTAGTCAGATCTAGTTTCTTCACAGAGACCATGGTTCAGCAATTGGCCATTATTGAAGTAACAAGTGATTAGAATCAGATTTGAACTCCTGACCACCTAATGGACAGCTCTGTCTCCCATTAAGGCAACTGAGGAAAAGGTGGTCTTTTTAGCATGAAATTTTGGAACACTTATTCACTGGAAATCTTCACAAGTTTGAAACAAAATATTTTCTGCCTTTTTTAGATTTTATTTTTTAGACTGTCATATTTGTGGTTTCTTGTTCACTAATTTTGTAACTGTACAACGCACAATCTATATCCAGAAAGAGAAGAAAAATCAGTGACAAAAATCCCATGTTACATTTTGTCCTTTGGAGATGGAATGAACTATCTTGCTGCTTCCATGAAAAATGTAAGCAGGGGTAGAAAGAATAGACAGCTTTTCAGGGCCAGTTTCTTGTTTTGTTTGTGCTCACAGCATTTAAAATTCTCACTCTGAAGAGTGAGACAAAAATACCCCTGTTGGATGATGAGCCTACATCAGACAAAAACATGAGACTGATTGCCCCCATTTCCCCGGGTGTTAATTCTGGGTGCTTTGTGCACAGCTTTTAGTCTTAAATCCCATTTTGTTTATGACAGAGTATTTATTTAGCAACCATTTTAGTTCTGACTAATGATGATGGCATAGCCACATGCTCGGAGAGTGTGAGCATGTGTTGTAAAAACCTGCTCTGGCCAGCAGGTTGAGAGAAGTGTTGAATTCCACAATGTATGTGACACAGGCACCTCTCATTATCCTGGCATGAGAAATCTGAGCGCAGACCTAAAGATAGACATGTCTTCAGTAGAAATAAAAGGACAAATATAGTCTCCAGGGAAGTGGCGAAAACAGCTCTGGTGACAGCAGAGCTGGACTGGGCATCAAAACCTTCGGGGGAAGGAAGAGGTTTTTCCAATGTAATGCCAGTTTTGCAGAATTTCTATTTGTGTTTTCTCATTCAGATACAGCTTGATAGACTTACAGAGGTATCAACGCCATTATTCAAGTTAAATTGCATGTGTCTGTCAATTCCGTTAACTCCACAGGAATTCTTGGAACTGAAGTCCTACTTTTTATGGCAAGATGGAGAAATGTTTTGCTAAAAGATAATGCTAATCTGAATTTCCATTAGACTTCTTTTCACTATCATTAGCCTTCCCACTAACCTTGTAGGGGTACATATGCTGTATTATCCTTCCCAATGGAGGCACTTTGGACTCAAATAATCCCAGTCTGAGATTTCCAGAGGAGTTTAAAGGAATTAGGAGCACAATTTCTCTTTGACAAATACTACCAATAGGAGTAGTCCAAAAGGTCTTTGGAAAATCACTGTATTGAAATTCAGTCTAAATTTGGCCATAAATCAGATGGGGGACAGGAGACTTGATGTTCTGAACCTAATTTTTGTCTGCAGCCTCAAAGTGAAGACCAGGTAGAGCACAGGTATAGATGCTGCCATTAAATATTGCCTTTTGTGGGTTTTTTGGAGGCACAGAAAGCAGAACAAATTCCAGGCTCCTGCTTGTATAGGCTGGCGCTCTGCTGTTTTGTGTCTAGCTCTGTGTCTGAGAGGAGACAGTGTCCAGTAAGAGTACACTGAATTTTCCTCCCCGCTTCTCAGACTTCCCTGAACTTCAAAAGCATCCTCCTGTATCAGCAGACAACTTAAGAGGGTGTCTGAGCAAAAACCTGGACAAGCCCCAAGCATTGACCTTGGAACTGGCTCTCTAATACAACATGTTCCCATGAGGATGTGGGTATATTATCTCTTTTACATGTGCAGTATCTATTCCACGTTGTTAGTCTTTGTTTCACCACACACAGAGGTTATGATAAATGCTGGTACACTGACAATAAAATGACTTGTTTGTTGCAGATAAATCAGTCATGTGAAATGATTTAATTAACGTAAAATTGCTCTAATGAAAGCAGATTTGAATTTACTATGTGATTATTTGTAGCAAACAAATTGAATGTTGAACTTGAGTAAGGAAACACAAGCTGTGTTGCTGTTTGGTTCTATTTACAGGTTCAGTCCCTTGCCTCTTAGCTGCAAATGGGTTAAGTGACACTGAACTCCCCATGATGTACTGCATTTGACCAGTGCCTGAAGCACTGTTGCACCACGTGGGCCAACTGTGGTGGGCGATTCCAGCGTGTTCCTTCAGCCTCTCGCAGGAGGCAGCCGTGATGTTCTGTTCTGGGTGGCTGCTGCACCACAGCCTGGGAAAGCAGCGCTCACCAGGCAGTTGTGGTGCATTCCCTGTCATGTGGTGGGATGTAAGAAGGCTGCAACCAGATCTTCTGTACCACAGAGTCCATGCCACAAACTGCCATCCTACAACTCTGCCTTCCCCACCCCTATTTGATTTAACATACAGTGCAAAGAGAAATTGGAATGGTCCCACATTAGAGGACCCTGTTGCAATCTTCTCTCTGAGCATAAAACAGGATCCCTTAGGAATAATGGGATTAACTGAGGAGAAGTGGGGGCACTTACCTTCTGCCATTATTAAATCTTGCAATCCTCATTTGAAATTTTGCACCACACATCTCAAGCTACTTTTTTCAGAGGCAGACAATAACTGTCATCTGGCTGGGATTTGTGCAGAACAATAACACTTGGTTTTTAACAGAGGATTATGGATATTATATCCAGCTCACGCCTGCTGTAACTCTACTAACATCAAAGGGTTTGCACTAGGAATAAAGTTTTGCACATTCAACTTTGTTGGCCAAATTCAAGTTGGGAAATTCAATGTTGTTGAACAAAATCAGTCATTAAAACACATAATGACTTATTGTCCTTTTGCTAATCATCATTAACTGAGCTAAATGTCCTGAACTAGCCCTTGCTTTCTTGCAGGATGGATTCAATTTGGCTTAAGACCAGGCTCCAGATCTGTCACCCACAGTGAACACCCCAGCTGCCCTCACTCTGTGGGATCCAGCAGAAGCATTCTGCTCACCAGGAGAGCTCTGCTGAGCTAATGGGCCCCAGGGACTCTTCACACTCCACCATGGTTTTCTCACCTCCTGTTAGGTTTTATCCAGGTGCAGAATCCACTGTCTAGTTCATGATTAATCTAAGTATCTGTTTTGTCACAGCTGAAAATAACAAGAACCCTACAGAAGAGCTTTGAATGGTGCCATGTCCTTTCTTGTCATGCCTCCAGAACAGGTAAGAGCTGTTACCTACTGGAGAGTGGGAGGTCAGACTGATGTATGTGTCAGAGTCAGGAGAAAGGACACTTTTCTCCAAAGTCAAGCTGCTTTCATAACTCCCATCAGCAAGAAGGTGGCAGGAGAGGGAGCCTAGCTTTTCTTTTGGCCTACTGAAGTGGAAGAAGGGAAATGCCTTTGAGAGAGTTTGCCATTTCAGGAAGTTAATGGGTGATTTTAACCTGGCTGTTTTAAACATGTTCAGAGGTCAATAAAAGGTGAAGCTCTCTACCTGGGAATCTTTCTCTCAGCACGGTGTTAGTTTAATGGTTTTTGTGACAGGCTTTCATCAAGTTCTCTTTCCCTCCCTCTTCAGCTAGACTTTACCAAACCCTGCTGATTTATTTTAGGTTCAGCTGCACTCCAGGAAAATGCAAATTGTACAGGTGGCCATGCAAAAGGACAAGATTGATATTTAAGGTGTTGCCTGCTGAGTTTGAGTATGAAGGAGAAAAGCCAATACTTTCCTGACTCTTTGTTTTTCCTTGTAGGGAGGGAACAGATTGTGCATGTGCTTACCCTTGTCTGAGCCTTCCCAAATAGCTCTGTTACATGGGCAAAGAAACAGCCAGACTGTGCTGAAGGAAAGGCAGCCAAGGAAGCAGGGATCATAAACTAATGCTTATATATGGCATGGCTGCAGTAGTAGTGCATGTATTTCCTAATCTGTACAACAAAGATGATGAAGGAAGTTGGTCAGGGTGTGATGCAGCCATTGACCACTGTGACAGGAATAGCTCCCAATTAGGAGCATGAGAGTGCACTCCTGTGCTTCCTTTTGCTCATGCTCTGGCATCTGGGTTTGAAGGAATTGCCTTAAAAATAAATTCCTTACGTCACCAAAGACATATTCCGTTCAGAAAGGTAGAAATCTGTAATAAATCTGTCTATGTTGTTTTCTGGACTTCTGGTGTAAAGCATCAGAATTTTTTTTCAAGCATGATAGGAGTAACAGTTCTTAATTCTAGTGAGTATTTGATTCGTAGTTTTAAATAAGTTTATGCCTCATACAGCCTTAGCTTTGAGCTACCTTCCCAGGTAAAAAAGATACTATATTTCCATGAAAGAAAAAAAGTTGAATTATCTTGTCATAGTTAAGCAGCATTCTTAAATGACTTCTCAATCAAGCAGTAATACCTTGTTACATCCTGAATTTAATATGAACAGGCTTCTTGTCACCTGGTATATCTTTTTTTTTTCAACACGACTGCTCATAACAAATGCTTTTTTTCCCCCTTCTTCTAAGTGATGTGAGTAACAATCCCCTCCCTGTCTCATCCCTGCACAGGTCATGGGTATTTAGCTGCTAAATTTCTGTACCTTGGGAAATTGTGCTTCCAGAACATCTTGTTTATATATTTTCTAAACTGTTGCACTTTCCTTAAAATGATGAATGTCAGCAACAGCTGGACAGTATATGATTAAATTTCACCTTGTCTACATTCCCAGAACCCTGCTTCCATATGGAGTTCAGTAAAGCAATATTAAAAGCATGGGAGTAGGGATAAATATGTCTGGAACTGTAACTTGTTCTGCATTCATAATTTTATTACTTGGGCATGCATTTTGCAAAGCACAAGTTTAATTTGCTTTTTTGGCTACCACAATTCATCTGTTGTTTTCTGTCTTTTGTCAATTGATTTGCAAGTTTTCTCTTACACACATGAATAGATTTTGGATCTTACCTTTCTCTGGAGCATTGCCAGTAATGGCTTTGATTGCAAATAGCCTATGCTGTAATAGAAATGGGTGCAGATCCAAATTCCCTAAATCTGCTTGTGGTTTTGAAATCCAGATGCAGCCCTTAGTTGCACAAAGACAAATATTTTGTTTAATGGAATAGGTCAAGCCCTCCAAAGAGCAGTAAATGCAGAGGTATCCAGTGTGGAGGTACGTTGTTTGCAGTCACTGTGTCTCCTCTTGCTAGCTTGTGTGGTGTGGATCAGATCTACTGGCTGCATATGATTAAACTGGGTAGTCAGCACTTTAGGACGTGCTTGCCCAACATGATACAAGCAAAACAGTGTGTTCAGTGTATAACTGTTCTCTAATCACTTATTTTTGAGTTGCATCTGTACAGTTCTATGGCACAGTGGAGACTTGCCTCTGTGAAGGTTTGCCCTTAATAGTAAAGATCCCCACTTAGACCCAGGCCTCTGGCATCACACCTGGCCTGTGTTTAATGAATCCAAGGATTTTGGATTTGTGTGTTATCTTCCTATTTCAAGGTTATACTTCTTCCAGCAACAGCATAACATTATTCCTGGCTGGTAGTATTGCTTAAAGTTCTCTTCTTCCTTACTGTGTGTTTGTAGGACTTGCACAGATTGCAGCATTATACTGAATCTACTTACTCAAATATGATGTTTGCCCTTGTCTTTCATTTTAAAACCCATCACTAATTTGAAAAGATCAAATAACATGCCTTCTCCAGGATCAGTGTGTCCCTATAGGTAATAAAGGATCCTTGCTATTTTGTCTTTTGCTGATAAATAGCACTAGGCATAGGGAGAACCCCTTTGAAAGCCCATTCAGTGCATCCTTCCCTGTTTCAGGGAAACAGGGGAACTCCCACTCACTGTAGGAGTTCAGGGGGCAGGTGGGATGCTACTTGATTTGGGTGTCTCCATTCTTACCAATGTGTAGGTTGCTGGTTTATGTCAAACAATATTTGATAACTTGCCCTTCTTGTCTGCTATGCAGAAGATGTGCAACATGCACAAATGGTCTAGTTACCTCTTGGAGAATTCAGTGCTTCTCTGATGTAATGAGCAACTGGGTAGAAGTGAATGCTGAGATCGAAGTCTGGGTTATCCTCTGCTTCTACTTCATAGTAATCCACTGACAGGTCATTATAGAACGTGGGTCCAGTGTTGATGCGGAATCGCCCGGCAGCGGCATTGACAACGTGGGAGATTCCCATTCGGCTCAGCTGGGCCTTGTCACGGGCGACATACCTGGGAGAAAGAGGCTGAGTTTTATTTGATTGCTGCATTGCAGTGTGGGGTAGAACATGCTGCTGATGGTGAGTTTGTTAGAACTGCATGAAGTTGTAGCAGCTGTTTTCTGACAGGCTGATCAGGTCTGAAGTGTCCATCAAAATGCTTCAAGACAGCAGTGACTTGTTAAGGAACTGAATTTTAGGTTTCCCACATTTTTTCCCCAAACATCCATTTAGATGGTTCTTTTCAACTGATGAAAGGGAGTGGTGGAGATATTTCTGCACAAGCCAAGAGTTTTCTGGTTTGCTTTCTCACCAAGTAACCTCTGCTGAGCATCCATCAGTTCCAGGGATAGATGCCATCTGGCAACGTGAGAAGAAAATGAGATTGGTCCTGTTCTACCCAGATCTGCCACAACTGCCTAAAGTACTGATGCCATGGCTCCAGTGGGCTCTTGCAATGTGGGACTCCTGTACTAATACAGGAGGAGAAACCAGGAGAGGGGGATATTCTTTTTAGTTACTTAGGATGCCTTTTCTCTCTGCTATAACATCCTATGCAAGCTCACCAATGTTCAACACTTAGACTTGTTGTGGGGGAATTCCCAAATTAGAGTCTACCTCTATTTAAATAAAGAGCAGAAGATTTGGGAGGAAATGGAGTGGGGTCAAAGAGTTGCATTAACGTCTTCAACCCTTCGCTCTCTCTTACAGGTCTCCCACATAAAGGTTTGGCCAGACTTCATCCACGTGCCCCGTGGGGGATGTGCGTATGCAGAGCAGGCGCCGCAGCTCCTCCAGGGATGGTGTCCCGGCACTGCTCTGACTGCCAGGTGTCCACCTTGAGGTGTTTCTTATCTTGGGGCGCCGTAAGTCCCCACTGCACAGGGAGTCCCAGGCCATCCTGAAAGGGAGAGAGCAGACATTCACCACCAGCCAGAGACACTTTCGAGGTTTTGCTCTCTTCTTCAAATAGTTGATTAAAGGTTCATTATTATATTTTTAAACTTTTTTTTTTTAATATGAAGTGGGGAAGTTCCTACTACTGTCTGGAATTCTAGACACTACTATTGGCACAGTGAAAAAGCCCAGCTCTTGATGTGCCAGTTCTGCTTTCAAACTGAAAGAGGTGATGCTATGGAATATGTATTGTGTAAATGTATCTACTCAGTGGGTATAGAAACAAGGTACTAATTTGTTAAGCTGAGGTTTTCCTTTAATCGGGTAACTAGGGCTTCCTTATACATACTTAATCTGATTTGTCTTTTATAATTTGCTCAACAAACTGTGCTGGACTGAACAGAATTGATCATGCAAATATTCACTGGTTAGCTATTAATTGTGAGCTTCAATGGCAAAAACTCTATAAGGAGTATTTAGGTTCTTTCCACTGGTTGTTACAAGCCATACTTGTCCTCATAACAAATGCTTATGTTAGAAAAATCTGCGTGAGTTAAAGTGATTCCAGCTGTCATTCATATGAGCATTAACCTATTTTTTTAATAAATTGTTTAATTTGCATTCCTCCCCTGTCTACTCCCTCCAAGAGCTATGCCATTTCTAATCTTGAGGTAAGTACTTCAGTTACATGGCGCAACACTTTTTTAGGCATCACTTTATCTCTGGAATTACTCTTTTCTTGTGTGGTTGTTTCTTTTGAAATAGTGGTTCCTTGTGCTAGCTATAGATTTGAACCATTGGGAGGATTTTTAAGAGGTGAAGAGAAATTCTATTTTTCATAGAGTTCTGTTCTAAGAAAATAATAAAAGTGTGTTCTATATTAAAAAAATCAGTCAAGCATCTGCATTGCAGAGATATTAGGAAGTCTGTCAACTCATGAGCTTTAAAACAGAAGCATCTATTTAGGACAAGCGTGGAGTTGTAGTCAGTGGGTCAAAGTCTTGCTGTGGCACTGCCTAAAGCACATCCTTTGCATAAATTATTTGAGGGGTGGTTTGGGGTAGAACATTCCAGGACAGCAAACCTGAAATCTTGCATCTTTCTGCTGAAGATTGCTATTGCTAACAAGTAGGTTGTATTCATATTCAAACACCTCCACTGACAATTTCCTTCCAAATACTTACTGTGGTGAAAGATTTTCCTAGTTTCCCAACAGCCTGTTTTCTCTAGCCCCAAGTTTGTCCTTTGGTGTTTGTTTTGTTGGTTTTGGTTTGTTTTTTTTTTGTTTAATTTGTCTTTGCATACACAAGGAGGAAGAAGGTCTGAAGACTAGCATGCTTTGGGAGCTCATTGCACCTTCATATTAATCCACTGCTATGCTGAAGGGAAAATGGAGCAGCTAACTCCCTGAAGTATCCATAGGATATGGAGGAGGAAAAGGAGGAGGGAAGTGTCAGTGTTAGGCCACAGAAAGGATCCAAGAAGACACTCTTCTGTGTAGGTGGGATGATCTGTCTTGCCACTCAGTTGCCAAGAGGGTTCCTCTGTTATTTCAGTACACCTCCTTCTGCTACCTTCATGGCAGTTTTGGCCTCTCAAATACAGTAAGTTTTCACCAAGTAGTATTCCCAGGATGGTCTTGTATTGTTCCAAGAGCATTACAAAGATCTCCGCTGTGGAATGTGCTCCCCTCCCAAATGTGCTATCTCCTCTAGTGTCAGCTTTTACTGTGAAAACAAAAGCAGATGTTCTTGCCCATTTTGGATGGTTTTATGCAAGAGGAGGCATGGAGGAACTCCCGTACTGGAACAGGCATTTCCCATTGATTTTGATAGCTCCTTTGTCACTGGCCACCCCAGTGCCCCCTGTGTCAGGTCTACCTGGCTCCTGATGGTGATCTTGGACACTGGTGTGACTTCTTTCATCCCACACAGGAGGTCTGCAGCAGAAATGGGACTTGCATCTCCTGTGCCCTGGCCACAGGGCAATCTGCCAGTTCATTAAGTACTTCCAAGAATAACAGCCTCCTCCAATCCTTCCCACCTCATAATATCTGCAGCAAATGTTTCCCTTTTTTGATGTACCTCATTCCTTGCAATGTGGCTAATGACCACTCTAGGGCACTTCTCACTCCCCATAAAGTTGCTATAAACTGTTTGGGTTTTTTTCTTATTTAGTACTGCCTGTTATCCCTTCCTCTTGCCCTCTCCACTGTATAGATACTTCAGTTTTCCTATTACCTAGCCTCAGGAGACTGAAGGCTGCTGTCAGCCTTGCTTTCCTCACCCTCATGGGAATGGAGAATTGTAGAGAACTGTCCAAAAGTCCTGGCAATGTTGTGACTTTCAAATTGCTGTTAAGATGGGTAGGGGAGTGCCAGCAACTCACTCGCACAGTCCTTCTGGGTACTGTGCTTTCCAGGTCCATAACTCCAGCTGTTACAAGGCTGGGGGGATAACTCTGACATATAATACACCTCAGGAAAAGTGCTTCTTTTTTGTTTGTTTGTTTGTTTATTTTTTTGTTAAAGTTGTCTTTCTAGAAGACTTTCTACATAGGCTGGAAAAAAGGAGGTTCTGTGTGCTACATGGATATTAAAAGCTGTGGAATAATTGTCTTTATAAGATGGATGTGCTTCTTCAGAATTATCCTAAGATGACTTTCAGCTTGTGCTCACATGGATATTGTATTATAGCTAAGGAATTTACTCCTGTTGAAACACAGATGTGAACTGCTGATGCTGTGTACAAAACTTATTTCATCTTCATTCTAGACACATTTTTCAACTGGAGAACAGCATCAGTTCATGTAAACTCTATGCCCAATAAAAAGGAAGGACTGGAGTTCAAATTTCAAATGTGAAATAACTGGAACTAACAAGCTGTGAATGATTCAAAAGCAGAGAATTCTCTGTAGGACTATTCAGCTAATATGTTGAATAATGAATACACTGAAAAAAATAATAGCTTTCCATGGAAAATTTACAGACAGGAAAACAATGTGATGTTTTTTCTGAATAAGTAATTGCTCAGTTCTAGCATCAGTCTAACATTTTAACTCGCTAAATTTATACATGTCATTACTGAAATGCACGTATTTAAAGAAAACAATGCTATGATTAAAATTTTGTGTAATGTTTTATAAGGAACATGAATAGATTAAAACAAATTATTGTGAAAGGAAAATGATGTAATAATGTGTAGATTGTTAATTTTAAAAATACATTTTTAATGATTCTCAGCTCAATTCCTCTATATGGACTTTTTGTAGTGGATCTGTTTCTGTGATGTGTGTCATATGACTAAGAAATACAATTTTAAAATTATGGTTTCTGAATGATGACAAAATGAAATATTCCTGATCTTTGCCCTACTGGAGTTGTATTACAGTAATTATTCAATCACATAGGAGAAATCTTACCATTACATTTATCTTAATTCTGAATTAGTTTGTAGTGCAGCTGTAATTGTATCTGAACAATGTAATAGAATTTTCTTAATTATGACTAGCAGAAGAATTGCAATCAAAGGGACCTATTGCAGAGCAGAAGGTCATTCTGATGATCTAGAGTGACCTAGAGCACGGTGTCACCATCCATACCTGCACCTGTAGCCACCTTCCTGGATTGGGGTGCACTGGTGGCGTTGCTGCATCTGGGCTATGAGAGCAGCCAGGTCAGTGGTTCCTTATATAGGAAGTACCCCGGGAAGAAAGGAAAGTGCTCCTGTGAGAGGTCACAGGTAGTATCTCCTTCCTGTTTAGGCTTCCCCTCTCCCCAGCAGAGAGTGCCCCTGTGAACTGCATTATACTGTGCATGCTTTGGTTGGTTTCCAGTTAATTCAGTGACTACAGCTTTATCTGTAAAGTAATTAGTGCCATCCAGTGCCATGATGAGGAGAGGGCCTTTAGAGACCAGTTTCTCAGTCCTTGGAAACATACGCCACCTTTTATCCAATTTCTCCAACTCCATAGTATTTAATTAAATAAGAACAAAATAAAAAGTCAGTGTAATTTGACAATTTGGCATTACATTGGTACGAGAGCAAGCTGAGAGGATGGTATAAGGGCTGAGACGAAGCAGGACAAAACCCTGCAGCATAATGCCATGGAAAGTCGGGAGGTAAAAACCAACTCTTGTGTCTAGGATATTTAGTAGAAAGCCTTTAAATCCTCTGCTTTTCCTTGCATTTTCCAATGCTAAGATAAAGGAGGGATCTGAGTATAAGGATGTCAATACTCTCATTTCAATTTTGTATGAAATATTTTAATCATCCCAAGACCTGTGTTGGCTTTTCTGTATGGGTAGAACATAGCCGTTTTCCTCTGCGTTAAATAAGTATTTCTGAACCTTTAAATCCTGAGAACAAAGTATTCTACATCCTGTGTTTTCTCAAGCTGGTATGGGCTGTAACCTCATTATCCCAGTGAAGATATCAGGCTGACTACACTTCAAATAGACTGATTTGTGGTGGCAAAAGTCCGGGCTGGAGCCCAGGGCTTGGCTGAGTAGGTCATGTCAAGTTCATGCCTATTGTGTATTCGAAAGTCATAAACATTTCTCAGAAAGCCTATCCCTTGGAAAGATTCCTCCAAGATAACATATGTTTGAGAGGGGACTTTGTGTTGCTACATTGCCACACAAATGACAAGTATTACTGTCATCATTCTTTCTTCCTTAGCGTTTAACCTGATAGTCTCACTGGAGTCATAATTTGTCAATTGCTAGGAGCACTAGGAGATATAGATGGTATGAATCAAGCACAGTGATGACTGAGGTAAGGCTGGCTGGACTTGAATGCTGAGATAGAGGCAGTTTCTAGAGAGGCACAAGGTATTTGAGTAGCCAACTGTTTGTAAGAAAATCTCTCCAGCAGCTGGAGGATGTAATCCGAACAGCACTTCCAAATTTAGTGGATGCTTCCAGACCCTCAGCTGTAACCCAGCTATACATTTAGGGGAAGTCACCCACATGGTGTGACTTGGCAAAATCCATTAGGTGGATTTGCTTTTCACAGACCATACAGAGCCTATGCTGAGGAGCAGATTGAGTAAATCTCAGTATTGGACAGCTTTGAGCAGCACAAGGAAAGGGAAAACATCTGACTGGGGAAAGGGTTTCCCCCTCAGTATTGAGCTGGTGCAAATTTTCTGTCCTAACTTTAGGGGGATTATAATGCCTCCCTCTTTTCTCTGTGTGGCATCCAGGGAAAACAGCAGCTACATTTTTGATGCAAAGCACTACTCATATGTAAGGAAGAAATTAATCAACCCATCCTGGTTCTCAAATATGCTGAATTTACCATAGTTTCCACTGATGTTATGGGTTGCCAGGCCTCAGAAGCCTCAAAAATGTCTAATTTTTTCATAGCAAGCCTGTGGGCCAGGCAGCAGGGCTCAGGGATGGTCTTGACTGTTTCAGGATGTACATTAGCATGCAGGCTCCAAGGCAGGGTGGCCTTAGGGTTTTTTCCTGTAACTGTAGTATAAAATATACTCTTGTCATCAGCTGGTTAGTCCATTGTATTTACCAACCATGTGTGCAGTTCCTGACTGATTGGAAAGAAGCAGCCATCCTTTGGTGTGCAGCAATGCTGTACCAAGTGTGCAAAACCTCGTTGTCACTTGCTGATTTTGCTAATTTTTCTGGGTCTTGAATGTATATTTATTTTATTCTTTAGCCATGGGAAATCATTTCAGTAGAGTTACTGCCCACACTGCACCTTTGAGTGGATAAGAGAAGTTAAAATTGTGAGCAGCAAAATGAATTTTCCCTGACCCACCCATTCCTCCCAAAATGCAAACCCAAGGGTTTTCTGGACATAGTTGCGTTTTTGTAATATAAGTGGGATCCTCGCCATGTTTATGAGTCAGGCCAGAAGCATGGACAGAATCTGTACAAGGCAGAGGTGGGCACATGGAGTGTGCTTTACAGAAACCATGGCTGATAGGTAGCACCACCAGTAGGATTGCGGAGGTAGGAGGTGATAGTTCGTCCACCCCAAGATTTTCTGTGGCTTCCTCACCACTGAAGCTCAGTATATTTTGTTGCTGAATTGGACATTTTTATTTACTAGTTACAAATTTTACATACCATTTTAATAGTGTGCATTGTAACTATTTAAAACTGAGTATTAAACAGACCCAGACACTGTTAACAATCTGCATGTTATTATATATAATTTTTTTGTAACTGCTTGTTATAGCATCAACTATTAAGAATTTATTACTGGTGCATTTTAGATGATGCTTTGCAGTCATTTAATTACGGCCATCTAATAATCATTACGTAAATATGCATTGAGAGCAAGAACCCCAGTGGAAGGTGACCCCAAAGGCTGTCATCTGCCAAGACCAGAGTTCAGGCCCTCAGGTGGCAACGATGTCATCAGCACACACAGGGAAACACAAGTGTTTGAGGCTGTGCAGGGAGCTGTGTTCCTCCCCTCACTAGGTGTTCATGAAGTCATCAGCTGGAGCAAGAGCACTGCAGAGCTCTAAGGACCTGAACTTGGCTCTTGGCAAGGAAGCAAAGTCAGTTCCCTCCAGTCCTAATCCCAGCAAATGTGCAGGGCGTTTGTCTGTGAGCACAGAAGTTCAGCTGCAAAATTGGGCCCTCTGGAGCCCATTGGCTCTCAGCTGCCAAGGGCATCCTTATACCCATTAATCCAACCTGCCCTGGTAGACAATCAGACACACTTTATACAACCCAAAGACAGTAGCTGGTCTGAAATACATCTACCACATCTCCATGCTATTTGTGGCTGCAACAGCATGCCCATCTTTGACAGTCTCTCTAGCTCCTGCCAGGCTCCTCGGTCAAACTTCATTGCCAGTGTCCTCCCCTGCAATGGACTTCCGCCACCAGACTTCACTGATGATCAGTCTGACAGTCTTTAACTCCTTCCTTGACTTTTTCACTCCTCCTTGAGAAAACAAAAATCACAGCCTACAGCCTTGTAGCACTAAACTGCTCTTAGACATGCTATATTCATGAAACACTGCTGCTATCCCTGTGCTTGCACTTGAAGACAAGTTTGCCTAGAATTTAGCTGTTCTGTGTTAACGTTGGCTCTTCTCCTGGGCACAAGGATTGTTAAATCACTGTATCTGTCTTGCCTCCAGCAATAACTTGTTGGAGGTAAAAGCCAGTATATTCTCTAAATAGGTAAACTCTGTTTTTCCTTTTAGAAGCACCCACATAAGCTTATTGAAAAAATTGAAGGATTAAACATTTCTGAAAGACAGGCTGGCAAGTTGATGCAGGTTGCTCTAAATCAGGAGCAACATGTGCCACTTTGATTTCCTATTGGAGCTGCCAGTCAGAACCAGCTGGGTTGTCTGGCTGACACTGTTTTTTTGGTACAACCACTCCAAAGTCCTCACTCTCCCTGAACAACATAAATCCTAGTTATTTTGTCATGACTTGTAACAATACTTTACCCATATTTGCAGCCTGTAGTAGCAGAGAGCGAGTGTTGCTCTCATTACTTCATGATGTTAGTACAGCATGACTCTGCAAAGAGGTAAAAGCTTGAATTTATTCACAGATGGCCTGAAATGTGCTGAGTCTGTTTCTCTGAAGCACATTTGGTGACTGGAGGCTCACCTTTGTGGTGACACATTTCAGCCTCAGCACTGTCACTGTGTGAGAGGCAGAGCCTGTTCCTGCTGTGCATACCAGGGCACATTCTCTGCTCCATCTCCATGGCTCTTTGGGGTGAAACTGTGGCTGCCAAGCAGCCCTACTGTTACACTCTTTTGTATACAGTCTGCTTTGTAAGGGGTGACATCTCACTTCCAACTGAACACAATATGACAAAGCCAGGTGTGTTGCTGGGTATGCTGCATCAAGCTTAATGAAGGAAGGACAAAGTGTCACTTGGGTGTTGTTGCCAGTCTCTCAGCCATGGTTTTACTCTTCAGGTTTACTCCATATTGCACACTCTTAATCTAGCCTCATCTAATTTTCCCAGGTCACTCCTAAATGATCTGAAGTCAAGTTTTTTCTTGCTTTGGCAGTGTTCAGAAGCCAAGGATTTCCTGTGCTATACCTTGCGCAGACCCCAGCTGGAATCCAGTCTCTTATGTAGGTGTCCTGTAGCCCAAAAGAGTTAGCAGCCCACATCTGAAGGGGAATGAGGCAAGGCTGCTGTTAACAATAACTAATACAGCACTGTCCTCCAGTCCAAAACTGAAAAACATAAGGCTTCAGAATTCAAGGAATCCCATTACAAATGAATAGTTTCTGCCCCAAGGATCTAATCAAAAGGATGGCACAATGCAAAGCACTTCTCCCCTGTGACTAGCTCTGGGACTAGCAGCTTTGGTATGTTCTTCTATCTTAAAAACAATATATTGCTCTTTCTTTTTCTTTTTTTTTTTTGTTTTTGGTTCTGTTCTGTTGGAGGGCATTGAAAGTTTTGCTGCTCTTTGTTCTTGTCGTGTGGTCTCTACCAGCACCAGAGATAGCTGTAGGCTACTCAGCTTACAGGAGACAGCAGACACTTATCCCTACACTGGCGTAGCAGGAGGGTTGAGTAACATGCCAGGAAGGAAGATGGGAAACAGCAGGAGGTAGGCGGCCAAGGTTCCCTGGTGTTTCTTGAACACTGGAATGCCTTTCATAGTTGTTACCACAGTGAGCTTGTGAAGAACAGTGCTGTTCTCACTGCACAGGTGGAGGCAGTAAGTTAAGCTGCGTGATTTTTCTACATCTCTACACAAGTCTGAGCTGGGAGGCAGCCCAGGGGCAGAGTGCTGCCAAACACTGGTAGCGATAGCTGAACCTGGGTAAAGAGTTGCCCTCGGGTTTAAGGTGGGTCAAAAGCTTTTACTAGCCTCTTGTAAGTGAAAGGCAGCTTACAATATGAGGTGAGACACTGTCAAGGCTGGACTTCCATGCTGGGGGACGAGGTTTTCTAGGAATGCTTTGGCAGATGTTGGCTTCAGTGCTCAAAAGAAAATTCAGAGCACATAAAATGAAGCCAAAGACACAGAAACCCTTTATCACTGTGCTGTGCTCCTGATACTCTTCTTTCTGTGCCTGCTAAGTGCCTTCTTTCTGTGCCTCCTTTTTTAGAGATATTTAAAAAAAGGTATGATCCCTTATTAAATGCAGTGACATTATGGCTTAAAACCAACTATGCTCTCTTTCTAATTGTTTCTTTATCTTTCTCACACCCCAGCCTTTCTGATCTGAGGCTTCCTAGCAGTGTGATAGCCATGGCAGGACTTGGAGTGGTCTGGAAGCCTAGTTCCAGTAGCCTGTATTTTGCACCAGTATCTTCTGGCAGAAAGATAAACCACATTGCTGATCGCAAGCTCCTGTGGCCCAGGTTTCTGGCTACAGAACTGGGAAGGATAAACACCTCCTTAAGCACTGCAAGATAGAAATAGAACAAGAGAAACAAATGGAAATCCTCTCATAATACAATGGCTAGAAGCAATCCAGCTGTTTTGTTTTATTCCCATCATGAGAACTATAGTCAGTCCCAGTGCAAGCTTGGCCACTTGTCAGATCAGGTTTGTGAACTAAGGCTTATTGGAATTTGACACACTCTTGTCTTGGAGTATGCTGATATGATCAATACAGATTCCTCCTATAGCACTGACATAACATGTATGCTACCCATGCAGTCCCAGACGCCCCCCATAAATCATTAAAATACTGGCTAGTTCTAATCAGATCCTATGAGTTATAATGTAATATACTATCTGAGAACTAAAAACAATAAATCAAGTTAGTACAGAGGTCAGACTGAGACTGAACACAGCTGAGACTTGCTTGCTGATGTGTGTATAGTTTAAGAGATGCAACGGAAGGAGATGAAATCCCAAGTCAGCTAAGCAAATTGCTTTCTTCTCATTGTAAAATCTCACTACTAAGTTTTTGGAAGGGAAAAAAGTAGGAACTCATTATATTCTGTAGCACAGCTGATTTGAGGTCTAGAATTTCCCAGCAGTTGTGTTAGCTCTTGGGATTACAGGTATTTCTGATCATTTGTTCTTCAGGTTAACTCTTACCATTTTTCTAAAACTAGCAGTTAAAAATATGTCCCCCCAAATGGCACAGATCACCTGACACAGAAACAGAACACAATTCTCTCTAGAGCATAGAAACCAGTTAACCACTAACAGAAAAAAATTCATATCCCATCAGAAGGCAGCTGCTGTGGTTGCAGTCTTCAGCCTTGCCTGGAACACAGCAGGCAGCTTTGTGAAGGGGAGGTTGGAGTGCCCAAGTGCTGGGAACCACTAACAGTTTGTGTGCTGGGGTGCTACTGCATTAACCCAAATAACTGATGCTTTCTTCTTTATGTGGAAAAGGTTGATGGCCATCTGAATTTTTCAAGTGTTACCTGACTCTGAGGACAGCATGGTATGGGGTACAGCCAATCTCCATGGCCAGTAAGTACTTTGGCAACCATAAACGGTTTCTGTCAAAGAATAATACTGAAGGCTAATTTCCCCATTCATGCAGTATCTGCATGTACCTTTTGTTTCTTACCTTATACTTAGAACAGAAATACCTAGTAATTGTTCCTTCCCTTCCAGCAAAGAGTCTGTGGCAGAGGTTGCTGCTCTGTATGTACCCTGCAGATGCTAAAAAAGCTATGTAACTCTCCATACGGCTGTTTAATTCCTCTTGTTTACTTTGCCTTTCTTCCTTAAGCTTCTCCGGCCTAAACTGGGCAGACTGTTTTTAAAGCCCATCCAGCAGAGTAGCTCGGCACGTGAGTTATGTCTATGGAGCTGTACTTCTGTAGTGGTCTGTGGGGAAGGCTCTCAGAGGCCCCAGTTGTGGTAGCATCCCTTCAGTCACAAACACCATCAGAAAAGGACTTTGCTGTAAAAGCTGATGTTATGGTAGGCACAGGCTCTGCTCTGGGGAGGTGCGAGTCATATGAACTCTTGGGGTTCATGCTGGCTGAACCCTCTGGAGATGCAAACCAGTAATGGTAATGCAAACCAGTGATCCAGAAAATCACCATAAACCAGTACGCAAAGTCTCTGTGAGTCACTGGCAGTAAATAAAAGAGCTAGCTAAAACCAGGGCAGTAATAACTGGTAGTGAACAGAGTGGAACTTGGCCTGTTTGAAAGATACACCAACACCTCCAAACTGGGTGCATGTATGGGGCAAGATGGATTAATATTGTTTGATTTCTAATTAGACCTCAAGCAAGTTTGAATTTCTTTTAAACCTGGTGAAGAAATAGTTGAAAGACAGAAGGAGAAACAGTGATCAGTTTCATCAGAGGTGCAGCACAGCTTGGTGCAGGAACTTAATGAAGATTTGTTGGTCAACAACAATCTCTCAACCCACTTAACATGCTCTCCATTTAATTTGCTCTGCTATTGTAGCAAATTTGAAGCCCCAAAGTCAGACTCAGCTTTCACGGCTCTTGTAGTGTCTGCAGTGTCAGCAGGAAGCACGAATTGAAGACTTAGAGCCTGGACTCGAGCAATGTATATTTCTCTTAATGAAACCCAAAGCCAGGTGAACTTTTTGGGAGAGAGGAAACAGGATATGGAGTCCCTTTGGGGGCTGGAGGGTGATCATAACACTCAGAAACTTGGCCCAGGTTTCTGGTCTCCTCCCTTTCTACTCCACAAAGGGCTTGTAGAATTTTTAGACAAACTTGGATGCATCGTATGTTGTGAGAGAACCTACTGGGAAATTTGGTGACTCCTGCTCTCCAGGGCAGAGGAAACGTGTGTTTCTGCTTTGTGTTATTAGGAAAGTAGGAAGATGAAATTCAAAATAAAACTCAACAGATGGGAATCTCACAGAGAGAGACACTGGGAAATGTATAGACAAGTTTTGTTCCTGGTTTTTGAGCTCAGAATATAGCCACTAAACTGTAAAGAGACTTCAGAATGACAATGAAATGCATTTTGGCTTCAAATACAGTTCCTCTAGAATCCAGTGAGAGTTGTGCACATGAATCTGAAGGCAGAGTAGAGCCAGCAGTATAGGGAATAGATGTAATGTGAGAAACTCTCATGCTATATTATTGTAGTCTGAATTGTTTCCATCATTTTGGGTTAAGTAATTCCCCACTATCCATCTCTAAAGTGCAAACAGTACAGGCTTGATGTGCCCTAGGGAAAGGAAGCAAACCAGGCTTTGAATCTTTACCCAACCTTACTGCTCATATTTTGCTTTCAGTGAATAAGTGTTCAAATCCTTTAATACTTCATTCCCATAAAAATATATTTACCAGGGGTTTTTGTGGCAGCAGTGAGGCTGTGTTTATTATTTTAGGAACACCACACGACTGGCTTTAGAGAAAAGACAAGGCAGGAGCATGGAGTGCTGCAAATATATCAGAGAACAGCATGTTTTCCACCTGTTGAGACAGCAACCACAATAACAGATGCACATAATAATTACCTGTACCTCAAAGGCAGCACCAAGTCCTGCACCTTCTGCTCCCCACCTAGCAGACAGCTGGGTAACAGAATTACAAAAGAGGAGCACTGAGAAAGTAGAGTAGGTAGTGCTTTGTGAAGAATGAAAAAGCAGCTCTTATTAAAAAGAAACTGGAAGGTGGAAGATGAGAAGGAAAGATCTGAGGCACCATGATGCTAAAAGAAGAGTGGAGCTAAGGAACTCCAGGAACCTGCCTTATTTTTAGAGTGGCAGTCAGGATTTTGCTAATACCTTTTCCAAAGCTGTTCTCATTTGTGCTCTCAACATCAGAGATAATTTCTACTGATAAATAGGTGTTCCTCATGCCTAATGGAGCCCATTCCTTCCCAGAGATAGCTGGTCCTGCAATGAATGACAGGAGAGGCACACAGGGTAAGGGCCTCATCTCAACTGGCACTATGAATAACCATGTGTCAGTACTCTGTTCCTATTCCCCTCACTGCTGCGTGGCACTGGGATTGTGCTGGAGCTATGCTACCCTTTTGTTTTGCAAGTGCCCTGGAGCACCTGGGGTAAGAAGGGCAGGTGATGGTAGAGGGAGCAGAGATGCACTGGCAGGTGAAACATCTTTGGTCTTTCCTGTTTAAGTGCTGAGGCTTGTAAGGCTCTCTTTCTCCCCTTCCTTTGACTACCAAAAGGAAAGTGTTGACATTTGGCTGGGGGAGGACTTGACCTCTGAAGTGATTTGTATGATGGTAGTTCCTTGTTGCACAAAGGAACAGATCCTTCCTAGCAGGGATTTGTCAGGGAAATGATCTCAGGCCCCATTTAATCTTGACAGAAGATGATGAGAAGACTGTGTGCTAAGTTGGAGTTTTCCTTTGAAATCCTATGGTGTTGAAGGCAGCACTATAAATAGACACAGTATCCTTTTTACCCTGGTACAGTTCTGTCTCAAGCTCCTCATACAGACAGCAAGTCTGCTGGTAGGTATTTAGCAGGAATTAATTTAACCCAATCTTCTCTTTCTGTAGTCTTTTACTCCAAGTATCACAATGGCTTCCATAGCCATACAAACACATTTCCACAATAAAAATGTTCTGAGAAAGACTGTTGATATTAAAAATCCCATTTCTGTCTGAAAATTCTATCCTGGTTACAAGTAATCCATAAATGCCCCAAGTTATAAAGAGCTGGTATTAAAAAAACCTCACTCCCCTCTCAAACTTCTTACGCTTTCATTTTGTTTCTCCCAGGTTTTGTTTTTGAACTGCATAGCATTTTATTCATAGTCTGTTTCATGTTTTCTCCAGTGTAACTCCCTGGACAATCTCCCCTTTCTTAGGATCAACTTGGGAACATCAGCTGAGGAGAAGGAAACACAGATACAGTGTTTCAGACCTATGATTTTAAAGATAGATGTGTAAGCAATTTGAATAAAAGCTAGATTGGTCTTTTAAAGAACAGACTCACTGAATTTAAGCATCTTTTTCAGCAAGAGGTCCTCAGCTCGTGATCCTGCTGGAAAGCAAACTAAAATGCCACAAATATTAGAGTTTCTGAGTACGATTGGCAGAGGCACTGCTCTGGTCTGGCCCTGCCTTGGTCTCGCAGCTGGCGGAGCTGGTAGTGGTTGTGTTCGCGCTGCTCGGTGCAGGTACTGAGTTCACTGGGGGTTGGTTTGTAAACAAGCGTAAAGGTACTTGCCTTGTAGTCGAAGCTCCCGCGCTGCGGTGTCTTGGATTACCTTTGTTTGAATAGTGCCACTCCAGTTTCCTCCTAAGGTGCCAGTTGCACAACAACTTTCTAGCCTGTCCGTGTGTTCAGTTTATTGAAAGCCTATTTTTAATTCTGTTAATTATAACCCGTGCTCCCTTGCCCTCTTTGGACCTGCCGGCACCAGCGGGAGCGCGGCAGCTGCTGGGCGGCGGGGTAGTGTTGGCGGGGCCGGTGCCCGGGCGGTGCCCGCGGCTGTGCCCCCGTAGGGCGGGCGGTCCCGCGGTCTGCCCCTGTAGGAAGCTTTGCTGCAGGCCCTCCTGGCGGGGCAGCCCAGCCGTGAGCCACGGGGGGTGCCGGGGGCAGCGGGGGCCGTCCCTGCAGGGGCTGTGCCCCAGCCCGCCAGGGAGAGCTGGGGGCAACTGGGGCCATCCCTGCAGGGGCTGCGCCCCAGCCCGCCGGGGGGAGCTGGGGGCAACTGGGGCCATCCCTGCAGGGGCTGTGCCCCAGCCCGCCGGGCGGCGCGACGGGGCGGGCACGCTCCCGAGCACAGCACGGCCCCCGCAGCGGCTGCCCCCTCTCCCTCGGGGCTTGACCCCCATTCGGAAAGAAACGCCCGACACGGGGCTGAGGCCCAGGGCCACCTGGGTAGCACCCGCCGCTCGGCATGACCCCTCCGGGACCCTCCCCAGCCGCCGCGGGTGCGGGTCCCGGTCGCGGGTGCGGGTCCGACCGAGGGCGCCGCCCGTGCCGGGCCGACCGCGCCACCTGGCGGCGCCGTGCGGTGCTGCGGGCGGGGCCGGGCGGAGGGCCCGGGATGGGATGCGGACTGAGGGATGCGGGTGCGGGATGCGCCTTTGGTAGAAAAACCGCGCCTGTGACATCGCAGCCTGAGAAGTTGCGTTCTGTACGTACCTGTGCTGCATTTACAGTATTTCATCACAGTAAGCTGCGGGTTTCCAGTTGTATCAGCTAGTATTTTAAAAACGCAGTAAGTTTGTATCCCGTGAAATGCGTTTAACGTGTAGGTGTTCTTGTATCCCAGCGACAGCAACCTCAGCTCTGCCCTTTGCTCTGCAGCCGAAAATGGCTGGCTGGCCTCGTTCCTTCTTCCTATACAGGGAAGCATAAGAAAATGTGATTCTTGTGCTTGAGGCTGGGGGCATCTCTACAGCCACACCCACTGCGGATTTTTCCCCACCTGTTTTTTAAGTTTCAATCACTTTGTAAGATTTAATTGGTAATGGAAACATGCATGTTAAATTTTGGGTTGAGTCTGAAGCATACTTTTAATTTGGCTTTTCCTGCTTGCTGTGGTTTTTTGACTTTGCAGAGCAGCCCCAGAGCTCATAAGCAGGTTTCCTTACACAGGGAACTAAAGCAAAGAAGTGCTACAGCACTGCTCTGCTGCTGGTCAGGGATGGGCAGCCCAAAGGGTTAGTCCAAAGCAAAATCCCCCGAGATGCCCTTGCTGTGAGGGTCAGGTCCTCAGTGCCAAATGTTCTGCTTTGTGTTTTGACTCATATAGTCTGTCCCACAGAGCAGATGTAGATATTGCCGCAGAGCATTATAAAAGGTGCTGACTTGTCTGTCCTGAAGGCAGAAATCAGCCTTGTAGACAACACTGGAAATGGCAAGGAATGTTTTCCCTTGTTTCTGTGCTAGTTTTGAGTAGCCAGCTCACATGGTGGGGAGTATTGATGCCTCTGCATTCCTGAGTTTGGTACTAGGAATACAAACTGCCATCCCCGAGCTGGCTTTTGTGCTGCAAATGCTTGTCCGCTGGGAACGTCCGCCAGATGTGCTTCACATAGTTTCCAGGCAGCACTGATCCATCAGATGACAGTAGCTATTGAGTGCTCTTATGGTGGCCCAGAGACACAAAATGAAAGCCTGATGCCTGTCAACACCTCCCTTGCCATTCCTGTGTGTCTTCAGTTTTCACTTGAGTCCACCTCACAAAAGCAAATACCACAGAATATGATGTTGCAATGTTAATAATCTTTTATCTTTGAGCAAGCACATACCAAGTTTTGTAATTTTGAACTGTCAGACAAATTTGGAATACATTGAGCTTTGTTGAGAAGTATTTACCTGCGCCCACTCCCACTGCCCATGCAGCTGTTTGGAGCCTCAGCTGGGAACCCACATTCTTCTTCAGAAGTGTTTTCTGCAGCATTTCCTGGATGATTTTTACTATGGAAGATGAGCAATGTTTGAATGCCTTCTTAAATAAATGTATTTTTATGGAGGAAAAAACCGAAACTGATGAACAGCCAAAGGGAAAACACTATAGAGAGACCTGGAATAATTTCTTAGAGTGTCTTGTATTGCTTCACAGCTGTGCTGCCTTTAAACAGTCTCTTACCCCAGCTCAGGAGCTCCACCAACTGTCAAAGCAAAAGCTGATCAGTGCCAGATTCAAGTCTCAAAATACAAACCCTTTGAGATACAGGGAGAAAAAGGATGGGGGGCTGGTTCATAAGAAGACTTCTAAGCATTACTGTAGCATAAATAATATGGCATCTTTCACCTCAAATAGCCTAACACTTCATAAAGTGATATGAGCTTCACTAGTTGCTGAAAACACAGCTATTTCTGAAGTGGAACCCGATATCTTTCTTTTCTTTTCTTTTTTTTTCCTACCAGCACAAAGCAATGTTTTAAGGTGGAGAGTGAAGGATAGAGTATACAACCAATCATAGGTATAAAGTTAGAAGGACTTTGCAAAATGGAAAGATCAAGCAAAATCTACTTTTATTCATAACATGCATTCTGGTGTCACATAAATTTATGTCCTTAGTTTATAAATGCAGTTCATCTATACGAGGCCCAAGCAACTCAAGTAAAATTTTGTTCTCTCTCTTTCAGCAACACTCTCTTACAGCATTTCGGTAGCGGATGCTCCGGATCCTTTCCTCTCCTCATTCAGCTTAATGTCCAAGTCCCGGAGCTGGCTGAGGAACCCCGAATTTGGGCAGATGTCTCTGTGAGCACCCACTGTCTTCAGAGCGTCCACAAGTGTCATGTTTTCATGGATCATTAAAAAGGCAAGCACTAAGGTGGCTGAACGGCTCACTCCCATGGCACAATGAACAAACACCTTACCTGCAGAAGAAAAGAGGCACCACAAGGTGAGTGTGCTTTAGCATTTCTAAAGTGAAAAAGACACAGATAAGGGATGAAATACTAGAAACAAGCTGGGAAAACAATGGTGACAATTGGTGGATCCTCATCCTTTCAGGAAGATTGTGCTGTACTTTCAGACAAGGTCGTGTTTCATAATGACCTCCTGGATCTAACTGAGGCCTTAGATAAAACAGTAGAAATCTTCTGTGGAAGGAGAAGCTTTCTGTGACTAAACTTGTCAGTATAGTTTTCTGTGGAAAAAAAAAATATGTTTTGGCAGAAAAATTTGGCCCAAATCTGTGATCACTGGCAAGTCCCATAAACTCTGTGGGATAGTCTGCCTATAAAAATGGAGTCGTAATTTACTTTATCTCAGCAGCCCAGTGTGTGCTATAACTGGGGATTTAATAAAGCACTCCAGTGAAAGCAGCAGATCCTGCAGCCAGTCAGAGTCGGAGCAAACTCTGGAACAAATGGAAATTACGATAACTAGGCCATAATCCAAACTCTGCTGACAAAAATTCAGCAGGCTGTGGGTCAGGCTCATAGTTTTTGACTTAGTTCATTAACTTCTGCTGCTTCTCTAGCTTAATAGGCTGAGTAAAGCTCCAATTCTGAGAAGTACTTAAGCATGTGAAGCATTTGAGCCAGCGCTGAAATGCCACTTCTCCCAGCTGAGTGCATCAGGAGCAGCACACAGGGCAGGTCTTCTGTCTGGAGCCCACGCCAGTGTGCGAGGGGTGGCAGGTGTGTATGGGAGCACACAGATACTGCCAATTCCTGCAGGATGGGCCCATGAGTGAGCATCTGCAGTGCTATAACCTCAACACTCTGGTCCTAGAGCTTGCCCTTCCTCCCACCACAACAGGCTGGGGGCAGCCAGTCTTCCCCAGCTCCTGGAGACCTGTCCATGGCCACCTTCCCTGCAGCACATGGCACAGGCGCCCTTCTCCATCCTCTCCTCTGTGGTTCTGTGCGTGCTGCCTTGAACCAGATGCTGATTTTGAACCCTGTTGGTGCCTGTTACTGCAAAAAGTAATTTGTCTTGTGTTGAAACTTCCTTCCAAAGCTTATCTTTGCTTCCCTCTTACCTCCTGAAGAGTTTAAGGCCTTGCCTATGAAATTGGCAGCATCATAGAAGAAGACACTTAAATCAAAGGAAGGATCATCAAATGCCTCTACTCCGTAGTACTCTACTTGAAGATCTTCATAATATTTGGCTCCTGTGTTGATGCTATATGGTCCATCTGCTGCGTTAAGGATATGAGTAATGTTGAGGCTTTGAAGAGTAGTTTTGCTCCTGGCAGCCCACCTGTTGAAAGACATGAAGGGCACATTGGCAAAGCTCCTAACATTCTGCTAAAATAGCATGGTTTAAAGTTAGTGCCTGCTTCCAATACGAAAGGATGCAGGAACTGCATCTTGCCTACAGAAGAGCAAATTTTGAGAAGCATATAGTGCTTTGTGCATGAAAAATGTGATATGGGGGTGTGGAGAGCAGCAGGAGCACAGACTTGCCAGTGGGATACTGTCGCTTAAGCAAATGCCTCCTAGTGGTTAATCCCTAGGAACGTGACTTAGTCTGTAAAGTGGTCAGGATTTTCCTTTAAATATTTGTTTAGCAAGTTTTAGAGTTAACCTCTCATTGATAGTGTGCCTGGGTCTCAAGCATAACGACTCACACAGATGCAGCAACACCTTGTTCTTCATTTGGACATGAAGTGGATGCATTTTGTTCACCAGCTAGGTTTTCCCACCTTCCCACAATAAACTGGGACTAAAGACATTCTACAAAACTCTTAAGTTGTATATATAAAAATATATATTAAATATATATATATATATTCATAAGGAGTAGGAGCTGGGGAAAAGGGGCCCATGATCTATGTGATCTGCCATAATCCAATTGGAAGGAAATAGAAATAAATACTATTAGTCACAAGAATAAGGTATTTGCATGAAAATTCCTGTTTTATATTTTCAATTTTGCCATCTTTGAAAGAAAGTTTGGATTTTGAATGTCAAAATCCCTATTGTATAATTCCTTTGGATCTTGCTGCTTCTGGCTCTTGATGCTGCCACCCCTCTTTGAATGTGAAGGCTACTATGCTCTTGTTTGCTGCCTTAGAGCACAGTTTCCAGGACAGATAATACATCTCAGGATTGACACCAATTTGGCATAAGTTCTTTGAGGACTTTCGTCTAGAACACAAATAATTCTTACCCTGCCAAATCCATGGTGGCTCATAGAATATCAAAAACCCAAGTCAGACACAGTGAGTAAGTTACCATTTTACATGTCATGTTTTTCTTTACATCCAGACTCACTTTTATCATCAGTTTTGGAAGGCTGTATTGCAAAAAACATACCTGTAGACCCAAAAGCTGCTCCTCAGTGTACCACACCCCTTCCTCCTCCCAGGGACTAGAAAACAACTTAACAATAGGACCATATGTTCTTACGCATCTCCCAGGTAGATATTTGGCCAGACTTGGTCCACATGATTATCAGACCCTCCTCTGAACCACAGGAGCCGCTGGAGGTCTGATAGTGCTGGTGTTTCATAGGAAGCATTGCTAGTCAGAGATGAAGAGTCTCTGGTGTGAGGCATCTTGGTGCTCCTTTGCATACACTCAGGCTGTATCAGAAACAGCTTTTCTGAAATGAATTAAGAGGAAATTTTCATACAGATATAATATTCCCTAGAAAGTAGTCCTGTTCATTACCCTCCAAATAGCATTACATTATTATAACTAGTATGTGCAGCAGGGCCTGCGGGTGTTGCTAAAAGTATCCAGAGAGCAGGAGTGACTGTGGTAGGACTCTACAGGCATGTAATTCCTCCCCCTGAGAAAGCAATGTAAGACAATGTGATCTAATTTCTTGTCAAGTAACACTGTTGGAAAAGAACATCCTGCGCCACCCAAATGCAGTACTGGCTGAACCTTGCAGGTGAAGGTATTATTTCTGTTTCTGATGAGTGTATGCAGGAAAGTTCCAGCTGTTTTTGTTAGAGTTACCCAAGTGTTTGTGCATGCTTGATTCTGATTAGTTAAAACTGGAAGTTTTTGAAAGAATGCATCATTGGACTGACTTACAAAGCCTCTAGGACCAAGGTGGAAATCTTAGGATGTGTATGTGAGAGACATTCATATAGTACATGTGTATGCACATATATGTGCATACAATATTTCTTCATTTATAGGGATGTATTTAAACATACATATACACATACATGTATACATGTGAATGGATTTTCACATGCATATATAAACATATATATGTGTGTGTCTGTATGTAGAGAAATAAAAATTGAGGGAATTTGAACTAGTTTTTTCTCTCTCTCAGTTGAATACCCTGAACACTTGCCTATACTGGTATTCTTGTGCCTGTCTGTTTCTGTCTTTCCTCTGGGAGCTGTTCCACTTTGTATAAATAATGTGATAGCTACTTGCCTCCAGAGAGAGGCCATTTCTCTCATCTGAGGGGTGGGGTACGTACCTGGGATGTCAAATAAAAGAACATCTGAATTTTAGGAAATTAAAGGGCTGAAATTCTGGTATTGTTGTCCTGTTGAGAATCCCATCTAGGGCTCCGTCCTAGACCTGTGAGGGATCACAGATCTGTGATGTCACAGATCCCTCACAAATCACACAGTGGAATTTGCAATGCTGTTTGCTAGTTTAGACTCAGGACGCTCAGGCCAGCTGATTCAGCTGAAAGTAGAGCTCAGTCAAGAGCAAGAATGTGAAGATATCCAAGCAGTCCCTTCTCTGAGACTAGGAGTATTTCTCCTGCCAGGATCTCATTATCCTGAACTGCTGTTCTTGCTCCCAGAAAGCATTGATAAGCCACACAAGAACTCTTCCCGGAGTAGGGTAGATGGTGTTTATTCTCATGTGGCATCAGCATTCGCTCTAATGCCTGAATGCCTAAATCTAGAGTTTGGGTTTATTTCCTCAGCAATTCTAGAAAACAAGTGCAGATGGGACCATGAGAAATCATCTAGTCTGTCCCCTGCCCCCACAGCAGCAGCAGCCAGATGGATGTTGCTCCTAAAACAACAACTTGGTCCAAACATCCATGTGTGTTATTTTTAACAGTGTAGACTGATTTGGGGAATAAACAGAAAACAAGGGAGAATATCTTTTTGCTTATGTAAAAGGAAGTAGAGATGATGTGAGGCATATTATTGAACACATCACATATATTTCTGTGACCTCAGCCTAAATTTGCTTCCCTTACTGCTTTCTCCCTCCTCCTCCCCACAAATGTTAAGCGCAGCTATAGCTTTTTGTATGTTCCAGTAAAAAAGAAGTTTCCCTGGGGTAACTACTTAATAAGTAAAATATGAAAAACACAGGAAAAATGATAGGAGAGAGAGAAAAAAAAGTGACGGGTTTTATATTTAATGATGGAGGAAAAGACCTGCAGGGAAGTAGAGAGGAATATAGAGATAAAAGCCTACGAATTTTTCAGGACAGATAATGTAACACCAAGAGCTTTGGTAAAGGAATATGTTGCACAATCCTTGCACAGATTAGCATGAAGAATAGCACAGAAGCAGATATTGTGCATTGCCCTACAAGTTTTACTGCCTTGTGAAAGTCATGCACTGTGCTCAAGAGCTACTGCCAGCATCTTCATGATGACCTGTTTGTACTTTCACTGACACAGAATGTTAAGCTGAAGCAGCAAAAGGAAATCAAGAAAAGGATAATACAGCTTCTGCATCAGGAGATTCATAAGACCACAGGCCCATTTTCAAGGAGTGTGGCTGACTCTGAGTTGCTGCAGATGCTTAAGGGCTGAAGCTGTGGAGGTAAGCAGATGCATACCAAACCTTCAGTTCTCCTAGTCCCTGCTGCTTTAAACTTCTTTTGTAGCCTGTCACCTAGTTACACTAATGGAGATGTTGACCAGAGAGAATTAGGTTGTGAGACCTTTTGTCCAAGACCTGACTTTAAGGAGGTTCTCCAAGAACTGAGTAATTTTGGTGCCAGTGACACTTTGGAGGGGACTCCATCCTTTGCAGCCAGGGAGGTGCTTTGCAACAGAGCTCCATTTCATACAGCAATCTTCTTTCTGAAAACTGCGTCAACATGATTTTATTCACATGACTAATGCCAAACAAGTGAGCTCCTCATGTCAACACAAAGAATAGCTGCTCCCAAGAACACTGCTCCCTCCTGTGCTGCACTGGCCTTGAAATTGAATTGCTCTACAGGGCCTTTGGGGTAAGCTTGGAATAGCTATAGCAGATGATTGGACTAATGAGGAAAGCAATATGAATTTTTTAATTGAAGGCCAGGGACTTTGCTGAGGGTTTCCCCCCTCCTCCCACTTTAAGATACTGCAGAGCTAGCAAAAGTGCTGCCACTGATTACATTTCTCTAAGCTTCTCCCTCTGGGTGGCTCCCAGAAGCTGCTCTAGTTGGAAACAGCCAGTGAATGCAGGAGGGCAGGAGCCCCTGTACCTGGGGGAAAAAATTCTGTCTTACAAGGTCATTAAACTTTTCTCTGGAGATCTAGACCATGCAAGTTGCATAGGATTACTTTTCTTTTAATATGTAGCCTGGAAGTACCTAAAGACCATCTCATTAGATTCTTTTCTTTCTTTCTTTCTTTCTTTCTTTCTTTCTTTCTTTCTTTCTTTCTTTCTTTCTTTCTTTCTTTCTTTCTTTCTTTCTTTCTTTCTTTCTTTCCTCTTTTTCTTTCATGGTGGAAACAATTGCCATTTTCTATTGAAAATTTTTCTGGCAAAGAAAAAAACCAAAAAACTCCCCCCCCCCAACCTCTACTGAATTGAATTGGCGAAAGCATTTAGCAGATTTGGGTTGCATTCGCAGAATCCAGTGAAAAAAAAACTCAGCAAAGTTCAGGAGGGGAAAAAGCAATACTGTAGATTTGAAATTGTTAATTTTGTTTTTTCAAAAAAATTACCATTTCCATTTTTCTATTCAGAGTTACTTTGGGAATTTGTTTTGCTGCATTGCATAAAATCATTTTAAAAAAGCAAAACAATATTAAATGGCTTGTTCCTGGTTGGGGAAAACATATTTTATTTAACTAAAAATGAACACAGACTGAGAAGCTACCTATTGGCCTAGCCCTAATTTTCACTTACATAACAAAGGAAAGCCACCTGCCATTTTGCCGTGGTTGTTACCTTGTCTCTTTTGAGACTGAACTGAGCTTAGAGAGATTAAATGAATGTCCAGAGTCCCAAGAGGAGTCTGGCAGGGCATAAGTTGGAGCCCAAGCATCTTTGCTCCTTCCCTTCTGCTAGCACCTTCCTAACTGGTACAGCTCTGTCTGTGGTTATGTTGATAGCCTGGATGGGGACAGGTGTCTTTCAATAACAAGGTCTTACATGAGATTATTGAGAGCCTCGGGCACAGCAGGGCCTGTGGTTACTACAATAGCACAAACACTTCCTAACAATAGCACAATACAGAAAGCTCCTGCAGCCAAATATTCTAAATTCCCTGAATCAAAAAACCTGACAAACTAAATGGTTCAAAATTCTAAAGCATGAGGTCAGAATATAATTCATGTGAAAGCAAAAAAAAGGCAGCCTCTTGATGCATTTGAAATTGCTGTCTACTCTGTTTTTTCTTCTCTCTTCTCTCAGCAAGCATCCCTGCACTCATCTTTTACACTCCTTGCTCTTTTCTCTCAGGTAGTGCTTAACACTACAGCTCTTTGTCCTCCTGATGGAAAAATCCAGATGGAAAGAAGTGTGGTTCACAAGGAAATGATCAAGTAAGTGGAATTAATCTTTCAGATACTGTAATGTGAAATACGATCTCCCTTTTTGTTAAGAAGACCTGATCTGTGTCTCTATGCTTTGGTCAGAATCTGATGCTAGGAGAACCCAGGAGTCTCTTGAGGTAGAGCTGAAAGCTTCTTTGCAGAAACAGGCACATTTAAAAGCAATGGCAAAGTTAAAACCGCCAGATGGGAACCTAGCAGGCAACCAAGAGGGGAACTCTCTGTTTTCCTTGCAAGCCTACAGGGGCTTGTTTGCAGGAATTAGAATCTCTCACCAGCAGTTCACTGCAGCTCTAATACCAAGTGGTATTGAAAATGAGAAGCAGGTTATGGCTGATGGTTTAAATGAGGCACCTATGGGAATTTAGAAATGAGATCCTGGACTTGTCTCAGTGTAGACTGTGCACATGGCAGAGCAATATTGCTTTCTTGGCTGACTGCATCATATATTATGGCCTTTTATTTTGCCCACAGTCAAACAGCAGGGAATAGTAGAAAGTTCATTGCTCCAGCTCGCTGTTTAAACTCTGATCTGCCTCACCAGAGGCAGTGCCCCTGAATAATGGAAAGCAGAATCGGTCCCTCAGCCTCAGTGCGGGTATGTGTTCCATGCAGCACTGTATTAATGCCATTGCCATTATTTTGGAGTGAAGAGAAAAGCAGAATGTACAATTAAACCTCTGTTTGGTTCAGTTTTTAAGAGAATTTATTACCTGGGAAAGATGCCAGATCAAGGGCTCTGGAAAACACAGCCCTCTCTTTAAGCGCAGCATTGGGAGGGATCAGGAGCAGCCCTGCAAGCCTCCTCCATGGCTGCCCTCTCTGCTCAGCCCAGCCCAGCTCAGCTTGCCAATGCCCCTTGCTCTACACTGGCAACTGTGTTTTAAAGTGTGGGAGAAAATCAAAGTCTTCACACCTTTTCACTGCTTGGTCTCCCCCCTCCTGACATCTCTGTTCACATCCAGCCTTGTACTTTTCTATGATGGGGCCCTCTCACTTCTCCAAACTGAGCAGAAGGTACCAACTTCTTCTCACAAGGACTCTGAGCTAGGCTGGAAAGCTAAAGGCTCCTTCCTCTGTGAGCCCTCCTGTTCTTGCACAGAGGTGCCCATGGGGTTGGAGGGGTTGTGGTGGAGCAGGGACAGAAGCTGCGTCCACCTCTGGACAGCAGGAACACAGAAGGCCATTTCAGTGGTGGGAGCAGTCAGAGGGCAGGGTAGGTGAGGCAATCAGCCTAAGGCAGGGTTGGGATAGCCAGGAATGCTCCTGGTGGTGAGGAAGGTCCTGGGTGAAGTGGGAAGACAAGAGGATGCGTGGCCAGTCATGGGCAGAGCTGTAAAATCATGCAGGTAGAGATGAAGCCTGAGCATCTCAGCTCTTGCACACTCTCACACAGCACCCTCCAGCAGCCCCATGCCAAGTCACACTGCCACTATTGTCCTTAGACAAGGTAAGCACCTGGGAAGGGCAGAGCTTGCTGAGCTCAGGCTCAGTGGGGCAAGCTTCACCTATGCCCTGCTGGTTTTTGGGGAGAGGGTGTTATTGATACCTCACAGAAGTGCTCCTGGAAAGCATTTTCGTTCCTTTGTAATGTAATGGATCTGCACATATTTTCCCCAAACTGTGCCAGGGGGCAGAACCTCTGTGCTGCCTTCAGCCCCCTTCCACCAACACTCCCATGTGACAGCCACACAGCCTAGGAAGAGGCACTTGCCCACGCATGGGGCTGATGCTGCAGGAAAGGGTCCTTTAAAAATGGAGACACTGGTTGGAAAAATGGGGAGTCCTGCTTGCAGTGACAGGTCGTGGCTGTGGCATGATGACAGCTTTTACATCTGCAGGTTTCTAATTCAAAGGAGATTAAACAAAACAAAACAAAGAGGCAAAAAAAGCAGCGTTACCTTAGCAGCTGGCATCTCTGAGGTATTCAGTGCACCATCCTCAGCAAGACAGTGCTGCCCTCCACAGGTTTCTACCACAATTTCCAACTGTCTCTGAATATCTGTCAAGCCTAGGGTGATGCTTTCCCCTTTATTTCTCCTCTGGGGCACTCCTGAACAGGGTACCACAGCTAGGAATTAAAGCCCACGAAAACTACCTATTTTCTTCATGCGTCTCAACTACACTCCTGCTTCTCCCTCAATCAAATTAAAACACTGTAGTTTTTAGTCCTGCTGCCAGCAGCCATAACTGTGCTGTATGCTGTATCAGGGGAGCATGCAGTCACCATGCAGCTAACTGTTTCTAATAGTAGAAACTTCACTCTAATCTTATATAACACCAGTAATGGAGCAGAGAGGCTGTGGCTTGTGAGGAGCTTAGACAGAAAGCTTTCTTGGGCAGCTCGTGCCCTGAGGGCAGAGAAGCTGCAGCTGCAGTGAGACCGAGAAAACCAAAGTGACCTTGATATTGATAACAGTTCAGTGAGTGCTGTCACAGCCAGTGCTGTGCCAAGATTTCACTGGTGTCACAGGCTGTCGATAGGTGTAAGTTATGGGTACTTCTGATACAAATGGTGTCAAAGAGACTAGACTTAGAGAGGGGGGAAAAAATAATGTCTTGCAAGCTGCAGGAAAGACAAACAAGGATGTTAATATACAGCTATTAAAAGGGGCTCCAAAGTACTTGCCCTTCTGCAGGCAGTATGGATTTGTGTGACTGTGGATTAAAGGATTTTTTTCCTTCTCCTTGAGTTACTTCTCAAATGATTTTTATCTGACTGCTGCTGTCAATACAAAATTGACAACGCTGTCAAACTTGCAAGATTTCAAAATATTTGAAGGCATAAGAAAGGGAGTTTGATATTCCTCAGTCGTTTGGCAGGGGTAGCTTTGAGCTGTCTCTCTGCACTTTTAAGTAAGCAGTGAAGTGCTTTCCTTGCTTTGCCTTGCTTGAAAGGGTACATACAAGAAAGGCACCTTTTTCTAAGGTTGACAAAGCTGTACAAACTCTTTGCAGTGGAATCAAGAGCAAAAAAGACTTCAAAACTCTACAATGGAAGATCTATTTTGGCACTTGAGTTTTTTTGGGCACATCATAAAGCTTTCCAGGGACATTCTTTGCTTCGTTGGGGCAGAGCGGAATGTTTTTTATTTATATATATTTTTTTTAATTGCTAACTTAAAGATGATTACTTATTTTTTGATCAAGTCATCTTTAAGAAGGGTGATTGTATGTCACAAAGGAATTGATCACTGATGAGGTGCACAAGAACAACTAAAAGGAGATATTAAGACCTAGAACTGGGATTTACTTTCTCTTGCATACTTTTGATCACATGTTTGATGAATATTCGCTCCTAATTTCTTATCTTGAATTTGAAGAAATAAAACTGAGTGGTTTTCCCAGTATGAGGGTGCCAGGTAAATCTGATGAGGCAGCAGGGAGCTGCCTCATCAAGGGTGTGGGAAAGCAGCATGTGCAGCCTCTTCTCTGGGCTGTGACAGATGAAGGGTCAAGGGCAGGGGGAACACACTGCTGCTCTTTGGGACACCCAGTCCCAGCGTCCCAGAGAGAGTTTGTCCTGCCATTTGCTGGCCGGTGGGAAGGAGTTTCTTTGCCATGCCCTGCTGTGATGCCTCCGTGGGAAGCAGGCAGTGTGGGGCTGCCCCACTTTCCATACACCATGCTGATGTTGTGCGAGTTTGCAGTCGGTCAGGCAGGGCAGGAGCAAGAATTGTTACGTGCCAGCAAGTTTTTGGAGGGTGGTTTCACCTTCACCTTGCCAGGTTTTATGCGGTTGTTTTTCTGATGCTATTTCATGCTGTGGCTTGGTGTGGACTGTAGGTTGAAGCCAAAGCTGGTAGGTTGGTTGATGGAGGGAAGGAAGAGCCTCCAGCAAAGCAGCAGCCTCATGGCTCCCAAGACAGAGAGTTGAGAGCAGGCAGCAGGGTGGGATGCAGCCTTGTTGGAGGTTGTGCCTGCTGCAGGCGGCTTATAACAGACAGTTTGGGAACACACTGCAAACATAACGGTCCGTCTTCCCTAAGCAAACCTCAGTGCCTCCAGCACAGCCCTGGGAAGACTGTCCTCTGCTTGGGAAAGTTGCTGTGAGCAGGAATACATTAAGGACTTCAAGATTCTCAGGCACAATGGTAATGGGAGCCACTAGTGAACTATAAATAGCATAAACATCCTTTCTCTCCAATGCCTGGCATCCCAAGCAGTCACTTTTGCTGGTGCTAGTGAAAATGAACAAAGCTTTGAAGAGATTTTATTTATGTTCCTTTTGCAGGCTGAAATTTTGTGAGTATTTTTTCTTACTGGCCCTGAATTTTGCATTTATTTCCAGGGAAAATATTTGCATGTTTTCCTTCTGGATTTTTTCCTTTTTTATTTATCATATATAGTTTTCATATTTTTAGCTCAATGATGTGGGAAAACCTATTGTGGCAAGAGAGCGGGGATCACAAATATTCATTTTCAAATAACCTTTATGTGATTGCAGGAAGAGGGGAAAAATCCCCAGGAACCTAAATTTAGTCTTCTATAAATCTTATATGCATTTTTCTGAATTTTTTTGTTTTTGTTTTTTTGTTTTGTTTTGTTTAGAATTAAGCAAACAATGATGGGTGCTTTGGCAGGTTTTGTGGTGTTTACATTGAGAGATCAGACAGAAACAGTTGTAGTAAAAGGATAATCTTTACATGCCTATCAGACAAGATCTTCCTGTGGTTTGCTGGGTAATAAAGATGGCTTTGTTAAGGAGCTATGAAGACCTGAGAGCAAAACTGGCAAAAAGAACCCTCTTCAAAATATGTAGGGTATGCTTGAGGAAGGTTTGTCATCAAATTGTAAGGCCTCACCTGTTAAGCAACTCTCCTTTACTGTTACAGACATTGTGGAAACATGAGGTCTTCAAAACAGACATTTTGCACTGGGATAGCCAAAGAACCATTGCTACAAGATCAACTGGTAGAGCTGGAAAAATTAGTCAAGCTTTTAAATATGCAAGACGGGCTGTATTTTTTCCAATTATGCCAACTAATCTAATTATACACTGCTTTTACTAACTTAGACCAGCAGGCAACGCTGCTGTTAGTGAAATGCTGTGATTTTTCTTATTGCCACAAGATGGCAGGAGAAAGCAATCTGAATGACTGAAAAATACACAGCGATCGGCATCTCATGGCGGGATCCACTCCCGACCGTCATTTAAAGGGAGCACTTACTGACATACAAGAAACCGCACCCTTCCTCCTCACCCATGCACCTTTTCTCCTCACCCATCCAGCCCGCTCCTCACCCAGGCACCCTTTCTCCTCGCCCAGCTTTCACCTATCCTTTTCTTTTTTTCCCGCACAGCCTGAGCTAACCTCCTTGGAGCTGAGGGAGGCAAGGAGCACACTGGGGCAACTAGGGAGTTTTGTACTAGGACCTGCCCTTCTGTCCAGTCTGTAGTAATTAAAAGCATCAAGAAGTTTAGGAAGTAGCCAATCCACTGAAAGCCAAAAGCTGGAAGATATGCAGCTGTCCTGTTTCTTATGCTGTCTTCCCCTAGCTCTGCTCTGGGCTGATGGAGAATGGGTCACTATTCAGACCTTCAAGTCTAATCTGCCTTGGTGCCTTTTCCACCTGTCTTATGTCCACAGTAAGTCCAGTGTCCACAGTATCCATGACTAAACACTGAATTCTATAACACAGGCACCCAACATCGAAAGTCTGCTTCCCTGGCTGGGAATATATTTGTCACTATGAACCAATTGCCATTTCACAAAGTCAATGTGGAGGAGGATGACAAGTGATCAAGAGTAAGGGAGCAAAAGAAAACTGTTTAAATCAGCTTTCAACTGCTGGAACAATGAGGGAAAAGAACTAATGATATGGGTACCCATCATCTGGGCAAGAACATCCTTGCCCCATGAGATGATGCTAACACAGACCCCAGTACCCTCATACCCTTCCCCTCCAGATTCTGATCCTACTTGATTTTTAAGGTATTCTTTGTTGTATTGCTTCTTTTGGTAAAATATCTTTGGTCCCAACTTGGTTCTGCAGTTAGCAGCAGAATCAGCTGTGAAGAAAGCAAGCACTGGAAGCTCTGTAGCTGCTGGCAGCACCACAAGAACACTGCCAGCATCCAGGAACTTTCTTTTGCCCTTTGGCTGCCCACCTCAGAGTTATGGGATCCCATCTGCTATTCAGAACTAGATTAAACCTTCCTGGAAATTAATAGGTTTAAATGAGCCCAAAATGGCTTTGAATCTCCCTCTTCCAGGACATCCTACCACCTGTGTCCTTTTGCCAGGCTTCCAGCAACTGATCATCTAGCTTAAAGCAGCTCCAGGGTATGCTTAATCCTGCTCTGGACATGAGGTGAGCAAGCCTTTACACATTGAGGTTTTAGTAGGGAAAAAACTCTCTATAGACACCTCCTTCCCTTCAGTGCTTGAGAGGAAAATCCTCCCCTTTCAGCACTGAAACATTAACTGCGACTGTAACTACCTTTTTTAGTGAACATTGACAGTGAGAAACTGTTCTCCACAGGTAGTTTATCCACAAAACAAAGGCAAATTTGCAGCTGTCCAGAAATTTGAAATCTATGGGTAGAAAGGATTATCTGTTCTGCTGCGTGAAGGATATATCCTTGAGTTTTTAATTTTTGTCCTATTGAGGAAGGTGTATATACCTGAGAGGGAACAAGCACACGAGCACATCAGCTCAGAAGGGAGGAAGTTCCTGCACAGGTGACACAATCACAGTTGTGGTGCTGGATCAGGTCTTGAGGGGGCTACACTGACCTCTGCTCTTTTGCCAATTTTCACTATTGCCACAAATAAGGGCTGAGATTGGGTGGGTCAGCCTTAACCCAGAAGATCAAATCTGGTCTGAAATGCAGGAAGCCTAGTACTAGGTGAGCTTGATTGGGCCCTTCTCTCTGAGACTGTCAGGCACAGCAAGGTGGTAACTGACTATTGGAATATAAAAATGTGCCCTAGAGCTGAGGTGCTGTCTTATCCTGACTTACTAAATGTCTGTCCCACTTCTTTTATCCGTGAAGATGTCTGTCATGCCTGTCCCAATTTTTGCCTTTCTAGGGTCATGAAAAATAGCGATTACCAAACAACTTCATCTCATCGCTCTGCTACCTTAACCATTCTGTTGATGGGTCACAAACTGGGTGATGACAGGCAAAATCTGTCATTAAAAATTCAAGCTCCCTCTGCTCTCAGAGGTGCTGGCATGGTGGCAAAGCTCTCTTTGCACACATGCAGCCTGCCTTCTGGCTGGTTACATCTCCTCCTCCATGCAGGATGATGCATCTTGACTGTACAGCTGCTCTGTGTGGCTACACAAAGTTTCACAGTGGGGTCTATTAGCACCAACCAGCCCCCCTTGCAGGGATCTGAAAGCATGCCACCTTTTGGCCCAGGAATGATCCTGCTACCCCCAGGGGACATAGAGACAAAATCCTGGCCAAAGAGGGCACCATAAGAGCAGAGCTAAGGTTATGTCTTTGTAAATGTTTATCTTCAGCCTATATTTGATGTCTGGATAATAAAGTGACCAGTCTCTTACAGAAACACAAGGCAGGTTAAACAACACAGAAGCATCCAGTGGTTTTCCTGAGCTGCAGCACAGAGCATGTGCAGGGCCTTACCATTCCCCACTTGTCACCTTTGTGGCTGAGGATTTCATGCAGCGTCTCTTCCTAAGCCCTTCAGATCTGAGCTGTAAGTAGGGTTGATACAGCTGTGCCTCTTTTTATTTCTAAAAAGAATGGCTTTCCCTTTGTACTGTTTGCATTTTGTCATGCTGCTTTGGTTCACTCACCGTTTTCCTGAGTTTGGTAAAGAAGCTATCTGTGAAAACAAGAATAGGAAAAAGGATAAAATTATCAAAGACTTTTTTTATATGTGGGGAAGAGATTTTTTTGAAGGCAGAAAGGTGAGTCTATCAGGTTATGGACCTAAGTACTATTTCTGCCCTTGAAAATCTCTCACTTACAGTGCTTAATTGGTCTGTGCAAATCCATTGCCAAAGAGGTAATTGACCATTTTTATGAAAGAATCAGTAACAAAAACACTCCAGGCTACAGTTCTAAAAATAAATTTTTTAAAAAAAGGGAATTATGGAAAGAATATGTTTCAGGGCATCATCCAGCCTCTCCAGAAATTATGCAAATTCACTTGGTGAAAACAACAGCAGACACAATGAAATGAGTTGTATATGAAGAACTGAGATCTCCAATGTGATATTATGCAGAGGGTAAAGAGTCTGTACTAGATAAGTAACAGCTCAGTGTGTTATCAAGGGTGCACTTTGATTTTGATGAATGTTAAAAGAACCTTTAGCCTTGAAAATAAAGAGGATAATTTCTCTCTAGGCAATGGCTGCTTGTGAAAGTCATAAAATAAGAGCACTGGAGCCCTAATTTTATAGTGCTTTTTAAATGATTTTCAAATGGTCCAGCTGCTTTGTGCCACAATAACACAAGGCAGAGATATTTACGCTGGCAATAACAAGCATGCATCAGCCTGCCCGAGCTGCTCTCTGCAGGCAGCCGGCGTTGTTGAAACACACGTGGAAAGATGATACTTGCCAATGTGGATTGATCACAATTACGCCGTGGTCAGAGTGATCCTGGGAAGCCACTTTTTCCACTAGACAAGTTGATTGTTTTTCTTGTCTGTGTCTCGCCCCTGAAGCGCAGGATGTGCACGGCTGGCAATGCTGGTTCTATTTTGACACTTGGGAGCCTGCCAGCAATGTGTGCCTCATAGGCCATGCTGTCCTTGGCACACTTCTCTTTTGGGAAATAGGAGGGCAAATTCAGCTCTGGGTTGCACTGCTGGTTTTTGGGTGGGAGTTTCCCCAGGATTTTTTTTTGGCCCCAGCAGTGGTGTTCTGATGTTGTATAGCATTATCTCCTACAGAAATGCACACATGTGCACGAACTCTGGGCAAATGCTAAGGGATTCTGCTGAGGTGCTGAATTGCCACCAGCAACTTCCTCAGGTATTTTACCTCTGCATGTTTAGGAATTCAGTCTAAAACCATCATTTGTTTTCCAAGACCTGCTCTAAGATGAAAACTACCCTAGGGTGGTCTGGCCAATTTAGGTAGTCATTTCAAAAGTCTTTTTATCTTTACAGTCCCCTTTCCTTTGCAGGACATTCACAGAAGACAGGGTACTGGGAGAAACCTGTCTTCTGAGCCAGCAGAGTAGGGTTGAAAGAGTAGTTCCTTTATGAAATATTCCTGTAAACTTAAAGAACTTGTCTCTTTCAGTGTTTGCTAGTGCTAGAGGCACAGCAATGTTTGAGTAAAAAGAATTTTGGTGGGAACAGGAAATTCTGAGCGTGAAGAAAAGGCTTACTTATGGATGAAATTTCATTACATTTGCAGCAATTCTCATGTCTGTAAAGCTAAGACAGAGCTGGGCAGAGAGCATGGCAGAAGGAAGGTACTGCTGGGAATCCCCCAGCCACTGAGCATCTACTGTCACCAGGGTGCAAAACCTGTCTCCTATCTGCGTGACTTCTGGTATGGTTTGGACAATCTTTCCCCCTTTTAATTTGCTGATCCCAGTGCAGCAAAACACATTAGCATCTTTTTATGTCCAGGATATACTTAATAGCTTTAATATTAAACAGGGGCCTATTTTCTCTTGGAGTTGAGTTTTAAGAGTTTTAATGAGCAGAATGGACAACAAATTAGAAATGCATCCTAGAGGAGTATCTAGCACTTTTGAGGACTGGTGGGAGCACACAAAATTCAGAAACCTTCTGCACCCTAAATAGGAAAGACAGGTTTGATGCCAAAGCTTTAGTCATGTTCCTTACATCTTTATCTCATATTCAGATTGTCTGACATTTTGCCTTTTCACTTTAGGTTTTTTTAATTGCATAAGAGTTTAGAGTTTACATAGGTATGTACTGTATCTTAGCTCAATATGTAAATCCTGCAGCTGGATGAAATTGCTCACTACTGAATAACTCTTTGGATGGCATTGCCTATTGGAAAGTGACAGAATATTGTAAGGCAAAGCCAGCACAAAGGAAGCAGATCTGCTTTTTCTAAGAATACAGTGAATAGAGACTTCTCCATTCAGAACAGAAATGAATACATGCAGTGCTGTTCCAGGCTGCAAGGAATACTGCCACGGCCACAGATCCTGTAAGTTCTTCTGCCTCACTCACATCTCATCTCATCTCCAAGAGATCCGATTTATGGCAGCTGAGATAAAGTAGCCTTCAGTGTATTCTACACATCCCTTTCATAAATCAAGAACCACTTTTTGTTGCTATAGATCTGAGTCCAGAAACAGAGGAAAATATATGCCATTAGGCATTGTAAATGGCCAACCGGCATGTCTCTGCAATAGCTCTTTGCAGCTTTTGGCTGCTTCTCAAACCAGAAAGTAACTATTTTTGTGTTGTGTATTCTGATGAATCAATACAGAAAAACTAAAAATATCAGTGATTTCTGACTGAGAAGTCAGAACTTTCTCCCCACTCACTAAAATACAGGATCATTCCCTTTGATAATTGTGGGGGTTTTTTCTCTACCGCTACAGAAGGTACACTCTGACGGGTTACCAGCAGACCATGTGTGATCCTTGCCACTGATGTGGATATGGTTTTGTTGGTCACTCCTAATCTTTCAGGATCCTGCTGTTCTCCCACCTGCCAACAGACACAATGTCTGTAAGTGGATAATTAGGCTTACCCAAGTGGTTGAGTGACATTTAGTTAATGCTGCTAAAGTAATTTGTGATTGCTTAATGGAAGTGCTGTGTAGGAGCAGTGGTTTAGCATCAGGACAGGGACTCGCCACTTGCCCTTGTGAATGCCCTCAGGGGTGGTAGAGAAATGTGTGACAAGGTGAAAGTTGACCGTGTCCACTGCAGTTATTCCACAATAATGCATTTCCTGGCCATGGGAAGTTGGATCTCCTTTGATTCTCCATGCAAAGATGTGCTGCATTCAGTGCATGGATGTCACCAAGCCTTTTCAGGTCTTCCTTGCTATGGGTTATGGAGCTATGGAGAATCATGTATGAAAGCTCATGAAAAAAAGTAGCTTGAAGTATCTTGTTGCCTTGTAATGATTTCCTGTCTGTAGGGTCCAGTGCCCGCCACACTTTGAGACATTTTTTCCCCTTTGAGATGTGTAAGAAAAAGTAAGGTAGTAAAAGAATCGTAAAAGGTTGTGACTTCTGAATATACTCAAAACATACTTGGAAATGCAGAATTCCAAGTTATTTCACTTCTGCAAAGAAATAAATTTCACTAGTTTTACAGGCTCCAGTTGACTACAGAGGCATCAGGGATTTCTGGCCCAAACACCTTACAAAAATGCACTTCAGGAGGTACCTCAGGTCCTCCTATAGTTGGAATTGAAATATGTATATTGAAAGAACAGACAGGTTTTAGCATAGCCTGTAACCATTTTGTTTAACGCTGTAACTGTACAATGTTTCTTTGCCGAAGTGATATTAGCCTTGCCAATCTGGCTAAACTCCAGTTAATAAACCTGCCTGCTTAAGATCAGCATAAAGTTTGATTTCTGCAGGATATTTTACATACTGTGCCCGTAGCACTTCAAAAAACATATTACTTTTAAACCCAGAGGGTCTTGGCGTTGGCCTTGCATATCAGCAATGGCTGATGGCCAGACAAATATTTAATAATCTGTTTGTTGACAGCTTCAAAGTCCTTCAGGATGTGAGTCATCATGTAAAGTCAACCATTCCTACTTTATTTTTGAAACAGATTTAACTTGTTGAAACACACTGATCATCAGATTTCTGATAAACACATAAGGAGAAATATTTCTTATAAAATACAGCATTAATTCTAGATTGATCTTTGAGTTCCAAGTAGTTGCTCAGAAACTGCACACAACTGTTTCCACAGAAACAAGAAGTGACAATATATGGTACAGCTTTGGATTACTTTAGCTCTGGTACAAGTCCTGATGCTGGCATGGGTTTGCTCAGTGATCCACTGTTTATTGACTTGACTGAGTATTGGGTTGAGCCTTAAATGCAAATATTTAGTTATTAATTCAATATTCTATTCCCCATTTTTATCTCATGAAGATCCCATGAAACCTTATTGTCAGGTATTGTCCATATTTGTCTTATTGATGTTGGCAGAATAAAGAAAATTCTATGTGTAGCACTTTATCAACTTCCAGTTTCAGTGTTTGCAGTCTGTAGCTTGTATTTAAGTTGGTATTAGTGATCAGCTGTTGCATTAGCAAACAAACCTGTTTACTTTTTTATTCCTGTTAACTAAATGTTCTCAAAGTTCAACTTTTCCTTACTACACATACCCACGGTTGTTCCCTATATATATTTTTATTTCATTTTATGCCCCACCATTCCTTTTTTTCCTCAATAGACAGAATGTGATTGAAATAAACATCCAAGAATATTTTGGAGCATATATACTCACAAACAAGACGTTAAAAAGAGGCCTTAAAACTGCACTTAAAAGACTGTCTAGAATTAAGTATTGATGTTAAGATAACAAAATTGCAGTGATTTTTTTTTTAATTAAATCTTTGCTTTTACTACCTGTCGGGCTCAGTTCTACAAGTCCCTATTTCTCCAAATGGTTCTACTGATTTCCGAGTACAGTTCCAAGGTTTAACTGGGAAAGCAGGGGTTGGTTTCCCACTCTCATGGCCAAGGCAGAAGTTCAGTGAAGCACTGCATGTTGTTGTGTTGGCTTCTGCCTTTCCACACGCAGTGTCAGCCACCACAGCCCAGTTGCTGGGTTCCACCCGCTGTGTGCAGGGCCCACCTGCAGCGTGTCACACTGCTCATTAGAAGTGCAGTGAGATTAGGAAGCAGGTTGCAATTTGTAAAACCAAGTTTTGTCAATGCAAATTATTTTGCCATTACCTAGCTCATTTTTTGGCTTTGCTTTTTCATAGCTCAAAGAATGCCCTCTTTTAGCTGTAATTAATGGGTAATCAAAGGATTGTTAGTTCCTCCTGCTTCTCTCATGTAGGAATTTTTGTAATTATAATTTCCAGATACTTCAACAAGTTTGCAACCTGCTGGTGTTGAAAAAAAACTTGTTTTGGCATACCACTGGGCAGCAGGCATGTCGAGGGGAGATGATTGCATGCTGTCCCCCTGCTCCAGACTGAAATACCTATCTGCACAGCTTTGAGAAATAAACAGTGAGGTCAGCTGTCATTCAGAACATTTGTATTTTTATGTCAGAAATTTCAACTGCAAATCAAGTTGTCATATAAACAGCCAAAATCAGAATACTTTTTAACGTGAAAATTTCCATTCTAGTTAAAATTAAACTAAAACAGGTAAAACCCAACCATTGTTCAATTTAAGGCTGCTCAGGATCATGAGTTTGTCTTGTGCTTTATATGGTAAATGCTGCAGCATTTATAAAATCTATACATTGAACAATTATAAAATAATGCAAAGCAATAGAGTCTAACTCTCTTTTTAATGATTTTTCTATTCAATAGGTTCTTTTTTTAAAGATAGTCCTTTTGCTTCTTCTGTGCTAATCTTAAGTCTATTTTAAGACAATTAAGTTCACCAACACTAACTAAATAAAGTTGGACAGCATATGTTAACGAGTACTGTATTTCCCAGCCCTTTAGAACAGCTCAGCCTCAAATAACACTTACATATTGCCTATGTAGAGAGTAGGCCACTCTTCACCCACGTGATTTAATTCCACCTTGCAGCTGTCCAAAATATCTGGCAGTTCCTGGGCAGAGGGAGTGCCAGGCTCAGAGCATTCCTGGGCTGACGGGGTCTGACTGTCTTCAGGAGCGAACCCCTTTGGAGGGCACGCGCAGATTTAGGCAGAGGAGGGCCTGCTGGAAGGCGCTGCTGCGGAACCCACCGGGCAGGGTTTTTGCTGAAGCATGCTCTTTGCTGCTGCTTGATGTTCCAAGCAGGTGGCTGACTCTAAATACGGCATGCTCCTTGATGCCTCCCCGGATTAGCTCAGCGCTACATCCCTCATGCACTGGGCAACAGCCAAAAAAAATGAAAATTCTCCATTAAGTGAATCTTATGCAAAAAAAATGCTACTCCCCGCTACTCCCCTCCCCACATCATCTATATTGCTGTTCCTGCCAGCATAGAGCTTTCTCTGTGAAAGAAATGTCGGTCAACGCAACTGAGTCACAGTCCCAAATGCCTCATGTGACCCAGTTCTAATAATAAGCTACCAGGAAAGAGGGGACAGTGCATCTTAAGGGTGAGTTCAAAATAAAGATCATGAAAGCAACTGTCCTGTGCCTTACCAGGGTTCACCAAGCCCACTGTCCTTTGCCTGACTGGCTGTAAGTGGATGCCTACAGAAAATAAGAACACAGAAGTATGAATTATACTGCTTTCTGACACTCTCCCAGCTTCCAGCTGACTGCAGCTCATGAGCTTCCTGACCTGAAAGGAGCTTCTAAGTATTTTGTAACCCTGAATGGATTCCTGTCCCATAAAATTTTCCAGTTGCCCCTTGAATGTTTATGGGCTTTCACTCTCTGCAGCATCCTGTGGCAAGGTGTTATACAGATCATGTAAACCCCCTCTTGTTTCAGACCTGACTTCCAGTGACTTCATCCAATGCCCTCAGCTCTTGTACTACAAAATAAAATTAAGAGAATTTTTCACTGGAACACCACATGGGTCCCTTCAGGTGACACTGGTTTTGTGATTGTTTTAAGGAGATTTAAGTCTGCCACTGCTGCACTTGGGAGAGTTCCTTTCTCAGCTGGCACTAGCCCTCTTGACCTACTTGGCAAGGTGGCTCAGGAATTGGATCTAGATGAAAATTACTCACAGAAGAACAAAAAATTTATTTTCACCAATCCTTTTCAAAGGAGGTCCAACTCTTCTTTCTGGCATAGTCGTTTCCCATGGGAAGACCTCATTCCTGAACTGTTGCACCCTGCTGTGGACTTTGACAGATACATCCTTCAGCTGAACACTAAAAAACAAGTTGAAAAGGGATAAAGGAATTAAGAACAGACTAAGGAAAGATGCCATGATAAGGCAAGCCTGGGGCAAGAAAGTCTGTGCACCTGTAGCTCCAGAGGAGATAGAAAATAATCCAGCTCCTGGTCAGGAAGGACTTCCAGGACTGATAGTTCCTGCAAACTCCGAGGAAGGTATGCAGGCACTGCTGCATGAGCTTGGATGCTTTGGCCAGCTCCTGTATTGTGTAGACCCTCTTGATAAATGTGCATTTTCTAAATGAAATGCCGGGGGTGAGGAAGTATTTTTCCTTTGTTTTGGTTCCTCAGTCTAACTTGCCAAACCAACATTCAAAATACAAGTTTTCATGCTGGTAGCGGAAAGAAGTGAAGTATTAATGTTGTCACGTTCTGACTTGAATTCTAGATACTGTAAGTGACTGGTGAGGAGGTCCCTTTTCCTCTTAGCAAATCACAGCAAACAATGCTTTCTATTTTAAGAAGTTACAGGACTAACTCGTCTGCTTTTGCTTACGTTGACTGGAGTCTCTTTCCCTGAACAAACCTGGAGCCAAAGTTAACCTGTATCTAAGGAAAGGAGCAATGTAGACAGGCAGGAAATATAAGCAACACTGACTTTACAGATTAAAAACACTTCTATGATTTGCCAGTGCCCTTGAGAAGGGCAGTAGTTCATTCCCTCCACTGAGGTAAGTCTTGCTTACAAGATCACAACCATGTCATTCTTGGCTTGGCTGTCCTACTGACTCAGCTTCTCTCTGTCCTCTTCTCTCCTCTACCCCTGCTGAAACAGTACTCTCACAGGATGAGCAGTATCTTCGAGAGCAGGTACTAATTTACAACAGGAACAGCTTTCACAGCTGTGGCTTTGTAGGACAGATGTTCAGGGGCATGCAAAGCATTATCCTGATGGGAGGATTCAATTAATCTTGCTCACATGTGTCTAATTTTGCCCAGCCTAAAGCCATTAAGATGTATTATTTCACTCACATGAATTTCAGATTTTTTCATGCCATGTCTTCAAAAGGTTTCCAGACTGAAACCTACTGTAATGTGAATGAAGTATAAATTATAATGAAATATTAACTCATATAAATCCCTATTAATTTTAATGGAGAACTTCAAAGCAAACCCAGCTCCTCCTCCACCGCTCTGCTGCTTTGTGAGGTATAAAGATTGTCCTAGTGCTGTTGGGTTTCAAATGTCATTTCCTATTTGATCTTTTCACATGACAATGTCTTATCTTTTTCTTGTCAGTGGAGCTCTTTGGCAAGATTTAGGAAAATCTGAACAGTCAAACTGATGTCTGAAAGGATCTTATATATGCTTATTTTGCAAAGCACTAGTATACAGTGAAACAGGGATGGATTTCTACATTCTTATAAATTCTAGGCGGAACCAGCATTTATGTCATAATGTCTCCAAGAATTAAGGAGAATATGGGGTCTGGGAAAGAAGAGGTTCAATTCACAAGTCACCATTATTTTAGTATTCTAATAACTTTGCAAGTCTCTTTCAGCAGAGAGGAAAATGATCAGAACTGATGCGTCAAATGCAAACAAACAAGCAGAAATGTATTTACCTAATCTGGCAGGGAATCTTTATAAGGTCAACTAATCAATAAATTAAACCGGTAGCAAAGGGCAAAACTTAATTTGATCATCACTTCATGGTTCACCACAAGGTAACAAACTAATTTTCAGTCAGCAGTAGCATGAATTTCAAATGCTGTTGCGGTATTAACAATCACATTGGTTTAAGTACTGATTAACTGCTGATAGGAAAAGTGACATCCTCAAACCAGCTTAAAACTAATTTGTATCAATTAAGCCAAGCCACTGACGTAAGCTAAGCTTCTACGTGATATTAAACCATGGATGATTCAAAGCCATTGACACAACTGATTTGGGATAATCTGGAGTGAGAGCAAATGGATGAGTTCAAGCTTACAAAATGCTTCAAAGACCTGACATTTTTTACACGTCCTCCAAAAACTACACAATATACATTATCTTGCTGAAAACATATTTAGAAGAAAAGATTTGTGGGTTTGCTGACCCAGACTGCAGAGAGCTTCACAGACATTCTGCTGGTGTGGGTCTTCTGGCTGTGCAGGTCTTGGAAAAACTGAGCTATCAGAATGAATCCATTTACAGTTCTGTTGACCTTTTACTTTGATGCATAATTTTCTTCATTTTTGTAACATGCACTGGTCATAGGAAGTTGTATATGCACAATGGCTACGAAGGCTGAAACTCAGTAAAGTGAATGTAGATAGGTTTGCCCATTCAGCAGTCCTTCTTTTGCTGGAGCTGAACATCCAGGTTTCGCAGGTGTTTCAGAAAGCCACGATTGGGTGAAATCCATCGATGCTCCTTCACTGTTTTGATGGCTTCAACTAATGGGAGGTGGTGATTTATCATGAGATATGCCAGGACTAGGGAAGCTGACCTGCTTACTCCAACTGCACAATGCACCAATATTTTAGCTGTTAAACAAACAAACAAACAAAACCAAAAACATGGGAGAGAAGCAGTTCAGTACAGCAGACAAAGTTTAATTCAAAGGCAAGGCAAAGCCCTTCTGCCTTCTCCAGCTCAGAGTAACGCTGCAAACATGACATATTTCTTACCTTCTGATAGAACACATGAACTGCTAACAATTAACTCTATTTTACCTTTTATACACTCACTTGTATAAGAAATGTTATGAGATCCCCACCTAATCTCAGAAACAGCGACAAACCAAAGAAAAAACCCTGTTGAAGTAATGAAGTTGTTCTGTTCTGAGCAAAAGGAAAATCGGACCCATTGGTTTCAGAGGGCTTACTTAGGCAAAGAAGAATGCCAAAACTTGGCCTGAATGAATAGCACTAACACATTAGCCAACAAGAAAAATGACTGGCCTAATACCATTGCATAATAAGGCAATTTGATGCAACTGTAATTCTGTTTTGAAGGCAAACCCCATGATACAGAGACAGCTCCGTTAATGCCAGTTTACTCATGCTAAGAAATGATCTTTTATGTAAAACAAGTTAATTAGTATTTTATTGCACCACTGCCACAAAGCTCAGTTTCTTGTGCAACTAACTATAAATCTCCTTGGGTAAAGCTAATAATTCTGCTTGGGAACACAGTCCTGCAGGCCCTATTCACACAAGAAGATCATCTGCAATATATGAACCTCTTCATACTGTTGGTGATCATAGAAATTAGGACTTTTGTCTCTTTATTCATTTGTTCTTATAAATACAGTTGCTATAACAGGGTCTCAAAAGAGGGTGTCTATTTTAAATACATATTTATGCTTATCCCTTTTTGAATTAGCCTTTCCTTCCAGATATTCTTCTCTCCTCTTTTCTCTGTCTCAGTCTTTCTCCTGCATTGTTCATCTCTTTTCTCACATCAGCTTTTTGGGACCTACATCCATGTGCACAGCACTCCCTCCTCCAGCCACTCAGTGTACAGGTGATCAGCCGCTGGCAGGACACCATGTAGTGACTTGTCTCCCACTGAGCTTGTGGAGCTGACCTGTTATAAGAAGCTGCCAACTTGCATTAAAATGTGACCAGTAATTTCATACCTCCTGGCGTGTTCAAGGCTTTGTGGATAAATTGTGCTGCGGAGAAAAAGAACTGGCTTATATCAAAGTTTGGCAGGTCATGAGCTGGTACACCATAATAATCAATGGTTGCTCCGTAATAGTCCTGGCCTCCGTGGCTGTATGCTGTGCCGTGGGCAGCATTTAAAACGTGGGTCACACCCATCTTCCACAAAACAAATCTGTTGTGAGCTGTTACTCTAAGGAAAAGACAAAAACAAACAAATCAAGATGCGTGCAGTGATATTCACAGATCAGGAGCACTGTGAGATTCCACTGCCCAAGCTGGAGCATCAGCCTGTGTATTGCTTCTACGGGCTAACCGAGATACAAGTACCAGCTCCATCATAATTTAATCTCAGAAATCGTGCTGTCTGCAGTGTAAATTACACCAATTAGCAAAACTATGAGCTGTCTAAAGCCGCACCCATGAGGCATACTAACATAGAGAGGGTACGGCAGAGGTGTGTCCATAAACAGAGGTGTGTGTACTTACAGGTCTCCCAGAAAGAGATTAGGCCATACTTCATCAACGTGGTTGCAAGAGGGCCGCCCGGTGCTCAGGAGCTGCTCGATTTCCTTAAGGGAGGGGGTGTCCCCCGTGCCTGTCCCTGCGCCTGCGGGTGCCCGGGTGTCCAGCGCCTCCGCCCCAGCCATGCTGGGACCCCGCTGTCCCGGCCGGCTCCCGGCGCCGAGCGCTGCCAGCCCCCGGCGGTCACGGGAGGGCTGCAGATGGGCTGGGGCAGGTGCCGGCGGCCGGGCTGTCCCCGCGGCCGGGCTGTCCCTGCTCTGCAGCGGCCCCGGGGCTCCCTCCCGGGGCTGGCCACTCGCCTGTGCCCTTACCGGCACAGCCAGTTCAAACAGATGCAGGTGCCAAACCGGGCATTACTGGGTCCTTACTGGTTCCAGTCCGCTCCTCAGGGCTCATCCCTGGACCGGCACATCAGCCACATGTGGCAGCACCGCCTGCCCGCAGGACACCCCCCAACACATGGCTGTGACTGTCCTTAATATGTTACCATGTTTTTCTGTTTTGTTCTTATTCTTTTCCTTTGGTAAACTAGTGATTTTTAAGCTGATTGATTTGTGCTCATGAATGAGGAAAACTTACTAACTGAGCATGTTAAGTTAATCAATTTAGTTTACTTTTCTCAGGTTTCTACATGGAGACTCAAGGTGAGACTTTGCTATAATTTTTTTTAACTGTAACCCCAGCCCACTTGTTGCCAATCAAGTTCTGTCAAGTAGGTGACATTCATGTTTACGTCTATTCCTTTTCAGCTGTAAAATTTTTATTGGCCTCTACCCCAATCGCACTTACTAAGAATTCAAAGTTCATCTGTGGCATGAAAGATGACAAACAGGAAAACGTGAACTCCAGAAAAATGAGCTCCAAGTCCTGTGTGCCTCCAAAATTTCTACGGCATGCAGCCGTCTGCTTCACAACTCTGGCATTCCATACCTAACATCTTCTAAACATTTAATTGTCTGCAAACATAGCTTTGGTAAAGCTATGTTACCGACCTTTTTTATCCAGGAGCTGCCTTTGAAACAGACAGGAGGCAGAGATCTGGCTTTCAGATGAATTTGCCTCTCTACATCTGTGCTTCTTTCCTGGCCCTTTTAAATCTACATAGAATGGATGTAAAAAGCAACAAACTCAATAGAGGCAAATTTAGCTTTCTGTGCAGGAGGCACTTTTTGAAATTCCAAGAATTTGGAGGTCCTCCTGGCTGTTGGAATGGTGGGCAGCTCTAAACAAAACATTTGTGTACAATTATATATGAACCTAAAATAGATGCTGTTTTAGTTGAAGTTAATGCATGATTAATTTTGGAACAAGCAACAGAAGGCATCCTTCTAATTGTACGATGCTGTTGTGATTACTTTGTAGGTAGTACTTGGTGCAATAATCTAAATCAAACATTCTCTGGCTAATAATATATTAGGTGGCAACAGTGTAAACTGCCATGGAGTGCTCTAGTAGCACACAGCATGGCATTATGAGGAAAATGAGCAGCAGCTGAGAACAGGAAATTCACAGTGGCTCTTCTCTTTCTTCCATTGAAATTACTGCTATCAGTTCTAACTGATGCCAGGCCTGAGACACCTTTCCATCTCTCTAGTGAAAATGCCAAAATCATACTCCTTTCACATACCCTGAAAGAAGAAAGATTTTACAGTTGAATGTTACAGAATGGAAGTTCAGCTAGCTGTGATTCATTTGATACTGTATCTCCAGCTGCAAAAGATCTCATTTCACTCATCAGCCTGTTTTCAGGATTGGATTTTGGGGATGGTTAACTAGTGAAGAAGAATCGAACTGTTTGAATTCTGGTATAATTTGGTCAATACTAAGTGAGACGGAGTTTTCTGCTGTTGTACAACATTAATGTATTTTTAACATATGGAACAATTTTGTCTGATGAGTACATGGGGTTTATTCTTTTTTCCCCAACTTTTTTTTGTCCTATCATCCTCTAATAAGCTCATTTTCTATCTGGAAAATTATTATGATTCACTAATTTGATTAGTCCTTAGGCATTCAATCTATTTTTCTTCCATTGTAGAATTAAGAAATTTGAAGATGAAACAGACACTTGAAAGTTCACACATGATTGACCTAAGTATGCTTCAACTGAAGTACAAAGATTACAAAGAAATTATAAAGCAGGACCTGATCTGAGCAAAAATGACATTACCAAACCAACAACCCGCACCCCAGCCCAGAAAAAAGGAAAGAGCATGATTTAGATCCACTAGCACTTCTAGTGAAAGATACCCTCTTGCTATGTTGTAGTCTTCACTGGATGAGAATTAATAAGCAATTCATTCTCTGTTCAGCTGAGACCTTTTTTCCCCATGTAAGGTCTTAAAATTTGAGATAGATTATTTCAAATTATTAAATGCTAACAGTTTTACTTAATGACAATGTTTAAAAAAAGCCCCATTAGATTAACACATCTCATTTTCCTTTGCTATATAATATATTGTAACTTGAGCTAGTTGTGAATTTTTAATATAAATTTCCTTTCTTTTATTGTATTGTCACCCTGAACATTAAATCAATCTAACTATGTGAATTGAATGAATTGTTTTCAATCTAAAGATGCACCAGTGTTATTACATATTTTAAAGATTTTTTTTTTACCTTGGCAATCCACAGTAGTTTAAAAAATATCTGTAGCATATAATTTGTCATAAATTCTCAAACTGACATGTCAGCATTGGCACTGCCTGTCAAACTTACATCAATGCCTTCATGTCACATGGCCTGAAGTGACATAAGTCAAAGTGATGGAATAAGGTTTATTGGAAATTTCTGCTAAAAAAAGCACAAACTATTTATATAATTCACCCTTTTAAAGAACATCAAATGTTAGCACAGAGAAGTAGCTTTCAGCTTTGAAGTGCAGCAACTAGGCAGCTATTATATGTCTACTTATGCTCTTTATTAATTTTCTGTGCAAGCTAATTTGGTTATTTTCAAAATATTTGTTGGGTGATGAAACTAGGCAGAACAGAAACATGCCAGTAGCAGGGATAACTTCAGATAGAAACTGACCATCAAGCCTTTTTCCAGTGCTGAGGTTCACAGAATCACAGATTCATTAGGATTGGAAGGGACCTCTGGAGATCATCCAGTCCACCAGCCCTGCCAAGGCAGGGTCACCTGGAGCAGGTTACACAGGAACATGTTTAGGTGAGTTTTGAATGTCTCCAGAGAGGGAGACTTTAACACCTCCCTGGGCAGCCTGTTCCAGTGTTCTGTCACACTCAGCATAAAGAAGTTCTTCCTCATGTTGAGGTCGAACATCTTGTGTTTCAGTTTCTGGCCATGCTCTTTGTCCTGTCATTGGGCAAATCCCTGCTGCAAACGAGTCCAGCAGCGTCCATAGCCATTGCACATGTGTCTGTCTTCCCAACTTTTACTCTGGACACAGCTTTTGGCCAGGGGCTCACTGCATGGAAATCTATTGCTGCAATAACATACCTTAGGGCCTGTAAATTGCAGATAGTCCTGGATTCACATTAATATCTAAATACAGCTCATTTTCCAACCTGGACTTCTAAAGTCTAGAGACTGAATTCGGGAAATAATTTTTAGTTTCATTGCTGGTCTCACTATAAACAGTGTAGGGAAACAGAGTAAGGAAATTTCTGCCATCCTTTTTTTTTCCTTCCTGGAATCTGGTGAGCTGGTAGACTCTACTGCATGTTTATATGAAAAAACCACCCATATCACAAAGCCATGGTGCTCTGAACAAAACAGCAGTTTCTTGGCACCTCCCATGAAAAAGCTAAGAATGAGAACCGGAAAGGTGAGTTGGCTTCAGAACTGTCACAGTGACCTATTCCATGATGAGACAGCCCTGCAGCCTGTTACAGTTACTTTTTCAGCCATTTTTAACTTCAGTTTGTGCTTATTTTTACATTTTTAGCTTACACCAGTTGTTCAGATACAAGCAAATGCAGCAATGTATTGTAAATTGTACCACCTTGGCACCTGGAAGTGTGCAACACATGGTGACTGGCTGGCAATTGGTAAAGAAAAATTCATGTCAAAAAGAGTAAAGAATGCACATAGTAGAGAAACACAAACTCTTATTTAACTACATTACTTTGCTCTCCTGGGATTTTGTTTTCCTTGTCAAATAAATGCTAGGTTTGTGAATATAAATATGTGGACCTGGAGTAAGAAAAATTACCTCAATTGTCAACCAGCTTTATTAACAGATCCATTAACAGGAAGACAAAGTCCATTTGATTTTTTTTTCAGATTCACATGTACGTGTTCTATGGTTTGTCACCGATGTATTCAGATTCAGCAGTTTTTCAAGTGCCTGTAAAGGGAAAGAAGGGGAACATTGTGAGGACTGAAATTGCACTTGATTCCTACATTGTTTGCAGAGGCTGCTAATCTGGCAAAGAAAGTGGAACATTCCCTCCAACTTCAGCAACTCTTTTGAAAAACCACATCATTTAGTGTAAAATATAAAAGCAGGACAGATTGCTTAGAGATATGCACCTTTGAACCAATATCAGGGCATGTGGAAACCAGCAGTTTTCACAGCTTTTTTCTGATATGAATATCCAGTATATAGCCCATTACAATTGGGATCTTACAACAGTGGGTATTTGCATCAGATTGCTTGATGACTTGACAACTTGATGCAGCTTTGAAGCATTTGAAATGCAAGATTTCCTGTTTCAGTACAGCAGCATACAAGCATTGCAAAAGACTTGGGTTTATTCCTTTTAGAACAAAGATCACAAGGCCACATTCTCTGAAAAGTCTAATGTCATTAACTTAATGGAGCTACACTGGCATCTGCTTTTGGCTTCAACTGAAGCTGTAATTTAGATTTGTCTCGCACCTCGCAGTAATTACATTATCAACAAAAACAAATTTTTAGTGTTCTGAAAACTGCTGCACAGCGCTGGCTGCTACCACAGTCAGCTGATATACAAAATACGTTTATTTGTGGACCAAATAGTCTCTAATCTCCTACCTCCTCAATTTGTACTTCTAGGTTATGGAAATGCCGAAGTTGGTGCCTTGCTGAAGGATTCCTGAGTGCTGTGCTGTTGGCATTGAGCTCTGGCTCAGCACGGGTCCCTGACCGAGCTGCCAGCCCAGCCAGCGGCAGGAGTGTCTGTCTGTCCTGCAGGCACCAGGGGAGAATAGCGATGCCACAGAGTGTTTCGCAATGGCTGCTCCAAACGAGGGCTGGCAGGGATGAGGGTCACAGAATCACAGACTATACTGAGTTGGAAGGGACCCACAAGGATCATCGAGTCCAACTCTCAAGTCAATGACCCACATAGGGGATTGAACCCACGACCTTGGCGTTATTACCACCAGTTTTATCCAACTGAGCTAATCTCAGTGATCATGTAAGTTTTCTCTGCTATTTTGTCTTCTAGATGGAGATATTTTTCATTACTGCACTGGTGGCTTTCTAAATTATGTCATGATCACTCTGTTTTTATTGTTAAAAAAACCCAAACCATTAGTGTCTTTCTCACGTACAGGCTGTCCTAAGTTTCCAGTGACGGACAGAACGATCACACAGAAAGAATACGCTATGGTATTTTACAGGAGTACCACACCCTTAGCCTGGTCTAAGCATGTGCGAAATACCCTTGTTTCTCCCTTCAGCTGGTCTCCGTGGGGATTACGGATTACTTATTTTCTTCTTTTACAACCTCTAAACCCCCCCTGCCCACCCTGTCCTGTCCCGAGCCCGGCCCCGCTCGCAGACCCTCCCAGAGCGATCCGGCCCGTCCCGCCCCTTCCGCCGCCGCCTCTGCCGGCGCTGCCGCCGCTTCCGGACGGTGATGGGGGGTGGCGGTGGCCGCGGCCGCCGCCGGGGAGAGGGAGAACGAGGGCGAGGACGAGGAGGAGGCACCGCGCCGGGTCTGGGCGCTGCGGCACCGCCACTTAGCGGCAGGTGAGGAGGGGGGAGCCCTTCGTGTCCCCGGGCGCTGCGCCCGCTGCGGTGTGCGGGCTGCGCGGCGAGCGGAGGGGAGCGGGGGCTGCACCGCGGCAGGGGCTGTGCTGGGGGGGAGCAGCTTCGCCTGCCTCGGGAGAGGGGCGAGCCCTCTGTGCTGTGTGTGCCCGCAGTAAAACCCGCTCCGCCGGGACTGCCCAGGACGGGGTGCTCACTGCCGGCCGTGTCGGCCTCCGCCCGGACTCGGGGAGCCCCGCGCTGGCTGCTCGGCGGGCAGCGGCAGAGCCCGGCTGGGCTGGGCTGGGCCGGGCCAGGCGGTTCCTGCGCGGTTTGTGGGGTCTGGGAGTACGGGGGAACCCCGCGGGTTCTCATTCCTGTGTCAGCCTGCACAGGAACTGATGGAAATGATGCTTTGTGTCAGTCTTACAGTCAGATAACCAAATAGCTGCACCGGGTCAACACAGATATTCCACGATTTTACTATTTTTTTCTGTAAAGTTGGTGGGTTTTCTGAGGGCAGTGTTTAGTTTTGAGTAAAAATGCTTTTGAGCGTGTAGGATTAGAATATTCACAAGCATGGAGAAGTGCTGTGACTGGTGCATGGTGCTGTTCGAGTTTCATAGAATCATAGAATCGATTGGGTTGGAAAAGACCTCTGAGATCATCAAGTCCAACCCTTGGTCCCGCTCCAGACCATTTACTAGATCATGGCACTCAGTGCCACGTCTAATCTGTGTTTCAGGATTAAATGGAGGGCTCTGCCTTTGGGGGACAGATTTTGTGCGAGTGTGAGGCCTGAGTGTGCTCAGAAAGTTGGAACTGCAGAACTGTTGCCTGCGCAGTCTCTCCAATCGGTATTGCTAATGCATTAGGTGGCCTCAGATCAGTCACTCAGTTATTGCTGATTTCTATGTAAAGAAAACAACTTCAAAAGGGTAGATTTTTCATCCCTATAAGTTAATGCAAGAAGGGACAAATGACAAGCAGTTTTAATGTTCATCCACTTGTTGGTTTGTACAAAGTTGAAGTGGCTTTGTTGTTTTGTATTTGAGACTTCAGTTTGCAAAGTTAATTTTATAAAAATGCAGCACACTTTCTGTGTTGTAAGATAACTTGGTGGAAGATTCCACTTGGCCAAGTCTGCTCTGTCTCCACAGAGCTCTCTTGTGCAGCTGGACATGAAGTCTGTGCCACCTCCACAGAGCAGCTGATCATGCTGTGCTCTGGAGTGGCAACAGCTGAGAAGACATTTCCTGGCATTTAAATGCCCCTCGTACTTTATAGGAGGTGCCTCTTGCTGGATATCAGAGGTAAGCAAATGCCTGTGGTTTTGTTCTTTTGCTTTCTGTGATACAATAAAAAGGTGGAATTGACCTGCAGGATTAGCATGCAGTGATTTTTATATCAAATGGAAGGAGTTTCTGTGTGAAGTTAAGTACTGCTTAGATGTGAAGAAAATGTTTTGTATATTAGTAAAGCACAAGAATTTTAAATTATCTTGTTTGATGTTCTTCGTGATCTTTTTACTGGATGGTTGGAGTGTTATTTTGGTAGAATACAGTTTGGCCTAGGAGTTGCAATCTTTTGGGTTGTATACTATCACTTTTCTTTGTACAGACCTCAGTTTTGCAGCCTGCTAAAGCTGTAACCGTATTACAGTATGTACGTTTGTTTGATAATGGCATACCTTTTAAAAGATTTTTACTTCTTATTTATTTTAATGCGTGTAAAGTGAGGAAGGCTACTAATTTTCATTAGACCAGAAAGATCAGGTTGTAAATGATTGTGGAGAGTAAGATTAAAAAAGCTTCACATCAGATATTGTTCTAGTATTCATTTGGATGAAGAGATTGTTCATGTGTTCCCCTATTTCAATTCTCAGATGAGGGCGTGGGAAGAAAAGGGGGGAAACAAACCCAAGTTGTGTTCCTGCTACATTGTATAGGGATAAAGAGAAGCCAACATTCTGTTACAAGATGGATATTCTGTTTCTTGAATCTGAGGGAAAAATACTTGACACCTGATATTTAGCATGTGAAATGTTCAAGAGCTTGTACAAATATTAATGAAATACTGTGAATTACATCCTACATAAGTGGTGGAGTACTTGATCATTTGTTTACCAATCACTTGTGTATGGCTTGAATTATGGCAGTAGGATAAAAAATGTTTAGTTAGCTGGTTAGTAGTTTAGGAGTTGAGCTTCTCTTAGTGTTCACTTCAGTGTAATACAACCTGTTTGGCTTAAAGAGGTGTAAAAATCAGGGAGAAATATGTATTCTATTCAGTTTATTGCAATATGTAATTTGCACTTAGTGGTTCTTAAGACAAGTGTGTTTGGCTTTTGGAACTTTCTGTAGTAGCTGTTGTCAGTCTTGCGTAGAGGTGTTCAACAGAAAGACTGCTATAATACAGAGGTCATATTTGATCCTGCATTTTAATAAATAATTCTTGAAAAGCTCGTCTTCCTTGATGGCTTAAAACACAAGACTAAACTAGTGTTACTTTAAGAGCTTTCTTATCTTACCTTCATGCATAGCACTAAGACCTTTGAGAACAGTTAAGCTACTGCTGACAATCTCAGGGTAGCAAAGTCACTAATTGAAACTGAATGCAGGTTTTACAGGAATATTTCTGCATTTGAAATTATTGTATTCTTGCTTCATGAAACTACCCATTTTTTTTGTCTCGTGGTGGGCATTGTGCTGTGTTTGATCAATTTCCTATATAGTATGGTAGCCATTGTTTTTAAAACTCTTAAAAAACTTGTTTTTGCAAGTGGTGTTGTTCTTTTTATCCATTTGTTTATAGGATGCCATGCTATATCTGTGGCATTTAGAAGTTACGGATTAAGTGATTATATGCTATATGGCAGTGAAATCCTTGGTGCTATTGCTTTAAATAAGCACTTAAGAATTTAGAGTTTCCAGGAAGAACAGATGACAAGCTTCTGATGTAAGTCAGCAGAGTAGCTGAGACTTTTGCTGCACAACAAGGCAGTGCTGTGTGCTCTTTTCCAGGGCAGCATTACTAAGTTGGTATGTGACAGTAGCCTTACTATTGCAGGCTGGCTCAGAACGTGTTTTTTAATATGACTTTTTTGTGCTGGGGAACTAAGGCCTCAAACATGGATCTTGTCCACATTGCAAAACAGCAGCCTTGGCACAGAACTTTCCCCCTGCGGTGTGAGATGTGCTTCTGGGGCCAGCGGATCCGGCAAAGGAGGGGCTGAGCTGCAATTGCCTCTATTCAAACTTCAGCTTGAAGCCTTCCACAAAGAGATGTAGGTTAAATCACTTGAGATCTGCTAGTTCTTCAGCATCCCTTCTAAAATTCCTCTCAAGGATGGTGGGAGTTGAACCTAGGGGAAGAAAATCAAGAGGCATGTCAGCAAGGCTCTCCCAGGTGCATTAGGGCAGGTGGTGAAGCAGTAAATGGTGCTAGTAGAGTTTTGCACTTGTGTCTGGAATGAACAAAACCAATCAGCTTTCTGCTCACTGCTGTGGACATAGCTAGGATCATGTTTAACCCCTTAGCTATGGTTTTGGTGTAATCAAATTTTGTTTTTATAACCAGTTTGCAGCCTAATGTTAGTGTGATATTAATGCTATTTTTCCGTGGCTAGAGTAGTGATAAGTAGATTCAACTTGCCCCATTTTTACCTCAATATACTGTTCAAAATCTGTAAGGTAGGAAAGTTAAGGACTTAATGGTAGACTGGCAGTAATTCAGTAAAGGGAAACATGGTAGAATCATGGGTAATCATTTTGAGAGAGGTTAATTTTCCATATTTAAATACACATCTAGGAAAAATATTTTATACTAGGGTATGCTCAGCCTCTCAGAGGCATCTCAGTTCTCAAAATGCCCCAACCAAATTATAGGAATGTTCATGGCTCATAAAGTAACATTTTTCTTTTAAAAAAGTAAATACTTATGCACATGCAGTTCATATTCAGTTGTGTTCATGCTGTTAATTGAGAGGCTGGGGAAGGCAAATGGGACACACAATATGTACTGTTGATGGGCTTGCTAAGTGTAGGTCACAGTACGAAGAAAGTAATCACTGAGCAGGACAGAGACATTGCTGATGTCAGGGGAAAAGTATATTTTACCCTCTGACGCTTAAGTCTGTGCTTCCTTTGTGTTACTCATGCATATTATTCATCATTAAATAATGTTGTCCTTTATTTGGTTTCAGCAGTAAAACCAGTAATGTGGAAGGCAGAGTAGTTATCAGTGCTGTTTACTTTCAGAAGACAGGTACAGTTATCTAGAAGACTTGGACTCTTCCACCATGTTAGTCTGGCACGGCAGCCTAGTGGTGTTGTAAATGTTACGTAGCGTTCTTCAGCTCCAAAAATTAACAGTAGCAGCTGGACACAGGGATCTGTGTTGTATTCCAGGTGCTAAGATCATTAGTGAAAGTGCTTTTTACACTTCAAAGTATGAAAGTGGCACTAATTGAGTAGTCTGAAGGGGAAGGCAGTTTGGTGTTCAAAGAAATGGCCTTGTCATTAAAACTGAACTTAACTGTTGCTGTTGAGATGAAACTAGCTACCACCTGTGTGTAATGTTTTACTTTTGTGTTTTGTGTTGATTTCTTTGTTCCAGGGGGTTAAATGTCTTGTAATTGACAGGGTTAAAAACAGGAGCTGATCCTATCAGTTGCACCTTGAGGTTAATGTAGACTTTCTCCCAGGTCCAGCCCATAGTGACCTTTGATGGGTGTGCTCATTCAGTGTTGTAAGGTTACTTTTATTGCACATTTGGTAAGGGTTGATTTTTATTCTTGCAGTGCCAGATGAAGAAAGACTAGGCTGCTGTTAGGCTGCTTGACTTGTGACAGATGAGCAGAATTCTCTTAGGTTAGTTAGGGAGAGCTTCCTGCTTTTGTCCTCAGAAGTTGCTTTGATTAGACGACAAATCAGTCAGTTGATTGTATTTGTGGTGAGTCTACATTCACTGCTTTTTGAAAACTCGTGGTTATTACTATGTTATGAAAACCACTGTGATTAACAACTTTTTTTTAAGTACTTCATCTCTGTTTGTGAGTAAGGAAGCTGTAAGTTCACATAAGCAACTCAAGTTTGTTTCTTTTTACTGGATGTTTTGGATTTAATATGAGAATAATGTTGGTAACACACTGATGTTTTAGTTGTTGTGAAGTGATGCTGACCCTAAGTCGAGGAATTTTTTGTTTCCCTTGCTTTGCTAGTGAGGAGGTACAGAAGAAACGGGGAGAGAGCACAGCCAGGACAGCTGATCTGAACTAGCCGAGGGGACATTCCATGCCACAGGGTGTCCTGCTCAGTGTATAAACAGTGGAGAGGGAGGTTGGTCAGGAGGGGCCGGTCACTGCTGCGAGATGGGCTGGGCATCGGTCAGCAGGTGCTGAGCGGTTGTAGCAGTTGCATCACTTGTCTTTCTTGGGTGTTATTTGTCTCTCTTTGTTGTTTTCATTGTTACTATATTTTGCTTTATTTTGATTTAAACTGTTCATGAGCAAGTGGCTGCATGGAACTTCGTTGCCACCTGGGGTTAAACAGCAACCCTGAAGTAAGATAAAAATGTGTAGCACAAAAAAGATCAATTAACAGATTACTAATTGCAAATTAAATGTCATAATTTCTTTTGCTACTAGCTGTGTAAGCAAAGTAGTTGTTACAGTTGTTTTGAGCCAGACTTTCAAAAATAGTAAGGTGACATAAAATTAAGAAAATAGTCTTTTATATGGAGAAGGAAGCATATAGTAGATAATAGTTTTTAATGGATTTATGGCAATTATTTAAATCAAGGTATTAAAGATTGTATACATATTGACTGTATATGGAGTTTTGAGAAGTTAAAACCATGAATCAAGTACATGTTGTTAATATACAATCAACTCTTGAGAGAATATCTTCAGAAGTATCATGCCCTAAATTATTTTAGAAGGGCAAGTTTGGTTTGTGTACTCATTTTTCTTCTAAAATATTACTTTTGCACTGCTGGGAAATCTCACTGGACAAATTAAATCTTCTCTGATATAGCATAAAATAGTTTGTGGTTCTGTTAGATGAAAGGCAGAAGAAAAAGTTGCATGCAGTAATTATATGAAGAGCACAATAGGTACTGTACCTCCTTAAAAAGAGAAGTGAGAAGTAATGAGCTTGTGCTTTTGGAAGAGCTGTGCCCCTGAAAAAGATACAGAACTGTGCTGAATATTCATCATGGGTTTGAGTACCAGTTTACTATATACAGAAGTTAAATAATAGATTAAATACACTGTTTCCTTGCTTTCATTCTGAAAGTCTTGAATGATGTATGTGGCACTAGTGTATTGTACTGTCTTGTGTTTTCTGAGATTCAGTTGGCATGATTGAAGCATTCTAGTTAATGAGGCTGTTTTTCGAGTACAAAAGAGCTGTGAAATTGTAGCTGTTTCTTAGATGGTAGCTGTGCATGAGCCACCAAATATAAATTATGCACAAATCCATTCTGTACTGCTGTGGGTCTTAAATATTGCATGAACTTTTTAGTACTTTCACTTCACTGGTAGCCTTTCAGAGTTTTGTCCTATATTCCACGTAATGTCCTGTGGTTGTTTTTTCTGGTTATTGTTCTGGTGACTTGTCACCACCATGTGACTAAAATGTTGCTGAGCTGTGTTTCCTTCCTTCAAGCATTACTCCATAGTCAGGAACAATTACTGAGAAGTCTGCATGAAGAGAGTACATCTCTTCTGGCTTTGGTGTGTTATTATGTGATCTACTGCCACATCACTTTTAAACGTGCTTTAAAGTTAAAACAAATGAGTCATTTATAGTAATGTTAGTTTTGAAAGCCGAGTATTTTAAAGGATTCACAACACAATAATTGTCTAAATTACTGAAATAAAACAGAGATAGAAATATGATGGTGGTAGCATCAACATACGTCTCAGATACTTCAAGTCAATGTTATTGTAGATATCTGGATATGAATTTACTTGGAAGGGGGTGGTGGTGGGGAACATGTCATGCCACCACAACTCCAGTATATACTTTAAAAGAGAGGAATATATTGGACCTGTAATGTATTATTTCAGCTTTAGTTCAATTTTGCGTGGTTGCTGGCTATACTTTCTTCCATAGTTGAACTGCAAACAGAGGGAAAGACTAATGATTGAGCTAGTATTTAAACAGTACTATTTGTTTTGCATTGCTTAGTGTAATTAACGAATTCAGATTTATTTCTTTATTTATAACAAAATCATAAAAGTATACTGGATATATCTAGGAAATACTCTGCTTCTTGGAATCTTTAAATTTCTATTTATGAGCAAATGAGACAATCTTAATTTAGTTACGCTTGAATAAGAAATTTTTATATTACTGAAGAAATTACATCTTATATAAAAAGTCTTGGGCTAATTAAGCATGTAAAATTGCACAAAACACACTGACATTTCAGTAATCTTTGTTAAACTTTCCGGTCTTGTCTCCTTCTCAGATATCAGCAGGTCAGTTTGATTGGGGGATAAAGAAAGAGGATGGCAGGCAATAACCAGCTTTGCATTCGACGTTGGACTACCAAGAATGTGGCCAAGTGGCTGAAGGAAGAAGGCTTCTGTGAATATGTGGATGTTCTGTGCAATAGACATAGACTAGATGGAATTACGCTGCTGACGCTTACTGAGTATGATTTACGATCCCCTCCTTTGGAAATCAAAGTCCTGGGGGATATCAAGAGGCTAATGTTGTCCATACGCAAACTGCAGAAGCAACATATTGACGTCTTGGAAGAGCTGGGTTACAACAGTGACAGTCATGTTGGCACAGTGTGCCCAGCTGGGTCTCTACAGGGTACAGATTGGTTTTGTAATGGTGAAGTACCTCGGGACTATGATGGACTAATGACTGACTTGAATGGTGATCAGTATCAGTATACAAATGGCAAGAACAAACATGCCACACGGAGACTGGACCCCGAGTACTGGAAGACGGTTTTAAGTTGTGTGTATGTTTTCATAGTGTTTGGCTTTACATCATTCGTTATGGTTATAGTACACGAGCGAGTACCGGACATGCAAACATATCCACCTCTACCAGACATATTTCTAGATAGGTAAGACATTTTCTTTTAAAACAAAATAGTAACTTGATGGTTAAAATATAGGCTGTCTTTTCTTTGTTCTCAGAGTTTCATGTGCTCCAGAAGATGCCTCTGCAAAATAGTAATGAGTGTAGTAAATCCTTTGCAGAGATTGAAATGCACATCAGTTAGATGCAGAGATTTGGTCTTAGGAGAAAATGAATTGAGCTGTTGTTCTACCCAGTTTAATTTACATCTTAAGCTCATCACAACACAGGAATTAGTTAATCCATCCTCACTTTCTAGTAAAAACCATGGTGGTCAGCTGGCATAGATAAGCATTTTCTGAAGTTCAGTTCCTGCTATGAACTTTAACATGTCTTGATATAGAAAAACTTCTGATGAAGGAATATTTTCATCTGCCAGTGAGCAAGGAAATTGAAAGGGAACAGCACTGATACTGCATTTTTGCTGTCTCCCCACTGTCAGCTTGTTGAACATGGTCTAGGGAAACTGAAGTAGAATGAATAGACCAGCATCTCTTTTAACCATAGGGTATCTGTGTACTAAACCACTGTTGTGACTTATACAGTGGCTGCTCATTTTTTAAAAGAAAATATTCTACTTCAGGCAAAAAAAAGGCAAAATAGCAAAGGTCAAATTGTGGTCATTGACTACAGATTATTAAATTAAAGGATAAATGTTCCCTTTGAGGAAGTGCACTTGCACTATAGAGAACTTAACTGCTTAGAGAGTTTTAAAAGATGAGCTAAACTGTTTAAAAGTTCAGTCTTTGTGATTGCCTTATTCCTGCCAGTAATTTCCATTTTCATTAATGGCTTTCAAGAAGTCAGGAGTCTAATCTTTTGAATAAGTGGACAGAATCCTCCATAAATTTATATGTAACTCGGCAAGGATCGATCATTTCCAGCAGAGTGAAAGAGGAGAGAGAAGAGAAGCTCTTTTGTTCCCAGGATACTACCATGGTATTCAGTGGGCAGGAGGATGGGGAGGTCAGAAAACGGCAGCTCCCAAAACAATAAGAGGGGATTACTACAAAGCTCATTATTTGAGCAGCGCTTTGTCACCCCTTCGCATCGGGGAGCACAAAACTATGAGGAGCAGCCTCTTCTGAAATGTGTTAACCTGTATTTTGGTGATTGCAGAGTGAAAATTGTGACTGGTGCCATGTGTGTATAAGAAAGTCTTAAATCTTTTGACAAGGAAGGCTAAAAGGTTTGCAGTAATGATTATCACTGGAATTTTGAAAGCAATTTTTATTTGCCCTAACACTTTTCTGTGCAGTTCTGCTTCATTACAAGTATTTAGGATTTTAGGCTTTGCAGCACTTCATGAATTGTGTTGACATGGCATTCTTACAAGCCTAAGCAGCATAATTGACATGATGCAAGCTTGTGTCAGAATGAAAAAGTTTGTTGGGAAACAGTGGAACACATCCTGTTAGTCACATGTGTAAATTGAGAGCGTACTAGAGATTTTCTCTGACTTAGTGAATTCTATGTAAATGTCTGCTGGAAATACATTATTAGAAAGGAGATAATATAATGAAAAATATTTCAAATTCTATTTCATTCAGTCTAACAAAAGAATTTTTGGCTGTAGTTTATACTGTTGTCAGATGAATGCAAATTAGTTTTGAGGTTCAAACTTTATATGCCCTTATTTACAATACTGAGACTAGGGAAAAAATTAAGCCTTTATATTAACTTTCTTGCTTTATCCTTTTTTTTTTTAGCGTCCCTAGGATACCATGGGCTTTTGCTATGACTGAAGTATGTGGGGTAATTCTTTGCTACATTTGGCTGTTGGTTCTTCTGCTTCACAAACACAGGTAGAGTATAAAATGCAAATGAACTGGTACTTTAATTCAAATTCTGTAACAAGAATTTACAATGATTGTTTGAGTATCCATTCAGTAAGAATGTTGTCAGTTCCTAGTATGTCCCTGTTCAAATAGATTAGGGAGGATTTAATCAAGAAGGCTGACATGTCAGTCTTTCAAAGGAATAATTTGAATTGACTTTTCTACCATATTTGTAAGTAATTTTCTTCAGAATATATATATATATATGTTTCAGAGAGTTGTCAGTATATACTGTTATACTGTAACAGTTGTGTATATAAGAAGATCCCACAAGAATGAATTTCCACAGGATGTCTGAGCCAACCTGGCAGTTTGCTTTTGCTGAGGGGTAGAAAATGCTTTTGTGTGCATGCATATTTTAAGTTAAATTTTTACTCATTTATTGATTTTTATCAGTGTGCCAACAGAAGGTCTGAGTGCCAAAGCTTTTGGTACCTTTTGTACTCTTTGGTGGGAGTGAGCTTGCTACAATGTCTCACTCTGTCATGTGGAACCATATCGTTACAGTACTACTTAATTAAAAAAATAAATTGTTTTGAAACTTGCAGCAATGATGAAGGGACTTTATGGGATTAAGTTGGGGTGAGGTGAAATGTTTTTATCCTGACGTTCCTGATGCCAGTTCCTGTGTACTTTTCCCAGATCTATACTGCTGCGCAGGCTGTGCAGCCTCATGGGGACAGTATTCTTGCTGCGTTGCATTACAATGTTTGTTACCTCACTCTCGGTGCCAGGCCAGCACTTGCAGTGTACTGGAAAGGTAAAAACTTTAAATGCTTTAAATTATATTCATTTCCTTCTTTTAATAAAAATTAAGATATGATTAAGATTGTTGCGACCATAAAGTTAGATGTGTGCTTTTTAAGAAGAGCATGTTTCTTTTCTGCTTCCATCTATGACCCTGCATTAATTACCATATGTAGGCAAGCATCCTTCAGGGTCTTAGAAGCACTTGCCACTTCAGAGAGAATATAGTTTCTTGGGGAAGGATATTTAGAATATTTCACAGTGTAAACCAGAGAAAATATACCAAAGTGTGCAGTTAAGATACTGACTCCGTGAAGAAAGGCTGAGAGGCGAGTAATTGCTTGTTTATCTTTTTGAATGCATGGGTTTGAAAAAAAACAACAAACTTATTATTTGACCCCTTCTTATAAGGAATAGAATGTGGGATTCTATGGTTTTATCATAACTTTTAGTTAGGAGAGGTTTGAGCTGAACAAATGGAAAGCTTGACACTGACACATTGGGAGGCTCAATATATTCAAAAAAAGTTGGCAGACTCTCTAGGTAAATCACTTGCAACAAAATACTTGCTCTAAATCCTAGTATTCATCAGAAGTATGATGAATACAATTAGTAATTGTAGTTATTAATGTGACTCAGTCCCACAATATATTCCAAGATGTGCTAACCTGCATTTTAATAGAAGACACAACGTGATAAATGGTATTAAACACACATAGTGCAGATACAATTAACTTCAAGGACTGTTTGGGCAGTGGAGTTGGAACTTAGTAAAGGTTAATGTCACTGTTTTGTAGTTGTATGGCAATGTTTGGGCGAAACTCCAGCGAGCATTTGCAATATGGAGTGGCTTTGGTATGACACTGACTGGAGTACATACGTGTGGAGACTACATGTTCAGTGGTCACACTGTCGTCCTGACCATGCTCAACTTCTTTGTCACAGAATGTAAGTACAAAGTGTCAATACTCAAATGCCCTTAAGTGTTGAGAATGTGTACTGCTTGCTGCCAGCCAGGAGTGTGAGAATGTAAATATTTAAATACCCTTAAGTATTAAAGAGTTTCTGCTCCTTGACTTCCTCAAAAAGTTCAGAATGTAACATTTAAGCAAACAAATAGAAATTGTGGTGCTCTTTCTCAGGTTTGCGACAGTGAACTTGCAGACAGGAAAGGAACACCACAACCTGGATTAAGGGAATAAATTTACTGGAATGGAATAAATTATTTTAATGAATGTGTGAGCCAAGAAATTAGAAAGGCTTTGTGGCTTATTACTGGGAGTGGGGAAAGATACTTATGATTGTCTGTTGCCATACACTTTGCATGGTATCTGCCACTGACCCGTCAGCCAAAATACCCAGATAGGTGGCTGTATGTTTAGTATAATCTGTAAAGCCAAAATACTGAATCTCAAAATTCTTGAGAATAGAGGAAACAGTAGTTCTCTACTGTAAATACCAAGTGTGACTTCATACACAATATAGCAATGCAAAGATAATTAGTTTGAGTTCACCTGGGATGGATTGATTGCAACAACAGTAATGTTTCATTCCATTTTCCCCCTTATAACACAGAAAATGCATAATTTTCATTCAAAGAAGTTGGTTGAACAAAGAATTTTGCTTTTCAGGATCATAAGCCATTTTAGGGTGCTTTTTCCAGAAATGCATTTGTAAATGAAGTCATGAAGTAATAGATATATATAACTTGTGTAGTTGTTTTTGTTGGATTTACAGAATGTCTGTACAATATTTTCAAATTGAGACAGTAATTTCACAACATTTTTAGATGAAAAGTCTGTATAAAAACTTTGAATGTCCAGACCTGGATTTTGTACTGACCCAGATTTTTGAGACATTCAGGGTTTATAATTTTCTGTTTTCTCCTAGATACGCCAAGGAGCTGGAACTTCTTGCACACCTTATCCTGGGTCCTGAATCTCTTTGGAATCTTCTTCATTTTGGCTGCACATGAACATTATTCTATAGACGTCTTCATTGCCTTTTACATCACTACAAGACTCTTTTTGTATTACCATACATTGGCTAATACTAGAGCATATCAACAGAGCAGGAGAGCAAGGATCTGGTTTCCGATGTTTTCTTTTTTTGAATGCAATGTTAATGGGACTGTTCCCAATGAGTACTGCTGGCCCTTTTCAAAACCTGCTATACTGAGAAGATTGATTGGCTGAACACTGTGTGGGTCAGTTCAGATTTTTATGAAGGATTNTCTTAGATTCTTAGCCATAAAATGGGGTTCCCATGCTTCACAGGGTTATGTTTTGTTTTCTTTCTGTGAAAATAGAAAACAATGCGGGGACCGGTAAAGGCTATCAGTAAACTATGAATATAAAGCAGAATACTGTTAACTTTAGTAAGGTTCTGTGTGAATGTTTGTGGAACTTTAATCTTAAATATGTGCTTGCATTGAATACAGTACACCCTTTACAGGTCCAAATAATCTCTCTTACCTGAATGCCAGCCTTTACATAAACTGACTAAAAAATTAGAATTTTATGAAGTCTTTCTTTTAAAGCAGTCAAAAATGTAATTTTCAAAACAAACTGTGTATACTTAAAGATTGAGGAGGTCTGTGTCATAATGATGAAAGCAGTACCTTGCTGAAAGGGTCTATTGACTGTTAAATAACAAGTCTTAAAGTATAAGATTGACAGTATAAATGGTCTGCGTACAGGTTGCCAAAAATTAAAGTCTGCCTTGTGGCTATGCAGTGATGATATTTTTTTTAATAAGAAGTCATTTAGCCTAGTCTCTCAGTTGTCTGTATGGTTGTTCTATCACTTGAAAGTTTTCCCTTTTGTGTTTAAATGAGTTAAAGTAAATGGAAGATCCACTGAAAGTAAAGTTAGCTGTAGTGAGTTTAAAGCCACAAAATAACTTTTGTGTGGTTTTAATTGCTTTATACCCAAACTTGTGCATGCTTTTCAGGAGCAGCTCTTTAACATTAGAAAAACAGAACAATTGTCTTTGTGTATCTTACTATCCCACAAATGGATGGGAAAATGCATGTAGTAACTCTTTCAGGAAAATTAATAATAGTGAATATTGGAGATAGTGCTCATATTGATGTATGTTTTAGCACTCTGGTGTCAACAATATGGTGAATATCTCTGAATATATATATATGCACAGTATATTTGTTTATAGATAAAAACACACAGTATATGTTTTTCTAACAAGTAGGAAAAGAGACTAGTTCTTAAATTGAGTTGCTTGTTTACTACTCTGACAGATAAAAGTACCAAGTTCTGCTTGTAAAAAAAAAAACAAACCACAACCCACAACAAAACATCCCTCAAATCCTCAAACCAACACTCTGAGTCCATAATACATAAGCAACGGTCACACAGTTGGTGCTCTCTCATGCAGTGGATTGTAAGGGGACAATACCAGTGTTGGCTGTAGAGGTGTAGGCTGTTGGAATTAGATTTATGCTAAATGAAAACTTCTAGGTACAAAGTGCAAATCTTAAAAGTGATATAGACCTTTTAATTGGATTATTTCAGTTTCAGAATAGGTGAGATGTGCAAAAGGTAGTGTAAGTCGAGCTTTACAAAGTGGCACAAGGCAGTTGCAGCTTGGTACAAGCTGACGTAATGGGCACAATGTACTTGCATGTGCATGGAAATGAATACTTTCAGAATTTGCAAGACAGTTTTGTATTTGGAAGCTTGTAACATACTGAGGGCTACTCTGTGCTGCATTCTGTTACTTTTATATGTCTTGGTTGTACTAACTTGACTGTCTTACACTCTTCATAGTATGTTACTTTTTTAACTTAACTCCTATTCCACAGAGGAACTGTGCATCTTGGAGTACCTCTGCCATCTGTATTGAGCACATGTACATTGTACTATTCTGCAGACTTTTATATTTGTAACATTCCAATTTTCTAACAAAATTGCAGGTTTAATATTATATTGTTCAATCTGCCATAGCCTGATGGCTCTTGCCATCCATGTTGGGGAAGTATGCTTACACTTAAGAAAAAAAGAAGAAAATATTTTGAAATATTTAAATATTTGTCATTTGCTTTTCTTACCTTTCTGATTTCAGAAAGGCAATTTGAACATTCCTCTCGAGACTTTATAATGAAAGAACTCTATTTGTTAATTTATATTTGCCTTTGCAATGCACACACAGTTATGAATGCTATTTTTCTAAACTCTAGGAAACATCTGTTCTCAGGATGTGCAGGATTGTATTCTGAGTTGTATGGAGAGAAATGCAATTATATTTGCAAAGCTTTTGATTCTGAAAGTAACCATGTGAGTGCTAATGGGCATAGCTGTGTCTAAACTGAGAAATTATATTGCAACTTAGACATGCAGGAGAATTTTCAAGTATAGCCCAGTGTAGCAATGTTTACATAAAGTAAACCTATCATTTCAATACTATTTTTTTAAAAAATGAAGTTCATATACTTTGAAACACAGGGATTCTCACTTTGTTCTAATTTAATTTTTCAAATTCTGTAAATTATGTTTTAATTCAGCATTGTCTATCATTGTTTTTTAAAGGAAGTGTGTTCTTTTGTGCTGTTTCCCCTGATGCTAAATATCTGAGTCCAAAATAAGGAACATAAAGAGGTTGGTTCTGTTAGGATTGGAGTGGGTTAGAACGTTGTCAGGATAATTGTCCTCTGCTATTTTGGAAGCTTATTTTGTCTGTCTATAAACATGCAAGAAGAGGAAGGCTTGAAATGGATAGAAGACAGAAAAATCTGATCTCGCATGCAAAAGAGCACGGGTTAGTCTGTAAAGTTGGCAATGTAAGTTGTATTGTTAATTAGATGGAAACAAGTTGCAGGTAACTGAGAGGCTTAAAATTTTGTACCTCCTTTTGACAGGGCGTTATAAAAGCATTTTGCCGCGTCTGCTGCTGACAAGCACTTTTAAGTAAGGGCAACAGAGCATCACTGGGCCTGAGATTTAATGCTAAGTTATTTAGGGTTGTCCTTCTCCTTTATGTTCATGCACTGATTGTTTTGTTGTCCTTTATTATGTTGCACCTATTTTGTGCTAAGTTGTCTTCTGTGCTCTGTTTGAGTGCCCACATAATCTGAATTCAGAGTAATGAATGAATTCCTGTATAATGTCAGCAGGTGTCTTAACAACATTAGTCTAGTACTATGAATTGCACAAACTAATTAGGTTTAAAAGTCTTAAATTAGTAACCAGATATACAAAAAAAANACTTGACGATAGTCTTGAGCTCTTCCTTATTAATAGTTCTGGGATATGTGTGCACATACCTGCAAGTGATAGGCACACAGGCATTCCCCCCATCCTTTTTCTTTGTTCTGTTGTACTTTATGACACAGTTTTTTGTAACAGCTTTCCTAAACTTTTTGCCTTTAGTGTTTAATTTCTGAAAGATCCCTTAAGTGGATTATGGCATAACACCTGCACAGAGTTAGACTTCCATAGATGTGGTTTTTAGCAAGTTCTGATTGCATTGACAAAAACTTATGCAAGGTTCCTCCAGCTGTTCTTGACCAATGCTATACAATAAAATCTTCATGTCCTGCGGCAAAAATGGTAACACACAAAGTGTTGGTAGAGAAATGTAGATAGGCCTGAAGTATTTAAATGTCCAAGACTAGCAAGAATTGCATTCCATAAGTGTACTGCTTGACTTGTATGCTTAACTTTAAGCAAATTACTGAATGCTCTTGAATGCAGTGAGTGTTACCATTTAGGTTTTAAGCATTTTCTTGGATGAGGTCAAGTGCATGCTGTGTGTGGTATATTGCTACAGCAATAGGAAGAGGTAATGTCACTTTGTTTTTGTTTTTCTCTGATGTTTCCCCTCTATTATAGAAGAGAACATGCCAGTCGAATTTCAAAGAAATTACTGCTTAACTGGGTTCTGATAAAACAAATCTGTAAAAACAAAATCTAAATACAACCTTGATAGTTAGCTGCTTTAAGAAGTAAGGGTCATTTAAATGATTTGGAAAGAAAAAGAGGGTCCATTTAGAAGTACTGAGACCCTTCAATGAGGATAAAAGCACAGGTTCGTATAATGCACTTTTCTGTACAGCTGTGTTCTCATACAGTGCCAAAAAGAGAATTGAAAGAAAAGGAAAGAGTTGAACTCAGACATCAGTCAGTACAAATGTTTTGCAACAATTAATACCTCCTTTTTTTTTTAACCAGGACTTGCATATAGTACTATACTTGTTCTTTACTGTTTAGCCAGTTTTCTTATGTACAGAAATCCACTAGGTTTTCAGGCATCAGAATTGTGGGAAAAAAAGTAAGTTTTGTGGACCTGGAGTGTAACAAAAGTAACAACTATGATAGTTTTTCATCCTGTCCATGTAGTTCTGACTGAAGAGTTGGGGAGAATCTGCAGTAATCTGTAGACAATACTGATATTTGTTTGGGGTTTTGGGGGGGTCTTTGTTTTTTGTTTGTTTATTTTTTTAATAATCTAGGGTACTTTTTTAGAAACTTGACCTGTAACTACAAAAATCATCATAGTCTTGTCAAGTTGGAGGTATATTTGACAGAAGTCCTAACAGTGAGATGGCTTACCCTCTGAATTACTTTATGCATGCAGACTTCAACAATTAAGGGTTAATTGATAGACTACCAATTTATAAAATTACTATTTGTGATCTGTCTTTGATCTTGTCACTGTTCTAAGTGAAATAGCATTTCGGGGGGGGGGGAAGCCCTTTGGAGGGAGCCTACAGTTGTCTTACTCATTATATGAAGAAAAACCTCCAAGATGCCTCACAACCCCTCAAACACTACAGTATTGTGAACACGGAACTTCCCAGTATCCTGCAGACTTACCATTTGTATCCTAACAAATTTGCAGTGAGTGTTATGTACATAATTTAGTGATATGCACATTTTAAAAGCCAGTTTGTAATAGGTGTGTAAGGACTTAAGATGATAAATGTGGAGCACAATAACCTGACTTAGAGCCCTGTGACTGTGTAGTTAGGAAGACTAACTAACTTAGTTTTGCTCTTTTGATTCAGTTTTGTCAAATATGAGAAATTTGTCAAATGTGAGAAACCACAAACTGCATTGTACATGGTACTTAATAGGGATGTAGAAACATGATTTTTCACATTGAACAGTTACTTCAATTTTGTTCTGACAGACAAAATAGTGTTATCTGACAGCTAGAAGGTATGCCAGTGAAGTTTAGAGTATTGTAAATAAGTAAATATTGTTTTGATTCTAAACTCAGATTGAATTAATATATTGTTTTATATCTTTGTTGTGTTAAAACATATTTAAAAGTACTAAAATAAAATATTTGAAAGATGAAAAATGCTTGATTTATTTTATATGTAAAATGATGGCTTCAGCTTCTGTAAAACCACAAAGGTTATTTTGCACCACACCGGGCTTTGGCCAAACTAAACTGTCGTCAGTGCCCAAATTAGGCCTGGTTTCTTGCAGCCCTTATTTTGTTTCCCAGTGGATCTCAGTCTATCTTAGCAAGCTCTGCCTTTTGGTGTGATATACTGACTTGGCTCTCAGGGGTGTTGCCTCAGTTAACAGTGCCATGATGAATCATTTCAAGGTGTGCTTTGCTGTCCCCCCCAGCAAACAGTGCTGTGGGGCACTATGGGGGGACTGCTCACTGGAACCGGTGCTCCTGAAGAGGAAAGCAAAGTTTGTTAGCCAAGAGCTGTAACGAGGGTGCCAAAAAGGGATTCAATCTGTGGGTAACCGAGGGTTGCAGCATAGTTGGCTCTGGCTCTGTCCTGCCAACTAAAGATAGCCCCATGGCTAATGCCAGGAGATGGAACAGCCCCACATGTGACAGGTGCAACTGTCCATCATGAGACTGGAAATACCTAGAAAAGTGTTTTCTCTCCTGCAGGCTCTATGCAATGAGCAAGAGGAGAGAGCAGAGGAAAAGGGAGAGTGGTTTGCAACAGGCTCTGCTAAAGGCAGTCCTTGCTGAAGGTCTCTGGTCGCTCTTGAGACAACTCCTTCACAAAGCTGGTCTTCTGTTTGGTTGTTCTGCTTTTCTATAAATTGGGATGTTCCCCAAGCTGTGTTTCAGTAACTGAAAACCAGAGCTTTAGCAGAAGGCTGTTATCTTCTTCTGGCCAGCAGGAAGAGCACTTGGGTGCCATCTGTGTCCCAGCACTGCAGAAGTGCTGTTACGATGATTCAGACTGGGATTTGGGAAGCAGAGACAGGCTGGGTGATGGCATGACCAAGTTAGGGCTGCACTAATGTGATGTGCATGCTGGCCAGGAATGGACAGGGGTTTATATGCCAGAATTAACTTACTCTGTTCCAGGAACTGCTGCCTACAGGACAGAGTTACACCAGTAGCTAGATCCACAGACAAGTTCCTTCTTGGGCATTATCTCTACCACATCCAAATGCATCTGAGTTAAATTCAAACCTGTGCTAGCTGATGTGGTTTGTGGATGGTTCACCATCTGTGTCATTTTCATTTTGGCTTTCCAGGGGAAATGTGGACTGTATTATTGATTTGCCCATGGTTTCCCACATACTGTTTATAGGTACAAATCCCTCCTCTGCTTTTCCTGTGGCATGGGAGAATGAGCAATGAATGGCAGACTAGCCCAGATCACTGCAGCACTGCTGGAAGTCACAGCATCTTCCCCACCAGCATATGGTGTGGTGAGCACATCACCTATAAGATGACAGGTAGCGTGAGCTTATCTGTATTCACATTTTGCCTAGACGTTTGAAGTCCAGTGGCAGCTAATCCAATACTAGTAAATGCTACCACATTAGATATAGGAAGAGTTTACACCTAGAGTTGCACAAAGATTAAGGAATCTGGCTCAGCTCTTTGACTTGATCTTAATAAATCCCTCACATAAGACTAAATACATATTATCAACATCGTTCTTTATTTCAGCTCTTAAGAGGCGCTGGCCCCCGGTCTCCAGATATGCAAGATGTGGAACTGAAACCCATTTGGATCCTGGGGCAGTAGGAGGTTAGGGATGCAGATCCCTGGTATCCCAAACTCCAGTCTAACCACTGAAGAACTAGAATTCATTCTCAGAGAGGTAAGAAAGTTGCTGGGTTAGAAAGCATTGGTAAGAAATGAGGGAGGTTTACTGAGAGTGCAGTGGCAGACATACAAATTCATCAGTATTTCTGAAGGCATTTATTTGGAGTAGAATAAAGGTATTTTGGGTTACTAAATCAAATGTGCTGACTTCCTTAAAGATTTTATCTTAATGGTGAGTAAAATCTGGTGTCCTTGAAAGGTTTTCTCTGTTTTAGACCACTAAGAGGAATTTAGTTTTGACTAAGGATTTTCGTGCATTCATGTTCCCAAGTACATGAAAGAAAAGGCTGAAGCTCACTTAGATTCAGATCCATATTTTCTTGATTATTTTTCTTCCTTTTCCCCCCTCAATCATAGAAGTACTAAAAAAAGCTTGTACCACATTATCCATCTTCTAATCATCCCTGTGATACTGTTCTGTCAGATCTGTGCTAGGCAGCAACTAACTTGTCAGCTAGCTACAAACATAGGCAGGGTAACTGAGGACCAACACCCTATGTATATAAAGAAACCTAAACTGTGGTGTGGCTGACAAGACTGTTGAGTCTTTCAGGAGAGACCTGTAAGGAATCTCATGGCAAAGAACTGGGAATCATGCTCTCTGTTAGGCTGAAGATCCCTTCTGGCACAAACCTTGTATGCTGCAATATCCTTTTTGCTGCCTGAGTATAGGCCAAAGGTGAAAGATCTTTGGAAGGCCTTTTCTTCTGCCAGAAATGATTAATGGAAAGCAGACGGCCAGCAGATCGGAATAACAGCTTGAATGCCAGGATCCTGCCAAAAGAACTATGCTTGTGCATTAAGATTACTGAGCACTGGCTTTTGTCACTTGAACATCTGTATCCTGCTCTGTGGATTTCAAAGCACGTCTGAGATTCATCCTCCTGGAAAATGAAAGCACAGAAGTAGTCCCAGGCATGCCAAAGATTGCAATGGGCTTAATCAGACAAACCTATTATACTGCCTCTGGCTTCTTAGAGAGCTTATTTAAAACAGTGGGAATATCTTCAAATCATAGTCTCCAATATATAAATTTCCTGAGCTGTAGGAAATCAGGAGTACATTCAAAGAAAATAAACACACTTGTAATAAAGCTGCCTGTTTGTACCTGCAAGGAACATCTGAGTAAAACTAAAAAAAAACCAACAAACCAAGCAACCAAAAAAAACCCACTACAAAACCCCAAGAAAAACAGAAAAACAGCGTACACAATCGTTCTTGGTCCAGCTCACAGAAACCTGGTGAGCTATGAGCTGCTGGCAGTGCCAGCTGTAGAAGCGTGGAGAAGACAAGGCTGTGCATTGATTGGCATGTTGCATACTGCAGAGAAAGGCCAGGGAGGCAGATGTATCAGAAAGCATCCACAGCAACACTTCACACTACTTTAACTGAAACCTGTGTCGGAAGAAAGCTGCCAAGTATTTGAGAATGGTGCTGCAAGCATGAAAGCCTATAACAGAATGTTTTCCTCACAGGAACAACCACAGCTCGGTGAGATACCCTGGGATGGGTGAAGCTCTGCACAATATGACTCATGTTATATTTTGCGCTTGGCACAGTTAATCTTATGCTATAGAAGTGAGCAAATGTTAACAGCTGTATAATGGCACAAAGTGCAGAAGTCCACAGTGTCACTGAATCAGTCATCCTGGACTGTGCTGGTGGATATACAGCCTGAAAACGCATTTGATTAATGCAAAGGTCATCTTTATTTTAGGATTTTTTGTTTCGGTTTTCTTTTTCAAAACCTGAGACACTATCAAAAATGCTGGATATCACAGGGTTTAACTTGCAAAGGGGAGATTATTCTACCCTTCTTGCTTTCAAAGTATTTGAAAAAATCTTGAAGTGATAGAGCTCACACTTCCAAAGTGTAGGGGTTTCCATTTACTACTGCTGGGTGAATTGTCAGTGATGGCATAACCCTGGATGATAATGTCGTCAAGCTGAGGCATATTAGGCTGCTCTTTGATGGAGCTGTTTCCTGTGTCTAAACAGAACAGAGATCTCCATGTACAAGCATCTTGCAAGTTTTATCTTTGTCATTCTCTAGCTTCTGTTTCAGTGTACTGTATAGCAAATATTATGTTGTTATCTTCTGATCTCATTACAACTTTCTCCTATGAATATCTAATCTTGATGGATGAATCTAGCATATTAAAGGATGACTTTTGGGGACCTATTGATTTAATTATACTAGAAATGCAGGATAGCGAACACCAACCATTAGACTTCCTGCATAGCTGAATCTCTATTAGTGCTATTATTTGCAACCTTGGTTTGGCACGAACTTTTTTTTCTTTTTTTGAATCCCTGAAGGAATTAATATATCTAGGTTATTCTAATTAGCAGCTTTCTATTATAAAGAGCTTTAAATTTTGTCCCTGTTACCAGGAGAAATAGGGAGAGGCTGTACTGATAAAGAAAGCACAATAGTTGAAGCCTGACTCAGAACTATAATTATTGTGGCTTGGCTGAATCTCCAAGCCTGTCTACAAGAAGAATGGAAGTGTTAAAGCAAAATAAGAGCATTTGTTTTAATCCTTTCCATGAGGATACCTGGGTGGGATAACTTAATGCAGTTTGGCACACAGGACTGAAGACCTGAGAAGCCAGATTTAGTGCAAATACACAACAGAAAGAAAAGTTTCTGGGTTTATCAGCTTCTGAAATGCACGAAATCAAGTATTCAGTAACTGAACTATCAATTCTCAATTTCAGGTAGCCTGTCAGACTAAAGTGTGTGGATTCAGGCAAGGAGAACCTTGGACATATTGGAGGAGTGTGATACTCCAAACTCAGTGGCACATAGGAAGCTGATGGTTTTCACCTTGATAATACCTTTGTAGACAACCACTGTAGAATAATATGGTTTATAATATGTTCCAGCAGATTTCTAAAATTTGGGCAGCTATTATAGAAAAAAATACACAACTTGTTTCAAGCAATATTTTTTTACTACGTTCATAAACTTAACTTAGGTACACACTATTTTTTCATCAAAATGCATCTGGAAATGTGAAGTTTAAAGGTATGTAAGAATTTACTTAATTGAATTATAGTTCTTTGTTATATTTTATTTCTTAAGGTTATATTTTCTATTGGAATCATGTGAATTGCCTGGAAACGTTCCCTCAGGGTCTGTAAACATCCTTCCAGAAAACTTTATCTCTACATGATGAAAGGGGAGCAAAGGCTGACTTCTCCCTCTGAAAGGACTCCTTCCTTGTGAACACTCCTTATGATCCATGAACCACCTGCTATTTCTCTATATATGTCCTAGCTAGCCTCTTAATGTGTATTACTTCCTTAATGTGTTGCTGAGTTAATTGACTCATTGGCCCATGTCCTGCTGTGAATGCTCATCTAGTGAGAGGTCTGCTTGGTTGACAGCTCTCACTGATGTAATTTCTTAGAAATATGCATTTTGTGGGTTGTTACTAGCAGATCTTTGTCCAGAGGATCCATCTTTGGTTCTGGTTGTAACTGACACTGATGAAGTGAGAGACACTGAAGTTTTCCACAACCTGCACCTGTGAGCCCATCTGCAAACATACACCATCTATTTTCCCCAGTAAAGGCTTTTCAAGTCTCTGCAGCGTGCTGTGTCTGAAAGCCAGTGATTTTTAGCAATAACTACTTCTACTTAGTTTCATCTCACATTTGGTATATCTGGCCAATGCAGGATAACTTTTTGAAACAAAGTTAATGCCCATTTGCCTCCCAGGGTACATAGACAGTAATATTGTGGTCATTGGAATAGTTCTTGATATTTTTCCTTGGTTGATGCATACTGTCTAGGCTAGTTTTGAAAACACCTTTATATACAGATACCCATTTTAAAAAGTATTTGTTCCTGTTACTCTATTAAAATATAAATTTGCAAAATTTGCCCATTTAAAATTTAGCCATGTACTAAACTTTATGCTCTTTGATCATAGCCATTTATATTACAAAATTGTTTTCTTTTCAGGAGCTGCTTGGCAAAAGCCTGTGTGAAGTATAGGCTGAATAAATTTCAATTTTCACTTTATGTTTGAGAATATGTAACTCAAAGTAGTCACGTGCGTATTTCAACTAAAGTATCGGGTATTAAAGATGGGGTCCTCTATTCTGGTAAAAACCTTTCAGATATAACTTGCTTTGTGTGTTTTGCTAGAATGGAATCTGCCGGGAAAAGGAGGAGAGACTGTGACAGGATCCAAGGATCAGCCTTTATGTGTCATACCTTGTGAATGTCCAGATTATCTGTCACCTTAACACCACAGGAACACCGTGGTTTCTCTCTACTCCCAGCTCTGAGAGATGGAGCTGTTTGTGGCTCTAATAAAGCAGCACATCTGTATGTCCATCTTCTGCCATGCAAGGACTCTTTGGTGACCTAAAATTTTTCTCAACTTCATTATTTCAGAAATGGCTCAGCATTTGTGTTTTAAACACTGAGAACACTTTTTAAAACAAATAGGCAGCAGTGTCTCCAAACCATAGCATAGGAGATATTTTTTAAATGCCTCAATTCTGAAAATGTGGGGAATGTGTTCTCAGGGCATTATATGCCTAGATACATCGTCCTTCCAAACAGGATGGGGATGGCTAAGATGATGTGTAGTTTTATTTTAGAATGGTGCATGATTTCTTCTGGTGGTTTGTATACAAGTAATACAGCCTCTTTAGACTGTGATAGGCCACATTTACTGTGCCTATGTTGTCACCTTTGAATGTGGAGGATTTTAGTCTGTGTAGATTTTTAAGCAATATCTTATCCATCTTTCTGTTACATGCTCTGTTAGTTTTACACCTCGGTATGCAAGTTTTTCAATGTGACATTAAAAAATAAAAGTTGTAGTTATGTAAGGGTGGAAAGCAGGACATTTTTTTCAGTGTTCACTTTGTGCTGGGCTGTACAAAAGAGGTCAATATCATTACTCCCTTTTTGCAGAAGGACAAAGAATCTTAAAGAGAAGTGAAATTAATTGTTGCAGGTAAACCTGCAGTAAAGCCCTGATTTCTTCATTCTTGTCAGCAGACACCTTTGCCCTCGTTCCTGTCACAGTTCATTATTCCTGTGTATTAGTACTTACCTGTGCTTCTGTCTGTCTTGCCTTTTGTTCTTACACCCTCTTCTGTTCTTTGCTCTTGAGCACAGGAGACATTTAGGGCCCTTATGCTCCTGAATGGTTACCTGTGGGGACTTTCCGTTCTGCTCAGAACCACAGTCAAGTTTACAATATGGGGTTAAAATCGTCAGAAATCTCATTCCACTTTTTTCAGCTGTGGGATGAAGTATGCACAGTTGCTCCTGGGAGATGGCTTAGGCCAATTACATTAAGTGCAGAGATTAAGCACACTCGCTTCATCAGTACACCCTTTGCAGAAATCAGTTGACAAATCACACCATGGGAGATCCTCTTCAAGTTTACAGATTGAGTGGATGAGTTGTACTAGACAGCCAAAGGGCAATCCTTTTCTGTGATGTCTGAAATACCGCTTTCAACATGAAATGCATAAACCCATCTCAATTAAATCATTGTAAGAACTCTTTCAACTGGGTTAACAGCATCTCCCCCTTTACAAGCACTGAACATTTTAATCAAAACTTTTGAAAAAATGTTCAGGCTGACAGAAAAGTCTGGACTAGAACTTCCAATATGAGTAAATAAAAATGAATCAATGAAATAATGTATTACTAAAATTAGACATTTTACTGCTGGTGATTAGGCAGATCTGATTATGAGAATTACTATCATCAGTTCTGCTGCAGTGAGACTTGCACTGAGAACCTGGCAGTGAACTAGAACATGATTATACACATACATAGTCACTTTTCTGTGAAAGAGGAAAAACCCACCATAGAGAGTAGATTACCCCACAGGGTTGGTTTGAGTTTGTTTTTCGCTTTTGTGCTTTTTTTTTCTTAATAGCTCATATTCAGATGAAAATGCAACCCTTAGAGGACTGGATGATTCACATATGTTGGCAAAGGTTGTTCACTTTACACATGCCATGTGAGGGTGTGGACTATGCAGTTTTCCAAAGAAATCACACAGGCGGAAGAAGCAATTAATTCACTGCTTTTATATTTGTTAGCATGAGAGCTGTCAAAATACATCTGTAGTTAAATCACTCCTTGGAGGTATTTTATTGTATTATTTTATAATGGGTTTGTCCTATCAAGATAACCCTCTCCACCCAGAAAACCAGCAGTGCCAGATTGCTCCAGTGAAACTCCAGCTCACCACAGATCAATCGGTTTTAGGTCAACTCCATCTTATATCGTTTGCTCCCCCCTGGGATGTGCTGCCGGGCGGTGTAGGAGCACTCGGTGTCACTTTCCTTTTAGAAAGACGGTGACAAGAAACTGAGCTCCCCTCTCTGCCCCTCCCTCGTTTTTTCGAAGCCTGGGCTCTCTCAGCATCGCCAGTGCAGTGTGCCCTTGCAGCGCGGCGGTGTCAGCCGGCCGGGAACGCCTGCCCTCCGCTGCCGGCGCTGCCGAAAGGCACCGGCCAGGGAATGAATGAATGAATGAATGAATGGATGAATGAATGGCACAGCGAAGGGCAGGGGCTGCTGGGGCTGCCGGACAGAGCGGCCGCGTTCACCCAGCACCCCACACTTCATTCCTAGGTGCCTGTAGGATCAAACTGGGGACACCCCACACTCTTGAAGGGTGGGCGATGGCTGGTCCCAGCTCGCTCGGGGGTCACTAGCATCGCACCCACTCCCTGCGGCCAAAAGCTGCACCCAAACAAACGCAGCTGCGGAGCATGTGCGGGACACACTGACCAGCTCAGTCTCGTCCTGCCACTCAGCACCACTGTCCTGACCCCAGCACATCTGCTTCCAGAAATCTGCTGCTTTCTCTTTGTTTAAAGACCCGTGTTCCACAGCGTGTCCCTACTCCGAGTAAGCCTGCCTTATCCACCCAGAAGGGATGGTGGCACTGGACCTCCAGGAGCCAACACATGCTCCGTGGCGAGCTCAGCCAGCCTGGCCCCTGCTGCAGCTTCCTCTAAGTCTGAGCCATTCTGGGCAGGAGCTCAGGTTACAGCAGCCTGAAACCCCTCCAGCTTGGCTATTGCCAATGGCCTGCCATCATTTGCCGCATGCAAATCCTGCTACAAACACCCACCCTAGAAAGAGAGGTGACCATAGGAAAGACCTACTTTCAGGAAGAAATTTAATGAAGTGCAGGTTGGTATGACAGCAAATATTAATAAGATTTTTACATTGTTTATTTGTTGAAGAAAACAGTCTCTCAAAAATCAAATGGCCAGCAACACATGCTGTTACTGTAGAGATGCTCTCGGATTTAGAGCTCTGTATCCAGAGCAGTTTACATTAAAGACTAGCATTAGAATACTCTGGAGACAACAAGAACACTACAAATACTGTGAAAGGTCATGAAGCCAGGGTAGCACATTTTTTTCTCTGAGAGGGGTTTGCTTAGGGGCAAGCTTTTGTCCGTTCTCTGTCTGCAAGCCCCCTGTTAGCACTTCTGAACATAGTAGATAATTTACAATGTCTTGGACACAGCCCTCTGCATATTCCTCCTCCGTAACTCAGCTTTGCTTTATTTTGTTCTCACCAACATGTCATTTACAGCATTTAGGCCTAAGCCTGGAGTGGCTTCAGTGACAGGCAGGGCCATAAAAACATTGCTCAACATCTTACGCACCTGTGTCCCTCACTGGGTCAAGCTTTACAAGGAGAGAAGCAGTTTCATGGAGGCAACCAAATTCTTTTCAGCTAGAAGAGTAAAGTCTTGGAGGCCTGTTGCTCTGTAACGCAATTTTTTTGGTGTAAAATGCACTGAGTTTCCTGAGACATGTAATCCTCATGCAACTTTTTATGAAAAACTTGAGATAATTGAAAAATCTATAACCTCTAAAACTAAGTGCCATGCATTTATTTGACATAGTAACTGCTACAGTCTACACCATGAGCAGAAATGTCAACAATACAACAGAAACGAGTAGTTCTTCTCATATTATTTTAGGTGAAAATTGTTGCACCCATCACTCAAACCTATTGTTCCACATAAGTGATTTGGAACACTGGGTGTATCTCTGAGTTTCTCAGTAAGTTTTGCATTAATTGTTTTGCTTACAGGTCAGCATTTGGTTGCATGATTGCCCCTCCCTTTCTAGGAGTTATTTCCTGCAAGGAACTAAGCCTATTAATTAACTTATTTCAGTGTATCAGGATACCTTGTGGTATCTATCAGGTAGATTTGCTAAAACGTTTCTTAATCTTTGAAGATAAAAGACCCCCACAATCAACAAACAAAAAACATCCTAAGGCAGTGAAAACTGCAACAAAAACGAAGGAAAAGCTTGTTATCAACCAAAGAAAAATCCAAAAGAATGAATAATTACAGGCTTTTCTGCATGGGGTTTGTTTCAGTTTCTCCTTGCTCTTTTAACAGAACATTTTCCACATCCCTCTTATTATTTATTTGGGAATGGGGTGCTTTAGCACTGAACATGTACTAGAGGAGTGTGCAGTATCTCCACAGGCCAAAACAAGAATCACTGGATTTTCAGTTTGCTTCATCTGTAGAGCTATGGGCAATCAGGTAGTTGTAAGGTGCTCTGTGGCTGCATCAGCCTTAGTAGGGACAGCAAACATGTTGGTTCCCTTGTTGACTTTCTCAAATTTGCTTTCTGTTTGCCTTCTCAGCTGAAAATCACAGGTTAATATTAGTTGGTGTTCCTCTGAGCCAAGATATTATCTCTATCAGATTATTTAAATGTGTTACCTTTTGTGTGGACCTGTTTTAAGTGTATCTTAGAATCTGGTTTAAGTTAAATGTCCTCCTAATAGTTCAAGATAAACTGAACGAAGGCTATCTAAAACTGCTGGGGAAAAAAATTGAAAAGCATTAAGTCTGTCAATCTAAAGGATCCTGGCAGTATGGGCCTCTTCTGGTTGTCCTCTTGGGGCTTTCCAGATGCCTGGTTTGCAAACGGGCAGTTATAAAGGATGAAAAAAAGCTGTAGATATTCTAATATTTCTGCCTCTGAGATAATGAATGAATCAATAATTTAGTCAATGCATGCCTTAAAGAAAGAGTGTAAGACCAGGATAAACTTAAATGATACCTCCATTTGCTGCTCAGGGATTTTCTGACTCCAAAGAGGCTACAGAGCCACAGGTAATGGTTGAATGCATTAGTAACTACTAATCCTTGCTGGATTTCTCTTCCACAAACCTGTCTAGTTTCTCTGGGTGCCCATATAAACATTTAGACTCTTGTGCCAGTAATTCCACTGGATGGCATTCCTTTAGTGGAAAAAACCCCTTTGCTTTGCTTGTTCTAAAGTTCTTTCCTGCTGACTTCAACTATTTTCCACCTTTCCCTGCTGGGTTACACTTTCATAATCTCTGCTATATCCCTTAAGTCAACTTGTCTCAGAGTGAGGAGTCCTAATTTACTTAGTCATTAATTTCTAGATGTTTTGTAAGGTTTTATTCTACAGTGAATCTTCAACATCAAGGTCTGCATCAGGAGGGGTGAGCAGACAATGACTTCAGGCTTATGTTAGAAGTGAAGGTAACTTTAAACTGTTTGAGAGACACTGGTATGTACTGCAGCCACTTGCTCTCTTCTTGTTGGTCACATACATTACTTCAGTAAATTATCATTTGTGGAGAGAAAAGCAGAGTTTGTGTTCAAATGGCAGTAAACTTTCACAGTGATCTGAGTTGCTTTTTTCCAAGTGGCACCAGTAGAACAGGTGACTCTGCTGTCAGTTGTGCACACACGGCCACATCATACACAGTTCCAACAATTCAACTGCAATTGGCACAAAAATCGAGAGTGCTTAGTTCCAATGGAATACCAGCCCATTTAGAGTGCACCTGCACAGGAGGTGTATGCACTGAATGCCATGAGGAGAGCACTCAGACGAAAGGTCCAGAGTAGTTTAGATAGCTTGCTATTGCAGCCTGAAGATGTGCCCTTTTGGTGCTCTGAGCTTTGGCAGATATGCTGACAGAAACAAGGCATGGCTGTGTAAGAGTGAAAAACCGTCAGGCAGAGGCTGTTGCTACGGAAGCCTGGAACAGAAGTGCTGAGGAGTTTGTGTGCTGTTGTTTGGCACAGATTTTGTTTCTGCCTTGTCTCATCAAACAAGTGATTCATTGCTTTTTTTCACTCAGGGTGGGGCAGTAGTTGCTTCCCTGGATTGCTAAAAATAAAGCCAAGCCATGACTAAACTATTAATCTTTAAAGGAAAGAAAAAGGCAGAAGGCTGATATCTCCTGCAAGTAGCCAAACCTTTATTCAGACTAGATTTGTACTATTAGTATGAATAATAAATGCTTGTCTTCAAATAATGAACATCCTATGCCACAATCTATTTTTACTTAATCCAATCTCTATTTATTCCTAATGTCTGTTTCCCTGAACAATAAGATACAGTTTTCTTTTCCTACTGCTATTTATTTTATCAGCATGTGGCTTTCCTTCTTGATTCATCAATACATATGCCTATGTGCCATGCCAAGCTGCCCTAATTTAAAAATATCGAAATGAAACATACTAACCTGTTGAGTCTTCTCATGTGAAAGTATTTGACTTGCACAAGGGGAAAAAAAAATCAATTGTTTACCTTTTGATGTAACTAGTAGGCACTGCCTGGCATTATGTTGGGCATGCTGTTAATCTGCTCTCTTAATAACTTGAAAAATTCCTGTTGTACCACGTGGTCTGGAAAATTAATTGTGCTGGATGTTAATACGTATTTTTTTNATTTAAAAATATCGAAATGAAACATACTAACCTGTTGAGTCTTCTCATGTGAAAGTATTTGACTTGCACAAGGGGAAAAAAAAATCAATTGTTTACCTTTTGATGTAACTAGTAGGCACTGCCTGGCATTATGTTGGGCATGCTGTTAATCTGCTCTCTTAATAACTTGAAAAATTCCTGTTGTACCACGTGGTCTGGAAAATTAATTGTGCTGGATGTTAATACGTATTTTTTATTATGAAAATATAATTTGTATTCGTAAATTATTTTTACTTTCTTGAGGAGTTTTGATCACGTCACAATCCATGCAAGCAGGGGAGAGCTATGAATGGTAGCAATGCTATCGTGCAGTTCCTCAGCCTCGCAATGGTCAGCACTGGTGACTCAGTGGTTCCTGCTGCAGAGCTGCGCAGGGACTGCCGCACAACAGTCGTGGGACTGTTTCCTCCAGCAGCTCTGACTTATGATCAGACAGCACTATCTAGGAATGCTTTCTAAAGGTTATTGCTTCTCTTGGCCCGAGATACACCGCCTTCTATTGTGGGCTGCGTGGGCATCTCCTGGAGGAGGGTGACTGGAAAGCAAAAATGGAGTTCAGGCAGCTGGGAAGTCTGTGGCAACTTGTCTGCAAGGGGCAGCAAGCCTGGTTAGGCGGAGCTCAGCTGGCAGCCCAGCGATGGGACACCCGCCCTGCCGGCAGGCACGGGGGTTTGCGGGTTTTCGGCAGCAAAAGCAGAGCACAGTGGTGCAATCGTGTTCAGATGTGGTTTCAGAGGGAGCGCCGGGGAAAGCATCCCTGCGGAGCGATGCCAGGCACCGCGGGCCCCTGGGGGGCTGGGGCAAGGGCCTCGGGAAAAGCTGCGGGGGCTGCGGGGACCGAGGGCCGCGCCCAGCAGCGCCTCTCGCACACACCCC
>VWZD01003253.1:647723-829528 GCA_013396695.1 Sakesphorus luctuosus
ATCAGCATGTGGCTTTCCTTCTTGATTCATCAATACATATGCCTATGTGCCATGCCAAGCTGCCCTAATTTAAAAATATCGAAATGAAACATACTAACCTGTTGAGTCTTCTCATGTGAAAGTATTTGACTTGCACAAGGGGAAAAAAAAATCAATTGTTTACCTTTTGATGTAACTAGTAGGCACTGCCTGGCATTATGTTGGGCATGCTGTTAATCTGCTCTCTTAATAACTTGAAAAATTCCTGTTGTACCACGTGGTCTGGAAAATTAATTGTGCTGGATGTTAATACGTATTTTTTTATTATGAAAATATAATTTGTATTCGTAAATTATTTTTACTTTCTTGAGGAGTTTTGATCACGTCACAATCCATGCAAGCAGGGGAGAGCTATGAATGGTAGCAATGCTATCGTGCAGTTCCTCAGCCTCGCAATGGTCAGCACTGGTGACTCAGTGGTTCCTGCTGCAGAGCTGCGCAGGGACTGCCGCACAACAGTCGTGGGACTGTTTCCTCCAGCAGCTCTGACTTATGATCAGACAGCACTATCTAGGAATGCTTTCTAAAGGTTATTGCTTCTCTTGGCCCGAGATACACCGCCTTCTATTGTGGGCTGCGTGGGCATCTCCTGGAGGAGGGTGACTGGAAAGCAAAAATGGAGTTCAGGCAGCTGGGAAGTCTGTGGCAACTTGTCTGCAAGGGGCAGCAAGCCTGGTTAGGCGGAGCTCAGCTGGCAGCCCAGCGATGGGACACCCGCCCTGCCGGCAGGCACGGGGGTTTGCGGGTTTTCGGCAGCAAAAGCAGAGCACAGTGGTGCAATCGTGTTCAGATGTGGTTTCAGAGGGAGCGCCGGGGAAAGCATCCCTGCGGAGCGATGCCAGGCACCGCGGGCCCCTGGGGGGCTGGGGCAAGGGCCTCGGGAAAAGCTGCGGGGGCTGCGGGGACCGAGGGCCGCGCCCAGCAGCGCCTCTCGCACACACCCCCCGGGCTGCGCAGCCGTGTGAGGGCCCCCCCGAGCCGGCGTGACTGCGATTGTCTCGGGAAGGGCAGAAGGGCAGTGGCGCTGGGGGCGGCCGCTCCTGTACGAACATCCTCAGCCGCTCCCCACGGCCCCGCTCCCCCCGGCGCCCCAAGGGGCAGGCTCTGGGTGCGGCCCCTCCTGTACGAACAGCCCCAGCCGCTCCCCCCGGCGCCCCAAGGGGCAGGCTCTGCGTGCGGCCCCTCCTGTACGAACAGCCCCAGCCGCTCCCCCCGGCGCCCCAAGGGGCAGGCTCTGCGTGCGGCCCCTCCTGTACGAACAGCCCCAGCCGCTCCCCCCGGCGCCCCAAGGGGCAGGCTCTGCGTGCGGCCCCTCCTGTACGAACAGCCCCAGCCGCTCCCCCCGGCGCCCCAAGGGGCAGGCTCTGCGTGCGGCCCCTCCTGTACGAACAGCCCCAGCCGCTCCCCCCGGCGCCCCAAGGGGCAGGCTCTGCGTGCGGCCCCTCCTGTACGAACAGCCCCAGCCGCTCCCCCCGGCGCCCCAAGGGGCAGGCTCTGCGTGCGGCCCCTCCTGTACGAACAGCCCCAGCCGCTCCCCCCGGCGCCCCAAGGGGCAGGCTCTGCGTGCGGCCCCTCCTGTACGAACAGCCCCAGCCGCTCCCCCCGGCGCCCCAAGGGGCAGGCTCTGCGTGCGGCCCCTCCTGTACGAACAGCCCCAGCCGCTCCCCCCGGCGCCCCAAGGNGCGGGGGCCCAAGATGGCCGCGCCGAGCGGGTTCACCTTGCGGTGGCCCGGGCCGGGCCGGGCCGGGCCTGCCGCGCTCCCTCTGCGCCTTCCCCGCCGGAGCCGCCGCTTTGCGGCCTCCGCTTGCGGGTCTGGGCGCCGAGTCATTCCCAGGCGCGCTCCCTGCAGGCTCTGCCTTGGCCCGGCCGGGGCTGGGCTCGCGTGTCCTGCCCCGAGCTGAGACAGGGAGAGCCAATGCGAGGGTAGGGGGGTGGATTTTCTCTTTTGAGCTGTGTGTACAATCAGCGTAATCCAGAAGGGCCGTGTGTGTCTGATGTATTTTAACAAACTATATTTTAAATAATACCATTTCTTCTGTTGCTGTTTACTGGGATAGTGGGATATTTTGGGCTAGTTATTGCTGCTTTTTAAAATACCATAAATACTCTAGAAAAGGTTTTAATCTGATTTCAGTATCCTGAGATCTTAAAATTGCTAGAAATCTTAATAGATGTCTGTGGCATTCCTTAATTGTAGGGTGTGAGAGTTTTGAAATAGTACCTCGAAGGAAAGCTGTGATGAAACATTTCCGATAGTGTTAATACATTTTTTCTGTTCTTGGGGTGACGTGACTCTTTTTTGGTTTTATGGGAAAAACCCCCATAAGTGTTGAGTAACAGATTAATTAAACATTTTTTTTCTTCTGGTGGCATGAAGCAAAGATTAGGGTGGAGCTCGTACTTGCTTCAAGTGTATTCTGTAATTCAAGTAGGTTGTTTTACAGTTGTTTTTACGACAAACCTCCAGTTGCTAAGTGGTGTTTATATTTTAGTCACTTCTAAGTAGTTTTTAAGTGAAAGACACTTCAAAATAGGATTAAAGATTATTTCTGATTATAAGAATTTGCAGACCAAGCTAACGTTGGAGGACACAGGATTGATTTTTCTTTTTAAGGCCCTGTTTTCATTTAATGAGTATTCTGATGATGACACTGGCTGCTTATTAGATATTTAGTGCGTCCACAACGAACTCTTAGATTCCTCTTTTGTCTTTGCCTGCCCCTGTTAGTACAGAATTAGAACAGCAGGGTGACAGTTGTATTCCGTTTTAACTTTGTATTACAAAACTTGCATGTGTAGGCTGGAATGTCTGACAAATACTCACTGGTTTCCTTGCAGTGGGAAGAATGCTTAAGTAGGCCAGATAAAATGGCAACATCCTTTTTACTGTAGTAATCCTGTGAATTTTGGCACAGATATAATTTGTGAACTTCTCAGGGTGTTTCTGCTTAGCATAAATCTCTTCTGGAATGGTTGTTTAGTCAGATTGGAAACACTGAAAGGGAAAAGGTCATTTATTTGCACAGTAAAATTGTGTCTGTGCTGAAGGCTGATAGACAATTGTAAAGCTCGAAATAATTATTCTTCTGAAGATGGTAGTTAGAAGTGAGATCTGTTCCTTAGAGGGAACAAATATAACCAGACCTTCTCTAAAATATTTAAACAGCTAAAGAATTGTACAGTTACTATGCAGCAAAAATTTACAGGGGTAAGAGCAGTGTCCCCACACTGCCTTGTAATGGGGTCTATCATTTGCATCTTTTTATTGAATCAATAATAATGATTTAGTGGCTTGTCACTGAGATTAGGATCTGTTCTTCTATAAACTTGAACTTGGGTTAAATGTTTTTAAACTTAACATGCTCTAAGTAATTTTTGTGTCTTTTTAAAATTTAACATTTAATTTAACTCCCTGGAAAAACCACTTGTTTTAAGTTCTTGAGCCAGTGATAAATGTCTTACTGTAGCGACCTGGTGATAGAGTTTAGATGTCTTTGCTAAAGAAGGGTTTTTGTGGTTTTTGTTTTTGGGGTTTTTTTGTGTGTGTGTGTGAAACTGAGTGTGGGTGTTGTTGGCTCAGAGGAGGTTGAAGCCTCTTATGCCAATAGGCAGGTGGAGTAAAGTACTCTGGAAAACAGCATTATGAATTGTAGAAAGATAAGCCTTATGCCTTTCCATTGATTGCTGAAATAGTGGTGGTTTTGTTTGTTTGGTTTTTTGTTAATAGCAGCAGTTCATACAATTAGGTTGTATATGGCAGGTGTAATCAGGTTTGGGTTTGATTTTATTTCATGGCAATGCTATTCTGAAACAGCAGCCTCTTAGTCATTTGGGGCTCTGAAGGAAATTTTTTCTAAATTGGGTGTTCTAGGAAAGTTTTCCCTTATGTAGATAGGGCTGTGTAAAGATGGGAAGAAGCATTTCTGAGAAGAAAAAAAAAAGGCTTGCCTTGATCCTTTATTATTGAGTACACTGAGGACCTTGTGGAGATCTGCAGAAGATAAGCAATTCTATAGCCAGATGATGGAAATTTAAGTGTTGGTTAAAAGTACTGTATAAAAATGAAGTAATCACTTTTGCTTTCAGTTGGAAAACGTGTGAGAGTTCTGCCTTGGTTATTTTTCAGATTCTGAGGATACATTTTCATTTACCTAAGCAAAAACCCCCAAAGAAATAGCTCCCCAAAACCCCACCACAGGAGAGCAAGATAGACAGTCAATCATGTTAATCCGACTTTGTCTGCTAAACAAATACGACCAAACAGTTTGAGAAGATAAGATTTTTGTTTCCTTATGTTTTGCCTTTTCATGGCCTTTTCTAGTTCCCGTCATTGTTTCTCCCTGCCCCGCCACGCCCCTTCTCTCCCCTTTCACAGCTTTCTGTATTTCACAGCTTTAAAACAGGGGGCCTCTGTGACAGTGGCCCTTTGACATCGAAATCATGAGAGCACAGTCCCTAAGAAAGGTTCAGATAGAGCATATCTTGGGGAGGACAGGACAGCGAGACAGGCGGGGTGAGACCTTAGCCCGGGGTGTCCCGTCGGGCTGGGAGGCCGGGGCAGAGCTTGCCCTGCGTGTTCAGGAACAGCCGGATTGCCGGAGGCTCCCCCGGGAGGAGGCGACTGGGAGAGAGGGACTCGGAGTAAGGAGAGCTTTTCCTCCTGTACACGGTGGGGAGGAAAAGCTTTGTCAGATTGATTGCTAGTTAATGGCATTAGACTTTCTTTTGAATTTAATTATTTCTCTCTCTCTCTAAAATATGTATATATATTAAATATAAATAATAGTGGCATGTCTGCCATATAACATATGGGGCAAAAATGATGTTGCAGAAGAGATATGTCTTTTTACAGTTTTGAATATCAAACTTGTAGGACTTTCAGGTAGCTTTCATGGGTGTGTGTCAAATTTGACTGTAGAACTTCAGGGAATAACTGTCTGCATTATAGTTTTTTAGTTAATTTCTGGTAATTAAAGGTGCATGGAGGGGCAGACTTGAAAAATTAATAACTGGTTGGTAGTCTTGTAATGCCTCTTCTCTACCTAAGCCAAGAAGACACCTGATTTTCACAGTGACCTTCACTGAAAATCTGTAGGTGTTTCACTGAACACTGTAATTGGTTGAGCCATTATGTCTATTAACTGCCTTCATGTAGACGATTCTGCCTTAAAGAGTATCTTGAAAGAGTTGTGGTAGCACCTTTTTATGTGTGCAGTGGTAAAAGGTTCACTATTAATTAGCCCTTTACCTTTCAGCTCCAATGGCGGTTCCTCCATCATACGTAGACCTTGGCAAAGCTGCCAGAGACATCTTCAATAAAGGATATGGTAAGAATAGTACCTTTTATAAAATATGGTATTTGAGGTGCAACAATGAATTGCCTTTTTAAAATTGTATGTAAAATTGAATGCTTCAATACCTGTATTTCTGGGAAGGGAGAAGGTGTGCTGTTTTTATGTCATTGCCATCAGTTAACATCATTGGAGGGTTTTGTGGGCTGTTTTGATGTAAAGTCTGTTAAATCTTAACTGCTTTGGCCAAATAAATGTCAGAGGTGTACGAGTATGCAAGAATGTAAGCAGCAAGTATAGTTTAACTTAGGAGTACACTTTGTTTACCAGTCTGTGCCACAGCATTTGTTGATATAGCAAGGGTTATATACTAACATAATGTTACAGCCTTTTTTGGACTAGAAAGAGGAAAGGCTGTTGGGATAAAGAATCCTTCCACATTTTAAAATGCTTTAATACCAAACAGTTTCATAGTTAAATTATTTGTTGTAGTGCTGTTTCTTTCTGGTCTTTGGGAATGCATGTAGGGGCTTTTCCACCAAGACTGTTGCTGAGCTAGAGGGGTAACAATGTGAGTTGACACTCCCATAAAACCCACTTATATTACAGTTCCAATGGTTGTATATTTCCCACTGACTTCACTTTTACAGTTTTTTATTTTGAGATACTTTGTCTTGGTGTTGAGAGGAAATTTATGCATTGGGATAGTTCTTGAAATGGCATTGACTACAAAAGCAATTCATTACAGGAACGGAAAATAATGTATTTCCTCTGTCACTAAGTTTACTCTTGGAAGCATCATTTGGTGGTTAAAGGTACAGTGCCCAACTGAGAGCTTCCTTCCCACTCGCTGTGTGGTCACGAGCGAACAGAACCCCTGGCGTGTTTTGGAATGGCCTCCTTTACCTGCCACAGCATCAGAATTAAGTGTTGCTGAAATCAGTCTGTTGTTTGTATATATGGGTCACACTGCTGAGACTGCTCAGAAGAGCAGCATCTGGAGAAATATGCAGGGCCTTAGTTAAGGCCTAATCGTGTAACTTTGACTTCTGTTTGTTAAGGTTTTGGGTTGGTGAAACTGGATGTGAAAACAAAATCTGCAAGCGGAGTGGTGAGTTGAAATAACTTTTATTCATTATGTTTTCTTTCTGGATATGTTCTGATATTTAATTAGGAGGGATGCTTTGCAGATGCTGTTAAGTATTTTATAGGTTATATGAATGATAAAATTTTGGTGTAAAACAATTTCAGAAGCCCCTAAAGATCTGAACATAATCTTTGTAAAATAAAAGTGTTTACTGAGTGTTGCTGGTCTTATGTCTGAAGGTGAACAAACAGCTGACACATTTTTACCATAGGGGAGCCCCCTATACCAAGCTAGGGTGCTGGACTGACAGTCAGAAGAGCTCAGGCACAGCAGACATCAGAAGGCTTGATCAGAAGGCTCACAGCTTTGAGAGTTTATTCCAGATAGATTAACAGACAGTTCTCATAGCTCATAGTAGAAGTAGATAATTCCTAGAAGTTCCTATGACATCATCTCACATCCTAGTAGATCTAGATCTAACTCTCATGCAGTAATAACCACACCTTTTGTGCACTCTCACATCCAACATGCTTCCACATAATTGGTTAGCCAATTCACCTTACATACACCACAGCCTCTCATTGGTCACAAGCCACACACATACTCCAGGTAGCTCTGTTCTCCTTAAGGTAGAACTCCAAACAGCTTTTCTTAAGGGATGCACTTACTGTCACCCCCACATTTTTACCATATTTTAATATAATGCATATAATAGACAGAATTTATTTCTGAAGTATCTTGTGATATTGTTTGTATGTAATGGAAATTTCTGCCATCTTAACACTCGTATGAAGTAGTTGGCATTGAATTAGCATATTGAGTATTTGGTTCCTCTAGGTATTAAAGTGTTGTGATAGTGTTCTGTGCAACATATCTTGGTTGTGCAAGCAGTGCCCTGTGTAACTTTCTCTATTTCTAGAGCAGACTTTGCAAGATATAAAGGAAGGTAGTTTTTTTATTTCCCCCCATAACTGGACCTTTAGCGGTGTAGCTTGCTGTTAGAAACAAGGTTTGTGGGTTATATGCTCTTTTTTTTTCAGAGGGCTGTATCCCACTGAAGCACAGTTTGCAAGAGCCCCCTTATAGATGCAGGTGTTGTTATTTTAGCTTGTGCTTTTTGAGAATACCAGGTTATGCTGGTAAAACTCTCTGAAAAATCTAAGCCTTAATATGTATGCCATATCAGTTATAAGCCATCCTTCCCAGGAGGAGAAACTGCTGGCATGAATGTACTGCAGGTATTTTAAAGCAGAGATAAGAGGTAGTGCAATAATTTGCTGCTCCTGAAGGTATTGCCACAGTAGTGTCAGTTACACAGTAGGAGAAGCACAAAGCAAGAAGTTAGAGCTGAAGGTATTTGTGTAGTCCCTGCCCCTTGCCAAGAAACAGACCTTACTGGAATTATGCAACTGTATGGATGAGTTAGTGTTTCAGTAAGGAATACAAGTGAATGTCTTGGACATGGTTAAATTTGATCAGCACCATTATGGAACGGTCTCAGGCGTGTTTGGTCTGTGCTCTCTGGGCTTGGGCTGCCAGAGTGCCTGAGGGCTTGTAATTTCAAATTTGTTTCCTTCTGAGGAACGTGAATGTGACAAATCTATTTGAAAATAATACTGTGCATGGAGGAAGACAGATCAAAATATTTATATATTTTATAAAGTTGAAATAATAAACTTTTTAAATCATAAGGGCAGTAATATTTCAGTGGAAAGAACCCTTTAATGTGTGGTTAAGCCTGGCTTCCACTTCTACCTTGTATTGCCTTTCTGAATAGTGGTACATAGAAATTATTAATTTTGTTCTTTGTAAGAATCCAAATAGTGAGAAACAGGAGGGCCTATGTCCTTTAATAAAGAGATATGAGCAATATTGGTAACTTCTAAGTACTTTCAAGAGTTCCAGGTAAGACCATACCCTGCTGTAAAACCAGACTGTTCCCCGAGCTCACAATTCAAACGTGAATGTTACCCCTGTGTGTCATTAAACCAAAGTGCCAGGGAATAGGACTTACACAGATGTCGGTAAAAACGTGTGTCTGTGGCTGGTGTGAAAGGCTGCTGCATTGGTTACACTAATAACTCTCTTTAAAAAACAGTCATAATTCCAACTGAAAACCCAAATCACCTAACCCAGTTTGAAAAATGATGCCATTCAATGACATTTTACAGTTGTACATAATTTATCTTTGGGAATGGTTGACAAGAATAATGAGAATGCATATGTGATCCGTAAAGAATTTTACTGGAGTTGCATGATGTGCCTTACAGTGTTCTTGGCACTTGGTTTGATTTTTAAGTTGCTCTTCGAGAGTATCAAACTTAGCTTTACACTTAAAGAACTTGTTTCTGCTTTTAAGGAGAACACCTTGGTGACTTCTGCCTTGCTTTGGAGTTAGGTTGCAACCCTGTACAATTTGTAGTAGTGGCAGTAACATTGAAGTTGAGATAGGGACTGGAGGATGTCTCCATGTGGGCATGAATCACGTAGTTCTTGGCTATGCTGTTCTCCCTTCTCTCCCTGCAAGTTGTCTATTGATTTTAAACTTGTTGTATAGAATAACCAAATCTTAGTGTTTGCTGAAGAAATACTGTATAATGCTTTCAGGATTACATGTATCTTCTGTCCTTTTTAGGAATTCACAACATCTGGTTCATCTAACACAGACACTGGAAAAGTGAATGGGAGCTTGGAGACCAAATACAAGTGGGCTGAGTATGGGCTGACTTTCACAGAAAAATGGAACACAGATAACACTCTGGGAACAGAAATTGCAATTGAAGATCAGGTAATAGATTAGGAGAATATTTATTAGTTTTCCTTATGTAACAGAACAGAATTTATAGCTGTATCTTCTCTTTTGTTCCCCCCTTCAATTAGCTTGCCAAAGGTTTGAAGTTGACATTTGATACAACTTTCTCACCAAATACAGGGTAAGAATTCTTAACCTTTTTACCTTACTTAGGGCAGTAACAACATCCATGGTCCATTCATCTGGTCTGTGGTATTGACAGAGCTGTTTGTGTGTTTCGCTATAGACCCACATTAGTAAATCCCAATGTTAAAGGATTCTGCTATTTATTTTATTTATTCTGCTCTCATCACATCACTAAGGGGTTAGTATTGCACATTTCACAACGGCCCACTTTGCTTATTGTCTGGGGTAGAAATTCTTGGAAGGTTGCAGGAGACACAGAACTGCTGCTGCTGGATCAGAACGTACCTGTTTGCCCTGGCCCCGTGTGCTCTGGGGGCGCTGCCTCTATTTTGCCTGGTCTGGGGGATGCACGTGCACGGCAGTTAGATACGTTATTAGTCATGTGGCCTGACTTTGGCAGTTCATTGAGGAAGATCATGCATGCCTTATCTTAACTGTTTCTCTATTTCAGAAAGAAAAGTGGTAAAATCAAGTCAGCTTATAAACGTGACTACCTAAACCTAGGTTGTGATGTTGACTTTGATTTTGCTGGACCTGCAATTCATGGTTCAGCTGTCCTTGGTTATGAAGGCTGGCTTGCTGGTTATCAGATGACTTTTGATAGTGCCAAATCAAAATTGACAAGAAATAATTTCTCTGTGGGTTACAAGACTGGAGACTTCCAACTGCACACTAATGTGTAAGTACTGAAAATTTTGTTTAGCTTTACAGAAGTAGGCTTTCTCTACCTTCTAGTCAAAATACAAATGCTTGTAATAGTAAGAAGTACTTACAAAGCCATTAAAGAGAATGTATTTTTTAATGGGAAGCTCTACATATATATAAATGATGCTTTGTATTTCTCTTTTTCAAAACAGTAAACACCTGTGACTTGTTAGCACTTGGAGCATGATGCAGCTTGCTAAATACCAAAGTACATGGAAATTGGAAGTGCAGTAGTTCAGTTACCCAGAGCTGATCATAATGCTTTTTACAGCTCTCCCATTACATTGAATTAATTGTATCAGACTACAATTTAAGGGCAGTAGATTTGTTAGGGGTAGTAATTAGTGTTGCACTGTTTTAAGTAGTGCAGTAGTAGCTTCTAGGGCAAGACTAGGGCTTTCCTTTTGGACATTTTGAGTAAGTTCATCTTCTTGACTGTCCAGGGTGAAGAGTTCATGAAACAGTGTAACTACACAAGTGTAAGACATCTTGTTTATGAACTTTCTTTAGACATCCTGCCTTCAGATCTTAGGTGCTTCAGAGCAAGCTGGGAAAAAACCTGCTGAAAAACATGGTGTTTTCAATCTAGGTTATTAAAAATTGGTACTATGGCCATGCCACCCCGATACCTGATCTCATCTGATCTCGGCAGCTCAGCAGAGTCGGGCCCTGTTAGTACTTGGATGGGAGACCTCCTGGCAATCCCAGAGGCTGTAGGTTCTAGTCCTGAGGACTTCACTGTCACCGTCCAAGCTCGCTCAGCCGTGGCAGATGAACCTGAGGAGTTAAAGGGTGGGGCCAGTTCTGCATATGCTGTGCCTCACCTAAAACATCCACTGCACAGGCTGGAAGGGCACACCCACGTGGGGAGAGCCCTTCCCAAATCTTTGTTCACGAAGCCAAGCCACAAACGAATAAAAATTGGTGGAGTTCTATTCTAGTGCGTTTAGTTAGGCAGAAGTTTGTGCTTTTGGAGGGGAAGGATGATGACTGTATCTGCCCAAAGTCATGGACATTGAGGAGTATGGGAGAAAGCTGCAACATACTTTATAGTCTAGGCTGTAAGAATTCCATTTCAATTTACTAATGAAAAATATTGTGACAGATTTTTAAGAGAGTCATCTAATTCTTTAGGATTTTCATATGTATTCAATAGTCATGTAATTCAGCTCTATAAGGATGTGATCTGGAATTTCAAGGACTGTGTTCAGCATTACTGTGAGAATTGCAAGTAATTCAGAGTAGCACTCTGAAACACCTCTTTATTTACATGAATTATTTCAGTTTCATTTTGCGCTGAAGCCTTTGTTAATCTCCCCTTTTCTCATAAAAAATTGTGAAACAACTCAAACTTTTGAAATTCTCCTTTTAAAAAAAAATTTAAGTAAGAAAGGTGGGTATTATGTAAATATAGGAAACTAACTTTTTTTTTCTTAATTTGTGCAGCAATGATGGTTCTGAATTTGGTGGGTCAATTTACCAAAAAGTGAGTGACCGTCTTGAAACTGCTGTAAACTTGGCCTGGACAGCGGGTAGCAACAGCACTCGCTTTGGTATTGCAGCTAAATACAAGTTGGATTCCACTGCTGCTCTCTCTGTAAGTATGGCTGTAATCTGAAGGGTACAGTGCATTTTCAGTTTCTGCAAATCTATGTGTTACTAGTACAAAAGAAGATAAAAGGTCTGTAAGACTTGTAGAAATTAGTCTTACAATCCAGGCACTTATGATTAAACCAGCAGTATTTAAATTCTGTCATGTCTGCAGAGCCTCTCTTAGAACCTGACTGTCAAATGTTTGGCCTGCTCTAGGAAGCTTACTGTTTATTAAAAGAAAAACACAATTGGAAAAAAAACCCCAAACGCTTCATGACTAGTTCTCTAAGTTCACAGAATTTTTTTAAAACCAGTTTTTACAGAGCTCTGGTACATTCTTACGGTAAGAACTCTTGCAAAACTGATGAAAAAGGTGATAAGCACAAAAGTTTCCTGTACATTAAAAAGTTAGGATTGAACCTGGATTATTGGAATCATGCTGTTGAGGAAGTGATGCAAAGTGAGATGAATAATTTTGTACATAGTGTTTATGATGATACTAGGAAATGTTTGCTGGTTGGCTGATTGGAATTGTAATGCTAATTCTTCTGTAATAATACAAACATGGAGGATTCTTCTAAAGTGGTGTGTTTTGGGAGACTGAGGTGGTAAATGGCTGTGGCCTTCTGAAAAGGGGGAAGTGGGAAAGTTCACCTGCAAACCCATGTTTCAGTAACAGTTCTCCCTGCCCTTAAATGTCTGCTCTTATGCATTCAGCTGTAAGTTGAATATAGCTGGAAGGAGAGAGTTCAGGAATCTCAGAGATATTGAAAGAACAGGTAAAATTTGGTTAAACTGATAACAGCAGTGTTGCCATAGTTATTCTATTTTCTGAATGATGACAAAGAATCAATTAGTTACATTTCAATTGCTTTTGTCTTTTTAATAGGCAAAAGTGAACAATTCTAGTCTAGTTGGAGTGGGTTACACCCAGACGCTGAGGCCAGGTAAGAGTTACAACATGAATTATGTCACATACACATCTTTCATGCATCACAAAGAAAAATACTTGAGATCTGTGCATTTATATGCAACTATTTTCCTTCTTCAGAATAATTTTATTGTGAAGGCAAAGTTGATGTTTTTTAGTAGTTTATGTTGCACATCAAACTTTTATCTAAATAAGACAAAAACCATTTTATCTAATGGTATTAATGCATTATATTCCTCACTCATTTGTACAGGAATGGATTGTACTGTGTTTGACAGCCTAGCTTTAGGCTAGGCAAAGTCTTTTTTGTTGTATTGCTTTCTCCAATCATATTACATTGAATGATAGCAGATCATGAAAGAATGATTAATTTTAAAAAAAATCATGCTTCCTGCCCTTAATATTTAGTAAAAAAACCCTCCAGGACTTAACCTTGTTCTGATTAAATATTAAAACACCTGCTAATGCTACATTGCCATTGGTTAGTCCTGTATTTCAGAACCAGTAAAAATTGTAGTTTCATTCCAGCATTTTGTTGATAAAAGTGTCTTACTCGTGCACAATTTGCCTGCTCTGCACACCTTAATACAGGAAAGGGGAGCTCTTGTGTATTGAGACTTAGTGTATCCATTTCATAACACAGCATTTACAAAAATCATGTAGCTTGGTTCACATGACTAACTTTCAGTGGATTTCATGGGTAAATCTGTTCTGTAAAAAAGTAGTGAAATGGAAAAGGAGCTACAACTGGGACTTGTAATGATGGGGGCTGAGTTGCATGAAAGCTACTGTGTGTGTTGTAAACATGCTGCTTAAAAATCTTACAGGTGTGAAGCTTACCCTGTCTGCCCTGATAGATGGAAAGAGCATCAATGCTGGTGGCCATAAACTTGGTCTTGGCCTGGAATTGGAGGCTTAAAAAGGTGAAGAAACTGCTGCAGATAAGGGATATCAGAAGAATTTGGCCTTAAAATGTGTTTCCAATGTGACCAGCAGGCTTTTTTTTCCAAGAAGGATGACCTAGAAGAACAGCTGTATTTGAAGTATTTAGACAGTTACTTGTTAGCTGGTTTCTAGTTAAATTGGTTACCCATCTAGTTAAAATTCTGCATTAGTGCAGTCACTTAAACATTATTTAAATGTATTTAACTGTTTAATGCGCTACCCACAAATAATGAAATAGACATTTATGAAAACTGTACAATTGTGTGCATGTTTTTTTATGTTCCTTTAAACATTCGATACTGCCATTGAATGAAAAATGGATCAGTGGATGTTTTGAAATGAGGTCAACAATTTTGTTTAATCACCTGAAGTAGAAGTATGTTTGGTATCCCAAGAGAAATTACGAATAAAACAAGTACACACACATACTTGTGCCTCAGATATTTTAAGAGTGAAAATACGAGGGTAGTGCTCAGTTAAGTTTTAAGTAATCCAAGAAGTAGTGCTCTGTACCTTTGTGCAATTAAGGACCCCCACCCATGACAATACTGAATATAGGTGGACAGTTGGATTCCTCAAGCAAGTTGAATGTGCTTTTCTGTCAGGTAAGGTTTGTCATGACACAATAGTTTAATTCCCCCTGTGTTCCACGGGTGAGATGTACTGTGTCCCTAGCTGGCCTCCTGATGCAGAGTGTGCAGATCATTGTACTTGGCACACTGAGACATTTAAGAACTGCTCCTTGAAAAACCTCACCACAAACACACCTTTTGCTTATATTTGTATGAAGTGAGATGTATCTCTGCAATTGAATGTAACAGTGTAATGGTTTAACAGCCTGCTTATCCCCACTGCTGTGAGAGGTTTCTGCTTAAAATGACTGAAATAAAGACAATTTTAAATGGAGATGGAGGAAAATGCATCTGATATTGCTTTCCCTTTAACAGATAAATCCTGGCAGGTACCCATTTTAAGTCCAGAAACATGCAGAATAATGAGAAAACTCATGTTTTCCAGGATAGTGTTGAGAGAGAATAGAAGTGTGAGGGATATTTGGTCTGTGAACCTAACAGCCCCTAAGGTCAAACACAACTATCTGTGAATGATTTTAATGTGGAATATATTAAATGCATGTTTGTTGCACAGCTTACATTTAAGAATGGCAATTTATTGAGTTTAGGGGAGTGCCAGGAGCCTACTTCTTAGGGTCCCTCATAGCTGAGAAGGGTGTCTTGATAGTCTTGCAGTCTGTGGTTCACAGCAGCTTCCTTAATAGAGCCAGTGGCTAGCTTATGAACCTGAAGCTTTCTTTGGTTTGATACTGGATTAGATTTATTGCCCATGAAAGTGTCAGTGACTTGTTTGGGGCCTTGTTCCATCCCACGTTGTCGCCCTCATACTGAAATTCTCCCATGAAATACTCTGTTGTGAACTGCCTGTGTTTAGGCTTTAGCTGTGGAGTACCTGAGCCACCTTCTTTGCAGAAGACAGAGCAGAGCTTAAGCTTCCAGCTTAGGCTTTTGAGCAGGCTTACTAATATATTTGACTAATTTTCTTACTCCAAAGCACAACTGCTTTATCACGTACCTTTACTGTTGTCATCACTAAATGCCCTTTTCTGAGGAGCAGTTCCACCTCTTAAAGGTGGAAGAAGCATGTAGGTGCAGTTTGTTGCTCTCATTGCATGTCAAGGTCCATAATACGTATTTTTAGTTTGAGATGTTTTTATATGCTAGACCACATAAAAGCTGGAGACCATGCAGGCAGACATTTAATTTTAGTACCTGTTCTCTTTTTAGTATAACCAACTTTGTGTGCCTGTATGCATTGTCCAGCTGCAGCACCCAGACAAATAATGGACTGTGTCTTGGGCTTATGAATGATGCCTTTTTTTGGATCCTTAAACCAGTGTGGCTGCAACATTGTTTCATAGCTTTTGTTAGGAGTGTAGTGGTCTGACACTAATTTTTTTTTATAGTGGTATTTTGTGGTTGTTGTTTTTTGTTCTTAAGAAACAAGTACTCTTAACACTTTTCTTCCCTACCTGCTCCTCCTCTAGCTGTTTTCCTGAGGTCACAAAATAGGTAAGTGAAATAAAGGCACATATGGCAACTCTTAAAAATGAGTAATGGAAGACTTGAACCTACTTATTTTACTTTTTTATGTGCATGACTTTAGTAGTCCTCAACCTTTAAACCTTAAGTAGTGTTACTTGTTACAATGCTGATAGGCAACTGGAGAAATAAAAGGGCTCTGCAGTAGTTAAGAGAACTGTGAAAATATGAGATTTCTTAATATATTCTGTCATAAATCACTACTTTGAGCATGAAAAGGAAGTTCAGTGTCTATTGACATCTCTCAAGGCTTATAAAAATGGACTTCAAGCTTTATTTTCACCTGTTACAGAAGCTGGTGGTGTAATTGGAGTTTTGTGGTAAGCAGTGTTGGTACTTTCAATAGCTCCATTTTATTAAAACATGTGAAAAGCCTTAATGATAACTTTCAGTGCCAGACAGCCTTTCCTCAGATGTCATTCTGAGTAAAAAAAAGCAAAACCACTTGAGATAACCAATGACCAGAATATCATTCTGCATCTTGTTTGTGTGAACTGTAGCATTGCTGGTACAGCTGGAGTAGGGGTTGTCTGTGTATATTGCAAGGAGACTTAATCACGCTTTCATAAATAAAAATCCTTTCACATGAAATTATGGTGCCCTGGATTTCACAAGTTACTGTCAGAGTGACCTAAACATTTATGTTCTTGTGCTGTAGAAATTCTCCAAGTTGGTTAAATTAACCTTGCACTCTTAGGGTTCAGCTGGGTGTGGGATATTCCTAACTCTGTCTCTTGCAAGCTGCAGTCATTCAAAACCAGGAAATTTGGAACTATATTGGAATGTGCACGGAAACCTTTTGACCCAAAGCGTTGGGACAGAGGTGTTTTTACTTTTCCCTTGGCTCTGAATAAAGCCAGGCAGCAGTAAGTGTGCTTGCTGCCCTCTAATGTCCTGTTCGGGTGTTTGGCTTATTGCTGCAACAGTCCGTCGGGCCAGGCAGAGACCTTTAAATCCATGGTGACTGCAGTCCTAGGGGAAGCAGAACGGAGCAGATGAAACACAACTTAAGAATGGACGAGTCAGCCCTTCTCATATCAAAGATCCTTGTTTCCTTACCATACCGGTGACCAAAGACAAGCAATTCTATGCAAGACAAGTCACTCGTGATAAAACTGGGTCATACCCGTAGCAGCAATGTCTTAATGGCAGGTACAGATGCTTCCTGCGAACCAACTGGCAGAAAGGAAAACCTGAAATAAAAGCTGGTGAGCTTGTTAACGTGGCATGAAAAGGCTACATAGTGTAAGTGGTTTCATTGTGTTTGGCACTGTCCCTTTTCAGTGGAGTGTTTCTGTTCCCAATCTGGAATAGAAATAAAACCATGGATTATATAATTTAGTGTAGTGTGCATTCATTGTATTTTAGTGATACTTCCCCTTTTCATCATTGTTCCTGGGCCTGCTTTTAAGTTGCCTGTTGTATCCATCTTTCCATGTGCTGCTGGGTCAAATGGCAAGCAATAAACAAGTGAAATTTTGTGAGCATAATGTACAGCATCTTCTACTGAGCTGCAAGTTTGATACAGATGCTCATATGAAAAGGGGATTTTTTTTTTGCACAGTATTTTCTGAGAAACAATGTACAATTAAAACTTAGGGAAATGCTATTAGACAAAAGGTGGTGTGTTACATACTAGGATTTGATTCATGTCTATGCTCATTTATCTATTGGTGTTAGGAAAAGTGCTGACACAACTTTAAAGATGGCAAGCATGAACTGTTTCTGCTCTAAGCACCTCACCTTTACTACAGTGTCTTTTTAAATGAGAATTTTCAGCTGAGCCCAACTCCACAGCCGTATTTGCAGTACACTTGCTGCTGGCTAACAGCAGCATACACATACGAAATCTCCAGGGTTTGTGGGTGTTTTCATGGGATGTTCTTTGCCCTGGATCCATGGGAGAAGGTCCTAACGCTGAAGCAATGATTGTTTAATGATTTGGCATTCTTAGTAGTTGGTACCTTTTTTTCTGTTTACTTTGCTGTGCTCTTATGGGCATTAATACACTAAATGGCTATTACAGAAATCTCCCTGATGGCGCTCGGTGTATTCCGTGGCTGGAGTCAGAACCAGCAGAGCTCCACCTGAGACGGGCGTGGCAGGAGCTCGCAAAGAACCCATGAGTTTTCTTGGTTACTTTATTGGTCTAGGGTGGCATTATTAAAAAATACGCTTTAACTGACGCTCTGGTACGCACATGCAGCTCCTTCGTTTAAGAAATGCTACATTTCGCTGTGCTGTGTTCAGGGCTTGGCTGCGGTGTGGGGAGCGGGGTGTGTGCGGGTATTTCCTCTCGCACAGTGCGGGGTGTTTTCCTTGCAGCTCCTGCGACAACTTGGCTGCAGGTCACCCTTCCCAGTGCCGCGGGGCAGTGACGGGAGGGTGGCAGTGCTCCCCGGAGCCGGCCGGGGCTCGGGAAGGGGTCGAGAAGGGAGCGGGAAGGCGGCAGTGCTCCCCGGAGCCGGCTGGTGGTCGGGAAGGCGTCGGGAAGGTGGCAGTGCCCCCCGGAACTGGCCGGGGGTCGGGAAGAGTCGGGAAGGCGGCATTCCCCCCGCAGCCGGCCGCGGGCGCCGCCTGGTGGCCGCCGCTGCCCCTCCCGCCGCCGCCGAGCCCTGCGGAGCAGCCGCGCCCGGTCAGAGCTCCTCCTGCACCACCCTCAGCCCACCGAGGGAGGGAGACAGCAGGAAATAATAAGGGCAGCGAGCCTGAGCCTGATTCTGAGCTAAGAAGCGGAATCAGACGAGAAAAGCACCCGCGTACAGGGCAGTCGATGTTTAGCCCCGCGATCCGTGGGCTCGGGGAGCAGGTTTGTTCTCCTAACGGGCGGCGGCTGCCGCTCCTGGGATACCCACTGCTGATATGCGTCTCACTTGAAAACGCTGTCCTGTAAGTTATTCCCAAATGACTTGCAGTCCCTTGATTTCCAAAGAGATGTTCTGGCCACCCTTGGCTTTGAGAAGCACTCGCTGGCAGGAGGACAGGGCACACCAGCTGCCAAAAGCTGGCAGGCAAGGGGAAGGATTCAAAACGTTGCTGACTCAGGATGTTTCCATGTCTGGTGGCATCAGGCAGCATGGCAGGGCTGGACTGATGCTGTGGCAGCCACAGGGCATGTCAGCAGTGTGGGCACGTGGCTGCAGCTCAGTGACCTCACACTGCCACGGTGTGGGTAAGCTCAAAAACTCTTCCCAATTTTGAAATTAATTGGAGTTTATGTAAATGCCAATCAAGCCACTTGGAGCACAGGAACAGGGAAGAGATCCCAGCAAGTCTGCTAAGGGCCTGCCCCATGTAGATTTGCCCAGCAGTGTCCCCAGGTAGCCAAGAAGGCCACTGACATCCTGGTGCGTATCAGAAATAGTGTGGCCAGCAGGACCAGGACAGTGATCATCCCCTGTACTCTGCACTGATGAGGCCATACCTTCAGTACTGTGTCCAGTTCTGGGCTCTTGCTTCAGGAAGGACATTGAGTTGCTGAACCAAGTTCAGAGAAAGGTTAACAGAGCTGGAGAGGGGTCTGGAAGGTAAGACCTGTGAGGAGTGACTGAGGGAGCTGGGGTTGTTCAGCCTGGAGAACAGGAGGCTCAGGGAGACCTTATCACAGCTACCTGAAAGGAGGCTGTAGCCAGGTAGGGGTCAGCCTCTTCTCCCAGGCAACTCACGATTGGAGGACATAGTCTTAAGATGGGCCAGGGGAAGTTTAAGTTAGACATCAAAGAGGAATTTCTTCACAGGGAGAGCAATTAAACATCAGAATGGGCTGCCCAGGAAGATGGTGGAGTCCCTGTCCCTGGAGGTGTTTAAGGAAAGACTGGCTGTGGCACTTAGTGCCATGGTCTAGTTGACATGGTGGTCTTCGGTCACAGGTTGGACTCTATTGTCTCAGAGGTCTTTTCTAGCTTAATTGATTCTGTGATGCTATGTTGCTTCTTGAGCTGATGGTGTCATGGGGCAGAAGCAGTCACAAGGTGGTCAGCACTGCTGCAAGGAGTAACTGTACCACCATTCTGTTCACACAGAGGGCTGTTAGAAAGCTACTGTGCAGAACACTTCATCTGGGGGTGGGGAGAAGAGACAAGTTTTGTTTGGGTTATTTTGTTCATGAACGACCAAAAATTGTCTTTCCTGGACAAAACCAGAAGACTAGTGCATCCATGGTGCTGGGCAGTGAACTGTTGCCCTGGGCCCTCCACGGCATGCTCCTGGAGGGTGCCTCACCTTGTCCTGCTCCCCTCTTTGGGGATCACTGTTGGTCTTTGGAGCCTTGTATCTGTGCCCAAGCAGAGCATGCAAATGCCTCTTTGCCACATGCGTTGAGCCCCTCAGCTCCTGGGGAGTGACAGAAATGGGTATACTGCCAGCTGCCCTGGTGCAGGGGGCTGAGCCTGGGCTCAGACCAAAGTGACAGCTGGAGTCAATTTTTCTCTTGGTACCTTGTTAAGTGGATTGGGTGGGTTGCAACTGATCATAAGAGACACTTGGTATTATTCTCACTTCTCTAACTGCCGGCACATGGTTTGGGACAAGGATAGGGAGTGTTTCTGCTTTCCCTTGGTGGTGGTTGATGTGTGTCCTTTAGCCCTGACAAAAGCCTGCCCATAATGATGGAGTGTGTAGTGGTTCTTGCTGTCATACGTGGCAGGTTCATCGGTTTGGCTGAACTGGACCAGCTCTGACAGATGTCCCCATGGATGTGGCAAGCTGAGGTGGTGCCCTCTATGCTGCCAGCTGCAGAGCCTTCCCTGACAGAGACAGCACCAGGTGAGTGTGAATGGGTGTCTCTGGTGTTTCGGGAATCAGTGTTTTATGAAATATTTTAAGTAAATTGCAATTCACAAAAAGCTCTTCAGAGTACTGTCATTTCCTGTGGATGTAGCCTTTTATTGTAGTCTCAGAAGGCTGATCTACTGTATTTGAGAGAATATTTTATTTTTGTTTTACTTTTTGAAGTAACTTAGGAAATCTGGTACAGCAGTCAGTCCTTGTGTAAGACCGGTAGGCTTTTGGGTGAGTCCTAATGCTTTGTAGTAAAGGTTGTCCTTGCATTTAGGGTGTGCAAGCTTGTGTTGAAATCATTCCCAGTGTACCTTATATAGCATGAAGCTCATCTGGTTTATTATGCCCATCACAAGACAAGTTCATGACCGAGCACTAACGTAAGGATCTTGGTAGGTCTCCCTGCCAAGCCAGCACAACCAAACTAACCCACCTTCTGCTTCAAAATAGTCTGGTTCAGACTCTCATTTCCTAACATTTCCTTTTCTTTTGTGGGCCGCTGTAGCAGAGATGTACCGTAGAGTCCCACCACAGTCACTAGGAGCAGCTCCTCCTAATTCACAGCACACTCCAGTGCCAGAGGAGTGTAAGTTCCCTTTGATTCTCCCTTGATTTGGCAAAGTACAACTCACTGCTGAGCAGACAGGGAGCTCGCAGGAAACACAAGCCCACTGCCTTACAAAGATTTTGTGTTTAGCTAATTAAGTTTCTTGTTCATGATATGAGATTGTTCTCATGTTTCTGTCTGAGATTTCTTGAATTTGGAATATGGTGCATCACTGTAAGACGTGTGCCTGGTGTGGTGGGGCTGGGGCACACCTGACCCTGGTGTGCCAGCCATGCCAGGGAGTGTGGCTGTGTTGGTGTTTGTTGAGAGTGGGTACTTGCCTGTCTTGGCTGTGAGAGCTGTGCTGCCTGCACAGCAGCTTATGGGCACTTGAGAGGCAGGGGTACAGAGACAGAGACAGCCTGGTGAGCAGCGAGGGGCAGAGAAGGACCGAGAAGCAGAGAAGCATTCAAAATGTAAACTTTCCAGGAGAAAAAAGCTTTAACTTAATACTTGCCTTCACAGGATAACTTTGCTGTTGCATAGGCAAACCTGTCATTACTTCTGTTTTTCTTCCCTTGATAGTCTTTGACTTCTTGGAGAAAAAGTACAGGGAATTAACTGAAATGACTTTGTGTTGCTGTAGCTGTTACAGTCCAATTTTCTTTTATGGAGATGAACTAGGATAAACCCAAAGCAGAAAGAAAAGATAACTGAACACAGAAAAGACAGTTATAACTTCCGCTGGTGATTCTCTAATTTTCTCTACTTCTGCTAGAGCATTGTGACCACAGCACAAAGTGGCTTGGCCCTTGTGAGACCTAGGAATCCACCAGCACAGGCTGCCTAAAACAGCTATTTTTCTGTTCACAATTTCTCAGTATATTAGCCTGAAGGCAAAAGAAATAAGAGGAGACCTAATAAGGTCAGGAAGAACCACGTAAAAGGTTGAATGCGGAAATGCTTGATCATAAAATCAAAATCTGTATTACGCCTATGTGTAATAGGGGTTGTCAAAATTAAGATTGCTAGTGCAAATTTAATTAATGTCTTGCAAAGTGCTTAACTTTGCAGCCTTAATCATGTGCCTTTAGTGCTGTTTGTGGAGGAGACCATAAATGGTTCCCAGGGTCAACAGGCAGACCTTAGCTGCTGTTTTCATTAAGAGTTTACCATAGTCCTTGTCTGGAAGTTTAAATACACACTTGAAGTTAAGCTTGAGCTAAAGGGTATCACTCAATATATGGTATGTGATTGTATTGAAAATGAAGAAAGGAAAACTTGGTAGCACCCATCAAAGCTGTGTGAGGGGAGTGAGACAGGCTTCATAGTACCTGTGACACCTGTAATGTGAGAAGGAATTTTGTGGCCCCAGCTCTCTGGGTGTTAATTAAATGTGTCTGTGCTTTTGCCTCTTTCAAGTTAGTCTTCAATGATAACCTGGATCAGTCTCAGACTGTGAGGCTAGGTCTGATCCCATGCAGCAGTCCTTGAAGGGGGCAAGGGAGCTCAGTTTTGGTACTGCAGCCCAGCACCTCCACAGGACACCTTACTGGCTCTGTTGGTGGGAATAGCTTCCAGGAATGACTGTGCCTAAAATCCACAACTGCTGTGGGAAGACCCAGAGGCAATATAGAAGCTGGCTCTACACATCTATGTAGTCTCTTAAGTGTGGAGAAACTGCAGCTTTTTGCACAGGAACAGTTTTGTCAGGAGTTTGACTAGTGCATATTGTTTTATAATTGCATTTGATAATGAATTAATCCTGTTCTGCACTCGGGATGCCTTTGAGGCTCACTGGAATATCATCTGGCTCTGTTGCTCAAAGAAAACCAAGGAGGGCTCTGCTATTTCTTTCAGGTTGTAGTAGTCTCTCTGATACAATTCATGATGGCACAGTAGTTGCACAGTTAACTGTGGCTTTCTGCTTTGGAACGACCCCACTAATTACTCTACATTGAAAAGATGGATTTAGTGTCTTTAGAGAGCATTTTATAGCAGCTGACATTTAGATGGCTCTAGGATACTGAAGGTGACCCTGGAAATGACACACCAATACCCTGCTGATGTGCCCAGGAGGCCGAGGAGACACTGGTAGCTGGGTGGAAGGTGCGGTGAAGGCACCTGAGGAACCTTTTCTCACTTTTGTCTGTGGAGCTGAACCTCCTCAGAAGTGGAGGCAGAGGCGGGTCCCTGCACACCGAGCAGCAGAGAGGTCTCACTGCCCACTCCCTCCCTTCCCTGACCCTATGTAGTCCTCCCAGCTCTGCTTGCTTTCAAATATGTCCATTGCCATCTGACAAAACTTTCTAGTTCTACTGGTTGGAGCAGCTGTTCCTGCTCTTGCTTTCCAGGTTTTGACCAATAGCAGTTATCACTGCTGACTTCTAGTAGGCAAATGCAAAAATATTATAAAGAAATGAAGTAAGCATCGCGTTATAAGCTGGTGTGAGTTTCACTGTTACAAGGAAAAGGGGAGGACATGCAGGGTAAAAATAACACTCAGAAGTCAGCATTATGGATTTTGCTAGTCCAAGGAGCTATGTATTTTGCTTACCTTTAAGTATAAACTCCTAATGTTTGCTTCCTAAAAAACATACATTAAAGGAAAGAAGGTGACATCATGGACAAGCATGAGGTTCTTTACAAATAAGCCTGAATTTTATCTCCAGCTGTTACTTCTATTTGAATTTGCAAGCATCCATTTCCCTTCTTTGTTAAGGTCTCTTTGGACCAGTTTTTTGCACCTGTTTTAAAATGCCTTTGTCTTTTTTGGGTTTGCTTCTTTTTTGTTGTTTTTCTTCTCATGCCAGAAGAATCCCACTTTTCTGTTGTCAAGGGTTGTGCTACAGACCAATAACATCTAGGCCATAACCCTGTGGACTTCTGTGACCATGCCATGTGACATGGTACACGGAGCCTGGATATCCTGTGGACCAGTTCCGAGAGTGAATTTCTTTTGTTGATGTTTTGCAATTGTGGATTTGATTAAACTTCTTAGTGTTGTGAATGTACAGCGAGGCTTCTTCTTTGGTAACGAACGCTGTGGTGTTGTATGGGTTTGCAGTACTTAGGCATTGCATTTACTTTTGACAGCTGCAATAACACTTTCTCATTAACTGTCTTCTGAAATCTCATTTCATGATGTCAAAAAGTTACTACTTTCAGCTCACCAATATAACATAAGTCCCTACCACAGCATAACTCAAAAGATTGCTGTAAAAACGTACTATCTCTTGGTTTTTCAGTAGGTGAATAGGAATAAAATTATGAGCCTTTAAACTAAATAATAATTTTTTCCTTGTAGCCTGAGATCTGTTCAATCAATAATCTTTCTGCTAACTCTGGGGAGAATTTTAGTTGCCTCCATAAAATGTTTTAATTATTTAAAATCATAAAATATAAGTAGGCACAATTTGCTTGGAACTCATTAGGGAAATATATGAATAAGAACAAAAGATAATGTTTTCATCTGCATTAATTTAAAGCAGTCTCTAAAATATGAAATCTAATCCTGGGAAGCAGTGACTTATCAGCAATGTTTACTTTTCTTATAATAGGAGTAAATATTAAAGCAGCTAGTTATGTGCTTATCCCTACAGTATTGCACTGAGCCAAAAAGGAAGATAAATAACTTGTCTGAAATCCCACATTAATTTCCCTCTTTTGCAGGTTTTATGTTTGTTCATTTCCTTTTTCAAAACATTGCTTTTAAAATTATTATAAAACAGGTGACTTGGAAACCATGAGTAGCTGCAAATGCATGAGACCAATTTGTGTGTGATTAGAATTATGCAGAGGTAATACTTCATATTTGGCAGAGCCTTTCATCTCAGTGCAAATCACAGGCACAACATGCTGCAGCAGAGAAATGCCACAGCCCTGGCACAGGGCTTGGCAGACCAGAGAGCAAAGCAACTCATGGGTAAGGAAACAAAGCGATTCTTTAAGTTTCTCTGAAGAAACTTCAGTGCTCACTGTTGCCGGAAATGCTCATTTGCAGGACTTAAGTGTGCAAAGAGGGAAGAATCGGCTTTGTCATTCCCTTGCTCAGTACTTGTCCGGGATGTCATCAGCAATTCTTCCCCAAAAGATGCTGCTTCTTTCCACATTTTCATTCTGGGAAGGACCTCAAACTGCTGCCTCTCCAGTTAAAATGAAATGAGCAGTAAAATCAAACGTGCTGCAAACCTTTCAGAGATGGGCCCAGATCTTTTTTTGTGGGGGGAGCTTGTAGTTTATTTGAATGTGTTGGTCTAGGTGTTGTTTGGAAGAAGAGATGGAGCTGCTCAGCATGGTCACATTCCTCAAGGTGAGGAGGTGCCAGGGATAGAGTAGACCTGTGCAGTTTCAGTAGATGGGAAGGATAAAACCAAGCAGTATTAATCTTCGCTAGTGGGGTGTTGTGGTTTAATCCCAGGTTGGCAACTAAGCCCCACACAGCTGCTCACTCACCACCTCTGCTGGGATGGGAAGCGAATTGGAAGAGTAAAAGTGAGAATACTTGCGGGTTGAGATGCAGACACTTTAATAAAAAATAGCAGAAGCTGTGCATGCAAGCAAAACAAAATAAGGAATTTTTTCACCACTTCCCATCTGTAGTGTGAGTAGTAGCTCAGGCAAGTGTATTACCTGAGAGGGGTGGGCAGACCCATGAACTTCCATACGTGATCTCTCCATTGGAGAGATATAAAGACTTGCATTGCATTATTGGGTGGTCCATTCTCATCACCTAATAAAAGCCTAAATTCCCATTGTCTCTATAAATTCCCCAAAGCTGATTCACCACTCGAATTAAACCATAATCATATATTATCAGCAGTCACTTTATAGTAAGGTTGAAGGATTAAATGCAGTTAGTGGTGATGGATTCCAGATGCACAGGACAGAAGCCTGAGGAGAAGGCCAGCTTCTGAGCAACTACAAGACAGTGTAATGTATTCTAAATATTTGATTCAATTAAGCTTCCTTCTGCTCTTTGTTTCAGCTTACAGATGGCTCATCAATCTATAGTTTAGGGACACATTGCTATTCTTTCTAATGGTAATTAGGTGATCAGGATAGAGACAGGTTTGATGAAATGCTCACACTATGCTCTGCATATTTAAAAAGGAACAGAGTCCAAAGCAGAGGCAAAATGCTAACCTGCTGCTGCACCTGGCTTCACTCTCAGGCACTTGTAGGTCTTCCCCTAGCATAGGTAATGGGGACTTAGCCAGTTCCCACCACTCAAGGAACAGGAGTTTTTGAATTCATGAACTATGATTGTTTGTATTGGTTTTGACTGTTGCTAAACTGTTATTTGACAGTTTCTTGCAAAAATACTCATGATACCTGCCCGTTTTTGACTCAGTTTTATTAAGAGGGTTCTTGCAACTTGGAAATGAGTAGCAAAACAGTTGCAGAACCTGTGATCAACCTTCTAGTGACTTCTGCATGTTTGCAAAAAGGCCATCTTGGTACTTTTAGGGCAGGGTATGTATTCTTAACAGCTTGTAGCTTGCTCATGATTATCAGCCTACAGCCCCTGAAAGCAGGAATATTTGAGGATGCCCCACCTGTGAAAGTGTCCCATTTTATGTTTTTAAACCCCTATGATTTTTTGTTATCTACTGACAAAATTGTACATTAGAACGTGGCTAGAAGCTTTGCATGCAAATGTATAATGATCCTGTACATTCCTTTAGCCACTGCATCGGAGAGCTGTTATAGTCATTAAGAATTTAATAAGGTGTTATTTCTTTTATGCAGATAAGAAATTTGAGGCATGCAGAGGTTTGAAGCTCTAAGGGTAAAACTGCACTCGGGGAAAAGAAACTGGGCAAACTTTACACCCTATTTAAATTCTCATTTAAGGGCCACACGTACCTAGTCCTGGCCTTCTCCCAGACATGGATTTTGCAGTCAGTCCTCAATGCAGCAAAGTACTTAAGCACATCCTGATACCCTTTGCTGAATCAGGGTTTTAAGTGGAAGTGACAGAAATAGAATTGAGATCTCAGTCATAACCTCACTCTGAAGCCATCAGGCAATGCTTCCTTTCTTCACTGTTCTTCCAGTGCAGTGTGCTATGACAAGTGTCCGAGACAGGCAAGACCCATGCCCTGAACCCTAAGCCACCCAGCTGGAATTTCAAAAATAGGAGCCAACTATGCAGTTTTAAAAATTCTGAGAACTTTGTTCAACAGTGCCTTGACTCATTCAGGTGCATTATTTATGCAAATGGAAGAAGGATTATCTTAGCTGTGACACAGCTTCCCTACAGGTCAACAAATCTAAAGATCTCTTCCCTCTGTATACACGGTACCCTTCTACTGTTACCAGTCCCCCAAAACAGTTACCAGTGAAGCTTTTGTCTGTAACAGTTTACTTTTGCTTTCTTGTTTAGTTAATTAGGTTTTATCTGTAGTAAAAATTTCAGGCTGAAGTTTTGTTACATGCTGCCTCAGGAAGGGAATTTCTGCTTGCAGTGATAATTTGAATAGCCAGTTAACATCTGACTGCATCCTTATACAAACATAATCCTGTAAACTTGCCACCAATGCTCTGTGCTTGCAGATTTCTAGGAAACTAGCACCTAGCAAGTTGCTTCTTTGTGGGCAAATGGGAGGGAGAAAGGAAGGAGGGAGAATTGTTTTGGTTTACTTTTGTTCATCTGCTCTTCTCATTCTGACTTCAAAAAAATCTACCTGCACTGATACTTAGGTTAAAGAAACCCAGTCCTTTTGCACAAAGGTTTCAGAAAGTGCACATACTGTATTGTAAATATTTTGCAAATACTGTTTGTCCTGTGGCAAACTTCTAAAGAGAACTTTTTTTTGGTCAGATGGTGTCTATTTAAGGCTTTTTTCATAGTACCCAAGGATAAAAAATGTCTTTCAATATTCTTAGTTTGAGAATGCTAGCAATCTCTTTGATGTCATTTCATTAAAATCTATTTTTCTGTTATAGCTATAAACATTAGTAAACTCCACTCCTTTGCCTTTTGATTATTCTGCTACTCAAGAGCCTCTTTTAGGATAGCAAATTACTTTGTTGTATTGACTCACTTGGAACTCACACATTCTGTGGAGGGGGATTTTTTTCGACCACTGTCTTACAATGACAATTTCAAATAACTTTATTTGTTTTACTACAATTAAGAAATCACAGTAGATCTCAAAATAAATCTCTTTTCTCTACTTAGGCGCCCTGAGGACTCTGCTGCTCCTAAAGTCTGTTTTCCCAGGCTATGCTATCCAGTGGCAATAGAGGTTAAATTACCATTTTTGATACTGCTCCAACTGCATTTTTCCTCATGATCCCATGCTGCTTGTTACTTCCCATCTGCTGGGCTTCCTCCAGTTACAGCTTGAATGCTAAGGTGACTCCATCGGCCATGGGGAGCATGCTGATACTGACGCGGGAATCTCTGAGCAGCTTCTCGTTGAGGCGGTGGATGCTCTGCACTGCCAAGTCATCCTTACTTGGTTTTAGCACCTTTCCACTAAAAAGAACCTATTGAAAAAAGAGATGTGATGCACCTCACTTATTCCAGTATGGTCCTTGGACCACAAAGGAAGATTTGGAAAAGGTCCTGCATAATTTTTAGAACTTATTTCCGACTTCTAATGGCCTCTGACATGGACCTCTCATTAGTAAGTGGGATTGGGAGTCCACACAATTTGCTAATTGTACTTCTACTACAGATCAGAAGCAAAACAAAAAAAAATTATGTTCTTTAAACATAGAGGTATTTTTAAAGCCCCTATTCAGCTGCCACCATAACCCTGAAGGTGCCTGAAGTTTAACATCATCTGTTTCTAGTAAATGTTATCAATTAATAAGTTATTGGTAGTTACTGATTAAAAGTACTACTTTTGATCTTGCGTAAGGACTGTGCCAGGTACTGCACATTGTACTGTAAGTATGGTACAATGCACTAAAAGGCAAACCAGAATAATACAGAGCATTCTCTCTACTGAATTGCAAAAAAAAAAAAAGTTTCTGTTATCACAGACTGTTTATGTACTAACATAAATTTAACAAATCACTTTTTACTTACTGTTTTATTCCTTGCTTATATTAGTGTTTTATAGAGCTTATTTTAGGTGTTTATGTTGAATTTGATTTTTCTTTGTATAACAAGGCACACACGTTGCAACTGGCAGCCCAGTTGCAGGTCAGAAATCACTTTACTAGAACCCCACTGTGACTTTTTTTTCCTTTCCCACAGCCAAAAGCAGTAACTCCCTATGCTATTACCACTACAACTGCAGTACTTACATTATCAATGGCTATTATTCCCCCTTTCTTTATGAGGCGCAAACATTTTTCATAGTACTCATTGTAGCTTTCTTTATCCGCATCGATGAAAGCGAAGTCAAAGGTTTCTGCTTCTCCACTGGCCAACAGTTCATCTAGATGAGCAACAAAGTGAGTCATTACACCCTGGTTAATGCTGTGTAGGAGGACATAATCCATTTCTGTCAAAGTTCTCATTAAATGATGTTTTTTGCTGCCTTGACCAGGCAGCCTATTCCTCTACAGGTAATTACTAGAAAAGCTTATCCCATAGAAACCAATCCAGACATGATGTATGCCATAAAACGCGCAGTTACTGAGTTCTGCCTGCTTGGGAGTTCATGGAGTAGCTCTAAACCTGCAGGGTTGGCTGGGACTGCTGCAAGGTGCAGTAAAAACAAGTCAAGCAGTTTGAAACTGGACACACACTACACCTTCAGCTGTTTTTGAGCTGACTGAGAACTGTTTTCTTGAGTGGATTATAATTTTTCTTACATTTATGGACAGGTAGTTGAAAATTAAGTGCCATGACATGGGTCACGAACAAACCCTGTCAGAGATATTTGTCACAGCAAGGTTGCTGTAAGTAGTCCCTCTCTGGGCCAAGGCAAGTGAAATTCAGTTTTAAGTTCTCCTAAACAGACTTCTTGACCAAGAACTCCAAACTGCCAGTTGTGGAGGGCTGACTGCTGTCTCCTAAGGTTCTCTGCCACCTCTCTCACCTGCCCTCACCCTCTGTCAACAGAGCATTGTTTTTCCTGAAGCAATGCCTAGATAGAGCTGTTTGATAGACTTCAAGGACAGTGAATAGTAGTAATCTGCTTGTATTTGCCTCTTTGGAAAAAAAGGGATGAATTTGGAAGTAATACAAGGTTATGAATGGATCTGTGGATCCATCTAACACCTTTGCTGGAAACCTTCTGCCTCCAACAGTCCAAATTTCTGGCATTTTCAGAACACTTATTAGTATTTCCTCTGGTCCAAATTTTCTGGTCCAAACAAGAAAAGTAATTGCCTTATTAATGGCCTCGCATATTTGGCATATTCTAAATCTGTACTTCTCTGAATACAACTCAACTACTGTACCCTAAGTTTTATATTGGCTTCTGAACTTTTTCTGCACTTCAGCCCTTTCAGAAAACTCTTCCTGTCTGTAACAAAGGAATACTTGCTTAGAATGGACAATGGATAACAGAAACTGGGCTTTGTCTAATTAATCTGTTTTAATCAGCTTTCCCAGAAGTAGCTGACAATAGTACCTCGTAGCTTAAACAAAGTGATGGACATGACAGGTGAGTGACCAGTACAGCCTACTACACAGGACAAGCACTTTCCTCCTCTCTGCTACTAGGTAGAACTGTGGGATTTCAAAGATTTTTTTTTTGTCTGTTGGAAAAAGGGATCACATTCACAACTATATTAGGTCTTACATTTCATCACTATTGTTACCTTCTTCTATTTCTAGGAAAGAGGGAACAAAAGGTTGTTTTAGGTTTCTTACCAAGTGTTTGAATTGCTGGCTTAATCCGCAAGTCAATTTTATGCTCTACTCCTGCCTGAAATGAAAAAGAAGAGAGAGTTGCTAAAAGTGGTCAAGAAATAACCTGTTAGTACGTTGCACTTGGGGAATGACTGACGTTCAGGTAATTTTATATTTCTAGGTTCCAGACACTACTTATTTGTCTGCCCAAACTAAACTGTTTCAGCCTCCTTTAATGATAAGAATACAACTGTGTGAATGTGCAAGTTGAAAATACTGAAATCTCTTCACCTGTAAATGCTGCTGTCCCAGATGTGTAACAGGAGATGCTGCTTACCTCCTTCCACAGTGGCTTTCCAATTTTGGCATAGTCCTCATTTATATCACAGGCAATAACTCGGCCATTATCTGGCAGGACAAGTGCCATATTCAGGGCATTATAACCTGTGAAAACACCTAGGAAAATCATAAGAGTCATCAACACTTACCATATTGTGATAAAAAATAAATAGTGAACTACAGGGCTCTCTTGAGGAATAAAATCTCCAAAGGAGTCAAGGATGGCAAAGTAAAGACTTTTCCATCCATTTTAATGTTATGGTGGGTTGGGAGAAATTTTTACTTTTTTTTTTGAGAAATCAATCTTTTAGCAAAGTTCAAGGTGTGCTTTTCCCAAAAGTCTCCTGGACAGAAAAGGCAGGGTCTGATCTTGCATTTCTGACCAAAAGCAACTGGAAAAGCAGCAAAATACCAGGGCATCGTAAGAGCCAGGCTAATAACAAAGATGGTGGGAACCCACAGCTGGCTGTCCAGGATCAGTCTGGCTTTGGGACTACCTGTTAACATAGGTGCATCATGGAAAGTGCATTGGATACATGGCCTGTGCATCCAAATACTTTCTTCTGGCAAGAAACTAATACAGGAAGGAAAGAATACACCCTGTCCTGCAAATGCTGGAGACCCAGGTGATCTATTGATCTCATTTTTTCAGACGGCCTCAGAGCTCAGTTGGTTAAAACTTGGTTGTAATAATGCCAAGGTCATGGGTTCAATCCCCTATGTCAGCCATTGACTTAAGAGCTGGACTTGATGATCCTTGTGGGTCCCTTCCAACTCAGAATAGTCTGTGAGTTTAACTGATGAACCATCCATGCTGATGCCAGAACTACTGAATGCACAAAGGGGCAAGCAAGTGCAAATCAACACTCCTCTTATGCTATAGTTTGCCCACCTCTCTGCCAGGACAGGTATGCAGTGCCTTACTGTATTTGGATATCTTGTGTTAAACATGACTGTATTTGGAGAAGAACAGTCAGGAGTTTTATTCTGCTACAAAGTGACACACTTACCTACTTCAATAACTTTCTTGGCTTTAATAAGTTTGACTAGGTTTGCCATAAGCTGAGCCTGGTCACAAGACACCATCATTCTGCCCCAGGGATGTTCAGCAGTGAGCTAGAGAGGGGGAAAAAAACCAAAACAACACATCACAACAAACAAACCCCAAAGCTCCCAAGCCAATATTCTAGGGAAAAGAAAAAAGTGAAACTCCAGAGAAAAGAGATACCTCTACCTTCTCATTTTAGATGGCTTTGTGTGCCATCTATGAGCCAGAAATTGGTTTAACTGTAACTAAGGAGGGTGTGGTGTGTGCCATAAGCAGTAAACATTCAAAGCAGTAGTAAGCCCCACCAAAGTTACCATGGCTGTGGAAACTCAGCAATGTTTATAACTGGTGAAAAATCATAGAGAAACCTTGACTGTGAAAGTCCTTTATTTCTGTGAATTTACATAAACAGGTGCACTTCCTTCAAGACATGTAGAATGCTTCTGTGAACTGCTGGGTACTGTCTGTTGCCAAAGGTCAGACCACACAGTTCTGGTTACACAGTGCAGAGTTGGAGGAGCTGTGCCCATGTCAGGGTGGAAGGGCTCCTGGCACTGAGGAGGGGGCAACACGAGAAGTACAGCTGTGTCATGCCAGTTGAAGGGAAAGTATGTCCTCCCATTCCTTTCTTTCTCTGGCGTTCATTCCAACCAATCTGTTCCAGTACTTAGCATTTAATTGATTTTATACAGGAGCAGTTTGTCTCACCTGAAATAACTCAATCCTGAGTCACAAAGCCATTTCTTATATTTGATACTGCAGCCTGCTGGAGGACATCACCTCTCTGAGCTACAGGTTCTTTATATGCCAAATAAAATGAACAGAAATCATCTGTTCAAGTCAAAATCAAGTGCAGCCCAAACACATGGACTTGGGAGCCATGGATAGAAAGACGTGTAAAATGTATGCCAGTACCATTAAATACTCACCTAGGTAGCCCTGAACATTGAAGAGTCTGGGTATTACCAGTTCAAAAAGCTCCCTAGGGTGTATGCAAGTAAGATGGAGGAAGGAGTGTCCCAAGGATCCCAGCAGTTCAGGGGGAGCTGGGGGTGATACTGACCAGACGCAGCTTCTTTAGAATTGGATGTTCCCGCAAAGAGTGATCCAGTATGTATTGCCAGAGAGGACTGCTTTTCCCAATAAAACTCTTGGATGATTTGGGTGTCCCAAAAATTAAAGAAGGGTATCTTTTACCTACAAAAAAATAAGGCATAAGAACATTTTTACTTTTCAGTTATTGCCTTTTTAAATAAAGCAAGCATTGATGTATTACTAAAGGTTATAAAAGTTCTCTGCTCTAAAAAACCTGTGAACATGGAAAATACAATGTAGCTGAACAGGTCAGTGGGCTGCCCTTTTTTTTTCCCCTTTAACCTCTAAGATATTCAGCCTGCAAAGGCTCAAAGGGAAAGGCTACTGCATTGTTCAGTGGCTGATGTGATGGTTATAGGCTGCCATACTCTTACAGGAGAAGTTTAAGCAGAGAAAAATGAATGAGACAGTATATTCTTAGTCTGGGGCCCTTGTTTTGCACATGAAAGGAGACTGCTAGTTTTTAGGGCTGTCAGCTGATGCATCTTCTCAAGTCTCGTGTTCTCCTCATGGCACTGTCCTGCCTAGCCAGGGGAAATCTGGTATTGTTCAATGGCTTGTTTAGCATGAAACCAGTAGGCAAACAAAGTAGGTGCTGGAAAGTTGAAGCTGAAGGACCCTTGAATGTCTATTCAGATGCAGAACTGATTACAACTTTGATGCCCAATGCTTCTTTTACCAAATGGGTCAAATATACAAACGCCTATCCTAGTAGTTATTAAATAGCAAGTAGTTATTTTAATAGGAAGTTATCCTTGCTATTTATTTCGAGGGGTTTATTTTCTATTAACGGCTGTATTTTGCAGACGATCAGGCCGAGGTGGAGATGATTTCAGCAACTGGCTTGAAGTCAAAGGGTAAGTAAGCAAGTGGCGGAGTTACAAACCCAGCATCAGTATCCTTTCCCTGCCGGATCGTCCTTCCGCTGATCGCGGGGAATGAAAGCGAAACTGTTCCCGGAAGACAATGCTGGGAGCAAGGCCCGCACCGCGGCGTTCCAGGGATGCCAAACGCACGCAGGCAGGGGCCGGGCGGGCAACATATCCTAGTCTTGGCTGGCACCATGGCCCCGGCTCCACACCGCGGTGGCTGGATTACACGGAGCGGCTTGGGCTCCAAGAGCATCAGTGTATTTACTGCCGTAGCTTAGCGAAATAAACCTCTGCCCGCAGGGCAGCGCCAAGGGGTCTGCGCCCCCGACGGCCGCTCGGCTGCACCTGTGGCGGTTCCTGCCCGGCCCGGGGGGACCTGCCCCGGCGCTGCGGTCCCCGCGCCCTCCGCGGTGGGGACACGAGGAGGGCGCAGCCCCCACGGCCCGCGTGTGTGTGGCGGGTGCTGGGGGGCGCCGCTTACCTGCCAGCACACCCGTGGCAAAGGCAATCCCCAGCATCGCCGTCCCGACGGCCACTTCTTTGGGCACGCTGAGGAGCGGCATTTCGGAACCGGGCGGGCTGGGGAGGGAGCGGCTCAGCCCGGGCGGGCACACGCGGGACGGGGCGGGAGCGGCTCAGCCCGGGCGGGACGGGGCTGTCCCCCCGCCTCCGGAGGGCGGGGTGAGGTGCCCGCGGGGCATGCCCGTCGGGTTCCTGGAGACGTCGCTCGGCTTCGTCTGAGCGGCTCTTGCAAGCGCTTGTACGCGGCGTGCACGATACCGGGCTCAGCTGGGAGGGCGAGAGGGCGGGTCACCCCCGGCAGGTGCGCGCCCTCCTCTCGGTGACACACATGTCCTGGTAGTTGTTTGCTGTTCAACTTGGATGTGGTGTGTAAAGTGAGAGAAGCAGCACCTGGGATTTGTGCCCTCACCTCCTCAGAGAGTGGTTCTGGTACGGCTTAGCTGCAGTCTTCGTTTTAAAACACACCCAAATGTGTGAGCTGGTAATGGGCTCTCATGGAGGAGCTTTTCACAGTGTCCCCGTGAGAGGCTTGATCCTCCGAGCAGCCCAGGAAGCAAGCCCTCTCCTTCCCCCAGCATAAAGGTGTTTGCAGCTCAGGTGTGAGCCAGCTCCTTACCAAAAAGCATGTGAGATTCTGAGGCTTCAGTCCTGTGACCTGTGAGTTTCCTTGTGAAAGGGGGTCAAGGAAGACTCTCTGAGAAAGGAGGAACGGGCCTGGTTTCCTCTGCTGCTGTTTCAGCCCCATCTGCAAACCTTCCAGGCAAGATGCAGCAGTGGCAAGGGCAGCCTTGGTTAGGGATCTCCCCTCTGGCCTAGCCTTTTGCTGAGGGAATTGATACATAAGCCAACAGTGATTGTGAAATAATCTTTTTTTGTGTCAGCCTAAATCCAAGTTTGTTTGTTTTTTTTTTCTTTTGTGAAATGCTCCTGCAGTGTCTTTTGCAGATCGGATGGGGGTTTAGTCTTCATTCTATGAAGTGTTTGAAATATCTGAATTTTGGAAAACCCAGGCAAGATGTGAAGTTCTATCATTTTGTTGCTCTGTGGGAGATGAAATGAGCAACGTTGCACACAGACCAAGAATGGAGTGGGCTGCAACCTGGCCACCACAGATGAAGGATGAAAGCAGGTAGAAATTCCCTTTTGGCATATAGTCAGTCTCTAGAAAGCTGGATGAATTGTGTGTTGGTAGGTTTGGATGAAAACTTCGAAGTATTTTCCTGTGCTAGCAAAACTATCTAGTGTCAATGCAGTTAGAAGAAAATTATTATTTGTAAAGTACATCTTAAGTGCAGGATTAAATATATCACAAGAGTATTTATGGGAAATGGGTTTTCCTATCACTGCATTTTTAGTGTGTATTAGACCTTATTCATAAAGACTTCAGACTAGAGCTCTTCTATCTCTTTTGCAGCACCTAGTCATGTCAATCACTAAGGAGAGTTCTATGCTTTCTGATTTGCAGAACAAAGCAAGACCTATGATCTGTCCTGGCAGGTAAAATACCTTTCAGTTCACTTGTAAAATTTATTTGGTTTTGAAAGCTGGGAGTGTTGTTGGTTTCTCAAAGGCTTTTTTTTTCATTCAGTATCTTGTCACTTTCTCTGTGTACATTTTGCTTTGGTAATTTTTTGTAAATGTAAATTTTATCCCATCTTTCAGAAGAAGAGTTATCCGGATGCACTGGAACGTGTCAGTTTTAGGTCAAACAGAACCGTAGGAGACAACTGTTCTAGCGGCCATAAATCAGATTTGTGACGGTGCGGCTCCATCTAGTGATTCTTCTCTACAACTGCAGCAGGAGTGAAAGAGTAACAAGAGTAACACGTTCCTTTGCCAGCTTTCAGTGTTGTGTTGGCCTCTCGACTCTTAACTCGACGACATGCCCCACTTGAAGCTCTCTGGGATCTTCAGGTTTCTGAAATGTCCAAGAGAACTGGTGAATGGAATTGCTAACGTACATAAACGTGGTGGAAAGTCACTGTATATCACAGATACCTTGAAGGAAGTGTGTATGGGCATGTTTGAACAGCACAACTCACTGGAAATAAGCCTTACATATTTGTTGAAGCTATACTAGACTATGGCATTGGAAAGAATTCAGTGGAGTTGCATATTGTATCTTCTTCATTCAGGCTGCAATGTTGCTGGTTTCAAGCCTAATTTGAATTATGTTTGCTTAAAATCTTGGTTATCTGCACACTGCTCTCGGTTTGCAGTGAGGATAGCAGTCACATAGTCCTTTAAAACATGGCAGCATTTACATAAAGTGTTGAAAAACAAGTGTACATGCTACATGTATTTAATTCAGTGAGTAAAGTAATAATATGTTGGGAGCTTATGTATAGCTGAAAGAGAAGACAACTGTCTCTGTCCCCTAAAGCTTACAATATGAATGTCAAAACATGATCTTGGGCAGAAAGTGTAAGGAGTTGGATTGTATGGAGCAATGTGCTTGGCAGTAGCCTAACTATCAAGTTTCTTAGGGAAGATCAGAGTAAATAATTTTTAAGGAGAGGAAGGAAGTAAAATGAATTTAGGAGCTGTTTAATAGTTTACCTCAAATATGAATGCAGAATGAGTAAAAGCCGAAATACAAGGAGGAACCGAAGAAGAATGCACTCATATGGTTAGATTAGTTGCTGAAAATGCTGAATTGAGTTGATGTTCTGGATTAATGGGACTTGAATGAGATGAGATCTGGGGAAAGAAGTTGCAGTAAGCAAGGTGATGAGACCTTGGACAAAAGCTGTAAGTTGTGAAGATGAGCATAAATTCTTGGAAATATATCAAAATCCTTCTGATGTTTTTGTATGGATGAGTATGAGGGTTTGGAGCAAAATTAGAGTTGAAAATGAAGAGTTATGGGTTGAATGATGACAAAATAGTAATTTTTACTTGTATTGATGGTGCAGAAAGTTTGTAAAGCTGAGGCTGACCTGCTCTTACCTATCATCAGGGAACTGTTTGACACAGATTGGGATTTTAATCTGGCTGCAGGAATATAGGTGTGAATGGGCAGATTTGCGAGTTGTCTGTGCTGATGTGGTGGATGAATGCATGTATAGATGGGCCAGACACTCAGAAAAGACATCAAGCCATGAATTCCTTACCTTTTAAGTTATTCACAGATAAGCAAACCCATAAGCATTTACTTATTCCATTTTAATAGGTTTTCATAATATTTTTGTTTAAAATTGTAACTGAACTTATTTACCACATATATGTGTTCATTCATCTGTTCATCTTGGGTGTTGTAGATGAAAAATGTGTCTGTTTTATAATTTTACACTCCACAGTGTATATCCTCATGCAAGACCTAGATAAATCACTTGGTGGTGTCTTTTACAGGACCGTATATGAAATTATTATTTTTTTATTCATAACTGAGATTTCTTATTTCTTCCAATTGGTTTTGCTATTTTATTTGTTTGTTCTGTCTCTGTTATCTCTTTAGTATAGCGTGTGCTTAACGTTTCATTTTGCAGTTCTGTAATGCCATTTACTGGCATAACCTCCTCGACCTTAGAGATACTCATTCCACACATATGTTGTAGCAATTTTTTTGCCATGAATGTTCATTCATCTTCTCAAATGAAAATCTTGGAATTGTAAGAATGGTGCCATCTTTTTTTTCCTTTTAATCTGTGATAAATGGAATTGCTCTCCAAAATTTTCTTCTGATAGTTGAATTCAGTAATTTGAAATAAGACTAATAGTTTCCCAAATACTCATCATTGCTCCTAAAGTCAACTGGATTTTTATCAGACAAACTGTAAGCAGCAAAGTTTCCTTTAATATGATTCATTGTCCAGCTGGAGGGTAATCACTGAAATGGAACACAGACATGAACAATGACTTTAACTAAGTTGGTTCGGTTACTTTCATCCTGCTCAGCTACTTCTATTGCATTCAGTCTTTTGTGGGAGCTTTTAAAGTATGTCTTTCAATAACAGCTTGTAAAGGCTGTGGTACCTTCACATCTATTTCAAGGCTAAGGTATCAACATTTCAGATGCTGCTGCTAAGAAAGCTGGTGATTCATGAGCCCATAAGCCTTAAGCCATTAAACTTGCAAACAGCGAATGGTTTAGAAATGGTTTTCAGCTAGAAGCATTTTGACATATTGGTAAATATTTTCAGGCCTTACTGGCTCACAGGCCAACATTTTGAATATATATGACTACTTTTTGCAATCTCATTACAAGACTAGGTTCAACTTTGGACATGCAGGTATCGTGAGGAGAGATAGTCCCTGCCAAGCAGCATAATTTGCAGTGCAAAGTACGTTAATGGCTTCTGTGACAATATCCCACAAGAATCAAGGACTGTAAAACTCAAATTGAGCTTGACTGGGGGAGAGCCAGTGAAATGGCTTGTTCAGTGGCTCAGCTTGACAGATCCAATGATAGAAGCAGTTCTTCTGACAAAGAGAGTTTGTCATTGAAGTAGAGGATCAGAGGCACATTGAATTCCTCAAAACAGGTGTCAGACTGTTCTGAATGGTCTCTTTCTAGGCTGTGGTGCAGCCTCACACTTGGAACAACTGCATGGGCACTGGTGCAAAGGGTGTTTTCTACTCAGGAATAAAGCTTGGTATTAATTTGCTCCTACAAATGGTCCCCATGTAATTGAAATAGACCCAACTTGTGCGGAGCATTCTGCTTTACTTGCAAAGCCTGCTGTAAGTTTCAGGATGCTCCTCCACTTAAGCCTTAGTGCATAAACAAAACATAAGAAATGTTGTTCTGTGTTACTCTAATATACATAATAAAACTAAAGAAGCAGTGAACAAATCAACCATAGCTGTGACACCTCATTAGCCAGGCTCTACCATGCCAATATATTTTGCCTCTTTTTTGACACCTGAAAAAAATCTATGTTGAAGCCCAGCAGGCTGGATTTGTTTCATACCAGCCATGTGAACGGATACCAAAAATAAAGAGTACTTTTGGAAGCCCAATGTTTTTCCCTCCCCTTAAGGGTAGTTGTCCAAGAGTGCACAAAAGCAACAGCAGCGGCATGATGGCAGGAGAGGTGCAGGACTGGGTTGTTATTACATAGTCTACCCCAAGCATATTAAAGAATGATGAATGGTTATCTCACTGGGTCTGGTTCCTGGAGAGCTCTAGGTCAGATTTCATTTCACAAGTAAGAATTTGTCACAAGCATGTGGAAACTGTGCCTGGCTGTTAACTTTGAGACTTAAAGTCAAGAATTCTTAGTAGACTATTTGTCAGTTGGGAAGAACAGAGAAGGGGCTATCTATGATAGTCAGCTGTGATTTGCTAATATGATACAGCTGTGAAGAAGGCAGTACTAGATTTAGCAGATAGAAAACATCTGTAGAGAGAGCTTAATTAGTGTCATCACCTGAAACTCATGAGTGGTGCATTACCCCCTTCAGGCTGAAAAGACATAGTGGGGAGAATGGGTCAGATATCCCCAGGAAACAGGAGAGTGAAGTGTGCAGGGAGCTGTGTCTGACATTGCAAAGGGCAGATTGCTCATAGAAGGAAACAGAGGGAAGGTAGGAGGGAATTTTTTAATTGTGTGCGATGCTCATGCTATTTTCCTGCTTCTTTTCTTTTTTTAATTGAAGCTGTACTTTTTGTAGCTGTAATGAAATTAACTCACTTTTTTCTCTCTACACATATTTGTAATATGCTTGTTGTAATTTTATGTGGGTTTTCTCTTTTTCATTAATAGTTTTTATTTCTTTGCTGTTGTATTTCTTTGAGTGTTAACAAGGGTCTATATGGACTTTTTATCCCGTTGTGGGGTCATTTTGTTATATATACATATATATATACACATACATATTTTAAGTAATCTCAATTCCTTTTACTAGAACAGTTGGAACATTTCTATTAAATTTGATAAGTTTTTTTTTAAAGAACACGTAACAGGTGAACTGTGAATCTTTCAGTATCACTCACCCTTTTGATAAGAATAAGGCTTTTTTTAGTATAGTATTTTAAAGTTACATTTTTACCGCTTCATTTTAGTGTTTTGAATGCTGCCTTAGTATACTTGAATCATATTTTCACCTTTTAATCGAATTTTTTATCCATTTTGTTTTTAAGACATCCTTTTCTTTCCATTCCCTTATAACCTGGGCTTGACTTCATAAGAATCTCTAACTGAACCGTAAACTACCTTTATAAATCTCATTTTTCCTTGAAAGCTATATCTTACTGCAATGACCAAAGTTTTGTCATGTGTTAGATTAAGATGTCTGCTGAAAATCAATAATGCTGAGGTAACAACATTGGTTTCTACTAGGCTCTCAATTACTTTTTCAGTTGTTTGTCATAGGAAGAATATATGATCAGTTGTTTCCCCTGCAGGCTATAAAACCAGCCTGTTCTCTCTTGATCACTTCTGCATACTTCACTTTTACTCTCCTAAGTGTAACACAGATTTTTAGAGCCTTGGACCTGTGAAGTAGCAAAATGATTCTTCTGTAGTCCATTCCAAGGCATAATAGCCTCCCTGTATAAAGCATCATAAATATCCCTCGACAACAGTTGGCTCTTTCAGGTTGCATTGCACGGAATCTGTTCCTGAATTTTCCATGTTCTTTGAAGATATATCTGTGAGAAATTTACTTCACAGTCTTTCCTTTGCACCTCATGTTCCCAGTAGTCCTTTTCACCTTGCATTCCTTGTTGAACTTTTATTCTTTTTCAGGTAATCCATTATTCCAAGTACAGCTGTAGAACTGCTAGTCTTTTGGTAATTTTTTTTCCTCTCTTCCCCTCTTCCTATATGGTTGTGGGAATCTGTAAAGATGGATTCTGGTGCCATTTTGTTCTTGAAGTTGCTGTATTTTGCCACAGAGGGGAAAGAATCATGCTATGCTCTTTCCTGAGAGCTTTACTTTGATTCTCTCTTCATCTCCTTTATCTGAAATAAATTACACTGTGCCTACATGATGTCAGTAAAGACTCTGCCAAGCAAAAGAGTATTTCAAATACTATAGTCTCTTGTGAAAATGGGAGCAAATGTAGCAACTGTAATGGGGCAATTGAGTCAGCAGCTGCTTGTTATTGTGAGTGTTTTTCCCTTAAAAGAGGCAGTTGTTTTTTCTGAATGAGGCTTTGGAGGTAACAGGTAGCTTGGAGAAGGTAAATTAAAGTTTTGGTTGCATTATATCACTGAAGTGAACCTGCCCTTATTTGCCTTTGGATTTTCACATGTCCTGTGTTAGAAGGACAGAAGGTAATGATGCAGAACAGTGAACACTTATTTTGATTTGAAATAGAAAAAAACCAAAACAAAACAGAAATTTAGAAATTAATCTAGTCACCTTCAATTTCCTATCCAGGAAGTGTATGGGAGGCTAGGCAGATCTGGTGGCATGAACATTTGGATTTCAAAGACGTGCAGAATACTTAACGTGGATGTACCCTGGCAAAGCCCTGCTGTGTATTTCACACTACAGAGCAGTTAGAGAGCTGTTATGTTTCCTAACAGGGTATTTGTAGCATGTTGTAAACAGTTACTGTTGTAACTGAATCCTAGGCTGTGGTCCTTAAAACCTGAAGTGCTACTCAACTGCCAGAAACCTTACTGCAGTTTGCCTTTGTGTTCTGCCATATTCGTGTAGGCAACAGTGGGAAATGCCAGAGTACTTGGCAGCTAGGCCAGGAGGAGGATAGGTATGCAGTTGGTCGTCTGTCTCGATGCTTTGGAGAACATGGGTAATTACTGTGTGCTATACACCTTCCTGATGAAATGCCTTTTGGAAAATCAAAGTTGTTTGTCTCATTCCAAGGCAGAGACAGTTTCTGTGACCAAATTGGATTTAGTAACTCTTCCAGCCTAGCTGCAGTCTCTTTCATGGACTGTTTAGCTCTTTGATGTTTATGCATCCACACAGTTTTTGTATACATAAAATAAGGCATGAAATGTGGATATGGTGTTTATTGTGCAATCAGCTTGTCCTTAAAAAGGGCAAGTGGCATAATGGACTGAGTGTTGTATGTTCTATAACAATCCTAGTAGTTATGAGGCTGACTGTTCATCCTCAATTCTGTATCTTTTCCACAGGTTTCTGTGTTGGCACATCCATAGAAGAGCCAGTGGGTCTTCTGGTGGTAAAATAAGCTTGCAGATCCAAATATTTACCATGCTTGAAACCCTGGCTCTAGTATGTTGGATCAGAGCAATTTCCTGTCTTAAAGAACAAAAGTGACAGCAAGTGTCTTCTTAATGGACTGATGAAGTAAAGTCAGTGAAAAAAGAGGACCGATCCCTATGCTTTCAAAGAAGTTCTTTGGAAATCTTCTGAGGCCATGCATGTAAGGTCTTCATAGAATGGTTTAGGCTGGAAGGGACCATAGAGATCATTTAGTTCCAACCCCTAGCCACAGGCAGGGAACCTTCCACCAGAGGCAGGAAATTTTCCAGTAGAAGGTAGTTTCTCCTGTGCCGAGTTGAAGGAGAAAGCTACCAAGCGATAAGGTGTGCAGGCACTGACACGCTGCTCTTGTCACCACGCAGAATCTGATGCAATCTGAGAAGCCAGGAGTACCTGCGGGTTTTCTGAAGCCTTGAAAGCTTCAGCTCCTCATGGAGGATGCCATGAGCTTTTTGTTAGGGATTAATACACACAAAATATTTGACTAAAAACATGTCAGATCCTCCTGAATCTCTGGCAAAGAATACTGCTTGCTAGTGTTGCAGGACGATGCCATATATTATTCTGTTGTTTCACTAAAGTATATCAAACTCAAGTAAAGCTGCTCCTTTCAAGTGTTTGGTACTGTAGTACTACAGCAAGTCATCCTTCACTTCTGCTTTCCTTGGTGTAACATGTCTTTAGAGCCTTGAGCCCAGGAGGTAGGAAAATAGTCCTTTTAGAATCCTTGCCGGAGGGACAGTGGTTTCTTAGAACAAAGTATTGTAAATATCCCCGGTACAAACCAGAACTTGGGCAATACACATAGCAATTGTAGGAAGACAGAAGTGAAAAATCCTGCTTCCTCTTACTACTTTCCTCCATTATAAAGGAATATGTCTGTTAAGTCAGTGCACAGCATTAGCACTGTTTGGTTCCCCTTAGATGTTTGTAAAAGCGTTCACAGCAAACTGTTAACTTTCATTGTTAGTTGGTTATGACTATTTGCTTTAGACCTGTTGGTCATTGGGTTTGCTTGCCTTCCCTCATCCTCTCATCACCCTCCTTACTTTTGAGAATGCTATTTAGATTATGAAGCTTCCCTTTTTGTCTATGCTAATGTAACACAGTGAGAGGTGGGTGAAAAAAATCCTGGACCTGATGCGGAATGGTCAGGAATGAATCATTTGTGAGATACTGTCTCAGGCAGAGAAAGGGCTATTAGTATTTTCAAGCCTGCACTGTAAGGACATATACTGAAGCAGTGAACTGTGTTCGATCATGAGATCAAACTCAGTCAGAGGAGGGCCTGGAAACGAGGATTGGAGACTGGACTTGTTTCTGGGAAATGCAATAAAGTTTGCATGTGCGGGACAGCAAAGGGGTACCCTTGTCTTTGGCTCTGAGGTGAGCTGAAAGACTGCAACAGTGACAAGGAAGTTGAGCTGGGAACTTAGTTTGAGGCTTTTTAAGAGTATTTGCTTCTTGTACCAGCTTAGAAATTATTAATTTTCTATCTTTGCTTTAACTACTGTTTTTTCTCTGAAGAAGTGTTCTGTAAATCTGACCTTAAGGGATTCATCTTAATAACTTTAGGTGCATGCATCTGAGCAGACTGTCTAGACCTTTGTTTATCATTGATAGAGAAACAGGTGTTTCTGGATGCACAACCTATATCAAGATAGATATCAAAAAATCTCTGAAGATGAACTGTGTTCTGTAAATGCCTGTTTCTGACTCTATACTGCTAGATCAGATGTATGTGTTAGAGTTGTAAATGTCTCATATTGCATAGAGTGCTCCAGAATGACTGGAGTGTTCATGAATTTTGGAAAGAATATGCATTACTTACTGAAGTATTGTTATTAGAGACAGAGTCTCAGGAATTGGGATGTTTTTTGAGCTGTCTTCTGTACAGACACAACAGGTAGAGAAATTATTGGCAGAAGAGAAGGAAGGCTATGAATCTCCAGCTGTTAAGGGAGAATGACAAGCCTTTCTCTCTGATCAATGTAACACATCATTTTTTAGTTACTTCTTCCTTGCCTTGCATGTTTGAGGAATGCATCTATTTGTGTATGTAATAATGACAAATTAACACCTTGCCTACCTTCTAGGCTGGGAAAGGAAAAGGAATATAGTAAAAATATTATTCATTCACTTCAGGAATACTTTGGAAGTTCTCTAGATATTTAAGTGTAATAAAGTGAGAGAACACAGTAACAATATAGAAACCTATTTCTTCATTGAAGCAACTGATTTTTGGTGTCCCCTGGCATTTTCAGCTGGAGGTGGTGGTGCTGTTTTTGTAGATGAAAGTGTGTTCTGTGTATATAGATGTTTCCATCTGATCTTTGTTACTGTATTGCAGACTTGCTAAGGTGAAATTCGGCCACTCTCTAGCAGTACCAGAGTAACAGAATAACTTGACTTTTTTTTTTAAAAGGATTTGTGACTAAGTGGAGCATGTTGTTGAGGTCTTATTCTGATTGGATAGAACAGGTTAAAACATTGGTCATTCATGTTAACCTCTTTGAATATCCTTCTCACAGCCTAAGTTTAAGAATAGGAGGCTGGTCCCTGTAAATTACCGTGAACATGGAAGGAGAGGTTCTCTGAGAAGGTTATGGATTACTATATTAAGTTAGAAGTGTGCTTGGGTTAACTGTTTTTATAAGGTTATTAATAGCACATACAATTTACCTGTATTTTATTAACTAAATATGCTGCTAAGAATGGCTCTGTAAATAACTCCTAGTTTTAATAACTTCAGTGTCCCAGTGGCTTTAAAAGCACTTCCTGATTTGAAAATGCAATGGCTGATTAAATGAGTAACTCTTAAAAAGCGTATCATTCTAGATTTATCCAGTCAGCTTGCTTAGAATTATATGTAATACAAGAGTTCTTCCTAAGAGGCAGATGTAAAAATCGTAACCTTTTCAAGTCTGAAACTGGATATCTTTTGGCTTGTCAATTTTGGGTGGATTTTCTAGAAGATGGTAAGCATACCAAGAAGCAAGTGTCCTTTCCCCTTTCAGGATGGTAACTCTGTGAAGCCTCTCTGTACACCTGCTTGCATCTCTGCTGTCTCTGTTTTGCATGGAATCTGTCTAGCTGCTGCAGACTCCCTCTCTTTGCTGTTTTATAGTATGGTAGGATTGGGCAGGTATTTTGTGTTGCGTTAAGCAGCAAGATTGCTTTTTTTTTTCATCTTTATTAAGAGGAATATCTCTTAAGGGTAAGAATTGTTACATACAGACTTCTCCATTGCCTGTTTGTACCTTAGTTCTTCCCAGCACTGTTTTGACTGGAGTCATGAAGTGAAACTCCTTCCCTCATGCCATCATCTTCTGTATTTATGGTCACAGTAGTTTTCTTCCATGCTGCATAGCTGGGTGGAGCAACTTCTCTCCTCAGTGTTAAAAAATAATTGAATTTAAAAAAAAAAAGTGCTCCCAGATTTGGGAGACCCCATTATGCATTTTAGTGCTTCAAAAGGCAGTGAGTAAGCAGCGTATTTGTAAGAGGGAACTGAGAGATTTCATGTGGGCTCATGGATCTGTGGTGTCTCAGTCCTATGTGTTCTGTGTTCCCACATGCTGGTCAGCATTCCTCTTAATCCTGTCAGCACAGGCTCTCCTTGCTGCTATTGATAACTGTTTCCTTTTTTATTTAATCTGAATGTCCTCAGCTCCCGGGATTTTCTTATACAAGAGATAAATATTAAGGGGATTATATTTTCTTGACAAATTTCTGGTGAGGAAAAAAATCAGGATGTGGGAATAGTGGCAAAAAGAAGAACTTGAGAAAATCTGTTAGTTTTGCTGACCTCTGTTCTTTTTGTTTCTGGAGCTGCTTTTGCTGTCCTTGAGGAGGTCGGAGAAGGGAAAGGATGCCCATTTCACGTCTGCTGCACTGACAAGCAACCAAATGTACCTTTTGGCTAGTGGCTGGCATTTTGGCAGTGCAGAGCTTCCAGCTCCCACCCTTTTACAATGAGATGGGATGAACAGCAGAACTGTGCCGTACTGGCAGTTGGCATACAGGTTAAGTACATGGGCTGCATATGAGTCTATTCATCTGAAGTTATCCTTTCAGATCACTGCTCAGTTTTCTAGCATAATTGTCTTGCAAAAGAGCTTGGCACATGCATCTCCTTGTCTCTTGGCACATTGGCTATTTCGTTTTTTGTTTCTTTTTCTGCCCCCCCTCCTCCCCTTCCCCCAGTAATTTCCTGATGCGCAGTAGTTATCCTAAGCAGCAGTACTGGTAACTGAAAATGAATGAACATATTGCAATCTGGAGGAAATGTCATGTCCTTCTGCTTTGGATTCTGAGTGTTACAAGCTGTGGAGGGGTGTGTGTACTGGGCATGCTATAAATTAAATATTGCCTTTGCTTCAGTCAGGGATAAGAAGAGAGATACTCCAACACTTTCTTGTTCTCTCGTCTCCTTTTTAGGCATCTGAGAATGGAATAAGCTAGCTATAAAAAGCAGGGCCAGGTCAAGCTAGATATATACCTTCCCCTGTTGTAAAAATCAGAGCAACGTTTAAATCCCTGCCTTCCCAAATACTCCTCAGGAGAATCACCCAATCACTTGTAATTGCTTGATGAAAAGTGCATTGGAACAGCTGAATTTCCATTCATTAAGAGAGCTCTATTACATTTCTACCCTCTTCTGGACCAAAAAGAGCCTCAAACCCCAATTCATGGTTTCAGTTATTATGATGTGTTGGTTGTGAGCAGCTAAGCTCTGTGAAAAACAGGATGGGCAGTCAGTTAAAAATCCTCTGCATATAATTGCTTTTCCATCCTTTTACCTCATCCTTTGTATTTGGTTCATCCACCTCCTTGCACTTTGTTTTAAATTAGGACTACTTTGGGGGGCAGGAGCTCTTTCTTTACTGTAGGTGTGCTGCATTTGGCAGCATGGAGTCCTTCTCTGGTTGGAGCCATTAGTTGCCGGAGTAGTACAGAGATACACTTGCAGAGCAGGGCAAATGCATCCTTCAAAGCAGAGAGGGCTGCGAATTTAAGTAACTTCAGCGCATCTTGGAATACAGGAGCACATAGTTGGTGCTAATGGAGTAGGTGAAGGCTTATAGCTTCCCTCGGTTCTTCCTTTGTCTCCACCTTGGATGATCCATGAGCGAAAATTGTGCTTCAACATGAGGAGAAGAAGGAAACAAAGAAGCACTGCACCAAAACACTGCTTACAACCTGGGTCTTGAGATCTTGTATAGAGCTTTCTTCTGAAACCTTAGGAGAAGTAAAGCTCGGGAAAACTGCTGTTGGATTGCCTGGTCTGAATGTGTGCTGTGGGTCTGGTGTTGATGTCTTTGCCTCTACTGCACCATTCCATACAGATAATGAAGCCACTTCAGGGTCTGGGAGCAGCTTAGGAGTATTAGCATGAAAGTTTGATTATCATTTTGATAGTTTCAAGGTTTTCCCATTGGATTTCATTCTTAAAGGCTCCTTTTGGGCTGCTGGACTTCTTGCATGTGTATTGGCCCCTTCTTCCCTGGTCTAGTGCCAATCAGTGTCAGAGGAAACACAAATCCCAGTTTTCCTTTTTGTGATCTTAGTCATGTCATGTGGTCACTGAATTAATGGGTTGTAGAAACAGAAGCACTGGTTCTCTTTCATGTCTCCTGTATTGGTACTTTACCCTGAGCCAGTTTTAATGTGTGTAGGTACTGTGAAAGTGTTGATTGTGGTCTTCTCTACTACAAATAACATCAGAGACTATAGAATGTCAGTGAGCTTCTCTCTCCTTCACTTCTGTTTTTATCAATGGCTAAATCAGCTGTGGCAGCTGTTGCTTTGGCTGCAGGCTTTTCCATTTCATATTGAAGACTGACACACATTCAGTCAAGTTGCTTCTCTGTTGAGGGGTGGGTGGGTGAGAGGACAGGGTGATTTCTCAGTAAATGGTGTTGTTTGTGTGGGACTGACAGCTTTGCTGTGTTTCCCTGTGGGGCAGAGTGCTGCTGTGGAGGATGAAAGTCTGCTATCCTTGGCATTTGGCTAAAAGCAAAGCAGCTCAAGGGTATGCAAAAGAAAAAGAGGAAAGAGCAGAGAGGCATTCTCCATGGACTATTGTCTTGTTCTTAAAGCAGCTGGAATGTGAAGGCAGTATGTAAATGTAATAGCCTGCATATTTCATATTGGAGGGGCCTGTAACAAGGTGCCCTTGTGGCATGATTTGAGCCCAGCCAGCAACCAAGTACTAAGCAGCTGCTCGTTCACTTCCCCACCAGTGGGATGAGAGAGAGAAAGAATGGACATGTTTGAAGTGATGGTGTTTGTCTTCCCAAGTAATTGTTATATGCGATGGAGTGCTGCTCTCTTGGAGATGGCTGAGCATATGCCTGCCCATGGGAAGCAGTGAACTAATTCCTTGCTTTGCTTTGCTTGCATGTGTGTCTTTTGCTTTCCCTGTTAAACTGTGTTTATCTCAATCCATGAATTTTCTGGCTTTCTGATTCTCTCCCTGATCCTGTTGGTGGGAGAGTGAACAAGTGGCTGTGTGGGGCTTGGTTGCTGTCTGGGGTTAAACCATGACACCTTGGTACAGAACTGACCCAGCCTGACAGAGTGTTCGGGGTACCTACTGGCACCATGTAACAATCTGTCACTGCAGTCCGGGGCCTCCCTGTACCGGCTCTCCGACAGCTGCACTCAGGTTGTCACTGGCAAGATCTTGAGGAATGCTTGCATGAGCACTTGAATGCAGAAGCCTTGGATGCTGCAGGAGATGGGGTGATGATTTAGTAGGTGACTTGTTCTTTCTTTTAACTGGTGGAGTTCCTTCCAGGTGAATTTCTAAGGCAAGGGCTTAAGTCAGACACAGCCATTAACACATGGTATTACTTCCAATCACTGTGCACAACCAGGATTATCTCCAGTACCAGTCTCTTTTCCAAGTGTAGACTGTTTCATTAAGTTCACCTACCTTTGAAGTTTCCTTTGGACTACTTACAGTCTGGAATTAAAGTTTTGCTGTTTAAATCTCTTCAGTGTTTTTCTCCAGAGGAGACTACATTCCAGTGGTGATGCAGGAAGGAAGGAAATTATTCTTGTTCTTAGTTTGCCTGTGGCATCAAACTTGTGAAGGGGCTTTGTTTGTCTATGGTGTGCCATGACACTCCATGATAGGCATACTGTCTTCTTTGACAGAGGTGCTAAGTTTGCAGTATGAATTATTTTTATTTCCTGCCTACATAGCTGGGCTGGACAGGTAATGTATGATGACACTGTTTTTGTCAGGTCCTTTATTTTTTTTTGTATACTGTCAGCTTCCTCCATCTGAAGCATCAGTTATGGTCTCTGATTGTATTAGCGCCCTGGATCAATTTCCTGCTCTCCCATGTCTGCTCTGGGACTATATGCTAAGTTGTGATATCTGTGGCTGAAACACTGCTACCTTCTTGATGTTGTTTTTCCACATTCCTTCCAAGTAGACTAATAATAATTTTTTTCTATTATATCCCAGCTGTTTGCTTTTCATCAGCTTATGATGACACCCTGTCTAAAATCATGTGGTACTTTGGCAGCAAAGCCATTTCCTGGATCTTTGGTAAGAGGAAATGTTGATGGAATTAACAAGTCAGGATTGCTTTTGGAGATGAAAACAGCTTATGTGAAATTGTGGCTGCTTCAGCCTGGTCTCTGGTGTATGCTTTTCTTTCTTTTATAGTTTTATCCATGATTCTACTTTGAGTATCATGGAAAGTGCAACCTAAAATATGTAGAAAAATTTGATCCCACTTTGCATTGAATATCAGTAAAAGGTAATGAAGTGAAAGTTCTGGATACCTGTTTTTCTTCTGTGAAAAGACTAGAATTTAAGCTGACAGATATGTTTTAGAAAGTATGGATTTGGCAAGATGTGTGTGTTCTCAGCACAGCCAAGGTCTGTGGGTTTCAGCAGGTGAAAGAGCTCTTAGCCATAACCCAACAGCTTGTTTTGAACCATCTGGCATTTCTTTTAATGTGGTCCTGCTTACTAAACTTGCAGGAACATTTTAGTTCATGGCCAATGTAATCCGTGCCTAAGGGAGGATGTGCTGGTTCTCCACGGGAGTTACACAGTGACTCTGGTCAGTGTTGAGTAACTACTCTCTGCCAATGACTGGTAGAGCAGAGCTGGTATCAGTCACTGCAGACTAAACTGCCATGTGTTTAATATTGATCTACATGCACCTGCTGAAGCAATAGCTCAAGCCTTTGCTGACAAAGCATTTCAGGGCAGGGAGTGGGAAGATGGATTCAACACAGAGGCTGTGGCTGATTTGTAAGTGTTGATTTATTGAGCTGCATGCATACTAGGAATTGAAAAAGGGCAGAACACAGTATGTGCGTTACTGGATAAGAAGCTAGCTTGAAGATGGGGGATAAAAGTCTCCATTATGTAGTGTTTTAAACACTTGTATATGTAAATTGGTGTGTTGCCTGTCAGCCAAGTGTTACTGATCTTAGTGTCAGGAGTGAGACTTAGAGGTCATTTGGCTTTAAACTTGAAAACTGGGCATCCTAGTTATTGTGAATCATTACTTGTGAAGTGTTGACAAATTTGCAAAGAGTGATCAACTGAAGCAAATACTAACAAACAGAAATGTACAGAAACTTAAATGAAGTGAGAGTGGCATACTGTCATCCTGTATACGCTACAGGGGATGTGTAGAGTGATGCTAGGTGTGGATACAGATAAAGATTTGAAGTATTCTACTGCAATATTAAATCACAGAAAGTAATGTGTCATTAAAAAGATCATGGGGAATTTATGGCAAAGGCAGGAATATCTGGTTGTGCTTCCTTGTTTCTTGGTTTACATTATAAAATACTCTGTCCTGTCAAAAAGAAAGAGTTTGTGTTGATGTGACTTCTCTTCAGGTTTTGATTCTGTATCAGCCATTCTTACAAGCTTTAACAGAGGTCTCTTTTATGGTGCTGTGCAAACATAAGTCATTACTAACCTTTTAATTCCAGGATCTCTAATACTTCTGGATCTAGGATAGCTAATTTTACATATTAAACTACATATTAAATATAAAAACCAGAGAGGGATAAAGAATTCTGAAAGTGGAACAAGCTACTACAGTACCTCTTTCTCCTCGGAAAGCAGTGGAATGGTGGTCCTCCTTTTCTGTTGCCCTCATAGATATCTAAAGAAATTAAGTTTCATAAAATTTGCTGTGTAACAGCTGCCAGGGAACTGTTGTTATCCCAGTTTGGAATAAAGATGTTCAGGGAGTGGAACTGACTTAGCAACAAGCCAGGAGGTCTCCTGTGCTTTCTTGGGCTTTATTCAAAATTCAGTTATAACCTTTCAGGAAAGTAACAGAGAAATTCTTATTGCAGTGTGTGACAGTGTTTATAAATGGTAACACAGGATCAGTGTCTCCTCATCTGCTTAAAGCTTTCCATAGGTTTATGTCTCATACATAATTTGAGCTGGGTGTTTTTCTTCTTATGGACCTTGGGTAAAAGGTGAATGAACTAGTAAGAAAAAAAGAGATTGTTTTTTAAGTAAAAAAAAAAGCACCAGCGAGGCAAACGTGAGCTGTAGAAAGCACACTTAATCCTTGCCAGAAATGTTGCAATCTCTAATTGAGAAGCAGCGAGTCTGCAGCCAAGCTGGCTGGAGGAAAGATGAAGTGTTTGATCTCAGCTGTGTTACCACCTGTATCATGCCAGGGAAGTTAAATGCACTGAAAGAGCTCCACCTACCCTTGATTTTATTTCTCCAAATGAAGAATGCGTTGATAAATGGCTGATGAAATGAGGTAGCAGTGGGTAAATAGGAACCCTACCACAATGACTTTTTTTCTGTCTGGAGCCACTAACCCTGGCATCATTAAAAGAGATGCTGCCATGGCAGTAATGGCAGTGCTATGAAAACAAGTGGTGGGCCAGTTCCTACCATTTGAGGTAATGTGATGAAAATCTGAGATACAATAAAATCATTTAGAACGAGGAGAAAAATATGTTGCTTTAAGAGCTCCAGGTCTTGCTATTATGTTCCTTCTCTCCCCCTTGCCAGCATTCATTTCCAAGAGACCTCCTTAGATAAAATGGTTTAGAATGGGAAATATGGTTGTGTGACACTGGCACAGAAAAGCAGGAAGAAGCTCTGTGCAGACAGACTGCTGTGAAAAAGGATGTGTAGTGCCTCCAGCCTTCCCAAAGGCTGAAAAAGCATCAAAATGCCCAAAGAGAAAGGCACAAGAGCAGACTGCTTTTAGAATCTAGGTAGTAATTCATATAAGGAGCAGCTGAGGGAGCTGGGGTTGTTTAGTCTGAAAGAGGCTCAGGGGAGACCATAGCTGAGTGAGGGTTCGGCTGCTTCTCCCAGGCAACTAGTGGCAGGACATGAGGGCGTAACCTTAAGCTGTGCCAGGGGAGGTTCAGGCCAGATATCAGGAAGAATTTTTTCACTGAAAGTGTTGTCAAGCACTAGAACAGGCTGCCCAGGGAGGTGGTGGAGTCACCATCCCTGGAAGTGTTCAAGAAAGGACTGGATGTGGCACTTAGTGTTATGGTTTAGTTGACAAGGTGGTATATGTTAAAAGGTTGGACTCCATCTTGGAGGTCTTTTCCAATCTTAATAATTCTATGATTTGTATCTGCTATCACTGAACATGGAGACCATCTCCCAGTGTGTTCTGGGTATCCATCCTGCCAGTTACCTGTTGCCTAGGTTGTTGGGAATGCTGCACACTGGAGGTGTTCTCATTGAAGAAGCAGCATCTTCATTTAAAGAAGGGACCATTTGGAGCCTGCTTTGATGCAGAGACTCTACCTTATTGAAGCTTGCTGCTCTTGATTCCCTGAGGTCTAACTGCAAATACTGAACAGAGTCACCTGATCTGTGACACAGGGATGAAAAGAAAACTGAGGAGACAGAAATCTAGTTAACCTAGCACATGGAAGTTAAGAGCTCAGAGATATGAATGAGTGGCCTTGAATTAAATTGAGTTAATCACAGTGGACTGTTCAATGGGATATTAAAGTCTATAACAATCAGTAGCTTTGGAACTGTTGTATATCAGCTCAGATGGTGTATGATAACTGACCAGTTTGTTTAATCTATTATTGTCTAAGATGGTTGGCAGCAGGATAAAAGGGAATAAACAGAATGTTAAATGAGAGGAATAATATTTCCAATTCCTTAACTGTCAGGTGAGACATACTTGATAAAAGCTCAATTGTGTCCCAGCTATGTGAGGTTGCCCAGTAGGATCTCCATGGAAGACAGGATACACAAATGGAAAAAGAAGCTTCTTTGGTTGATTTTGGAGGACTGAGAAAAGCTTGGGAACAGACTGGTTAAAAACATCACATCAAAGTGGTGCTATGCTAGATAATGGGCTTCTGTATTAAGTATAGTTCATGTAATTCTCCATTTAAAAAATGTAATTGTGAAACACTGTACCATTCAGTGGAAAGCCCTCTGGGGGAGAAGGAGAGAATGAGGCCAAGGCAACTCTAAAATGATTCTGAAAGGCAGTAAAAGAATAATATTAAACAAGACCTTTCCTATAGCTTGTATCTTGCATTATTATTAATTCCACTAGCATCTGGATTCAGTAGAGACCACTTTCTTTGTCATTCCAGGCAACTGAGATTGCTATTTTTGAAGTGACCTGCAAGTATTAAGGGAACAGCTCTTTTGAATTTAATTCGCACCTTTTTGAAATCCCAGGCTAGGTCTTTAGTTGGCTTGTGTTCTTTCTTCAAAGGCATCTTTATGATATTTGTATTATTTTTGTGATATGGATCCAGAGAGGTGAAGTAAAAGAGTTAATAATTACTGTTATTTTGCCGGAGTAATTCCAAAGTGACTATGTTTAATTTTTACCATAGTTTCAGGTCAGACCGAATTGGTTTGAACAGAGTGATGAATGATGCCTTGGCTAGTACAGGCAACTTGCTGTGTGCAATAGTGCTTTGTTTTATACATCTATCAAAGAAATAACTGGGGTGTTGGAAATGACACATGGATTTCTCTCTGGCAATAAAGAACCTGACTGACTGTGTTATATTATAGTGATGGTTGCAGTATAACAACCTTGATAGATAAAACGGTAGCTAACCTTTGGGTTGGGACGTTTAGGTCAGCAGTTTAAAATTGGAGACCATCCATATCGGCTTACATTGCCATCCTTGTCATCTCACACTTGGCTTCTGTTGTTCCATGTGCCTGAATGTCTACATGCTGCAGAAGTTCTGTTGCCTAGTTAATGTAAAAATGACACAGTATTTTCTCTGATTTGCCACATTTGCTTTGTACTTTTACTTACACTTATCTTCTCCTCTGAGTGTCCATATTTAACATTAACTGCAGTGCATATCAAATTCATCTCTGTGAAGATGAGCATTTGAATTTGATGGTGAGTGAATGATTGACAAGGTGCAAGTATTTTTGTGTCAAGGCTGTGACATGTCATTTGTGGAAAAAGCTATTCAGCCGAATGCTGCACTCATCTGGAAGCTGGGAGAGTAAAGAATTTGCCAGATTCTCAAAAGGATGCTGCTTGATGTCTAGTGGCACCATTAGTGACATTTTGATGCTAATGAAGAAGGGAGCACTTTCTGCTCTGGAAATTATGCCTCTTAAGGTTAGAAGAGGATGCCTTATGAACTCTGTCCTACACTGTTGCAATCCATGTAGCTGTCCAGTATTGCCGTAAATAATGAAGTTACAGTGTGTGGATTACTGTGGTCTGTAGTGTTTGCTGGTCACATGGTGTTAAAACTGTATGAAAGACAGCTGAAACAGTTTAAATGCCTCTCTGCTAGTGCTTCACTGGGTAAGCACTTCCTCAAAGTGCCGCAGGGATGTTAGAGGTTTGCTAATGGGAGAAGGGGAAGCTGTTGGGGAGGTTACATCTCTATTAAATTGTATTCTGCAACATAAAGGAAATCTGAAGAATTGCAGAGATAGCTTGACTCAAGTTAATGCTGTATTGCCAAGTGTGAAACTTAAAATGTTGCCAGTATTGGGTGCAACTACTCAGCTCCCAGAAGCACTGCTGTTAATTAGTAGCTGTTTCCATTTTATGATATAGGCTGCAAACAAGCAAGTTTTAAGAGCTGTGTTACATGAGTTTACTAATTTCAAACTACGGTCTTTCTGACACATGGAGCATTTCTTGGATTTTGCTTCTGAATGCGTCAGCTAGATGTGTTGCTTTAGTGGGAGATGAAAAATACTTCATTCTATAGGATTTGTATTTTTTTTCTCTAAGTTTGATATGGACTTAATTATTTTAAAATGGGTCTTTTTGCCCTGGTGTTTTACATCTCCTTTTTAGAGGAGATATTTCCTAATATTTTATAGGAGTGACCACAGAATTCATAAGCAAAATAAGTTTAAGAACATATAAAAATTGTGATGTCTTTTAAATCACTCTGCAAGGAACAGTGTTGTTTCTTCATATAATAATAAAAAGATTTTCTTTTTCCTAACATCTAACAAACTTTCTGAAAAAGGAAAGAATTTTGTTTGGGTGGAGGAGACGTGGAAAGATCCTCTAGAGACCAGTCTGTCCTGGGAGTTAAAATATACTACTTAGTGCCTCTGGCTGTAGATTTCATCTTACCCATTTCCTACAGATACTGATGAGTTGCTGCGTCTCTCCCTCTTTGATATTCTAGAGCCACAAGTGGTCTGACTGACAATAACACCACTGCCTGAAAGATCAGAGCACTGAGCATGCATAGCCATGGCTATTGTTGTTTCATTTGATGAATGCGCCATATGCTGGTTGCTTTGCTTTGAGTTTTTTTGGGAACAAAATTCATTAAAATCTCTTCACTGCTCTTTTCCTGAGACAGGGCTGGGGAGAGAAGTAGAGGAGCATCCTGCCACTATAGTGTCTTCATGAAATTGCTGCCGCAGATGCTGTCTTGGCTGGTAACAGTGTCAGAAATGGCAGCAGCCTTCTGCAAAAGTGGTTTAAAAATAGACCTGTTTGGTTATGCTTGTTCCCTTAAAGGGACATTGTCAGTTTGATTTAGTCCCAACATTTTAGCTTGGTTGCTGTTAGCAGTGCCATCTCTTGTGAGTTGCCAGCCAATTTGGCCAGGTCTGCAATGGGTTCAGTATTGTTTTACATACAGGCAAATATGCTTTGAACACAGCACCATAAAGTTTTACTAAGCCTAGTGAATCGATGATACTTTTTTTGCCTGTGTCTGTTACAAAAGCGAGACACAACTAGTGTTCCCTTGCCAGTGTTGTTACCCTTGCAATTGAAGTCCTTGTGCTGTCAGGTTACTGGCACTGAATACAGTTATCCAGGTACTAAATACACCTCTCTTCTATTCTTTTACATACTACCTTACTGCTCAGGATCCTGCTCTTTTTCTCAGTCAGAAGTCTTTTTCCTTTTTCTACCAAAATTAATTTGGGCACTGCAGAGGAATAAGATTGGAAATGTGCAACTCCTGTCTTCAATGTATCTTCAAAGCCCCAAGGTTGTTTTAGGAGTGTAAATGGTTCTTTGAAATTATGAAGTTTCTGGGGTCAGTGACTTCAGAACAACACAACAGCACGATGCTTGTGTCAAGAGGCAAATAGCAAGCTTGACCTACAACCCTTCCACCACTAAGACTTTTGTTGTCTACCATTTTTGTCAGAGTAAAATGTTCTGGCTCTGCTCAGTGTTAACATAGATTGTATTACAGCCCCACAGAGAAGAGCAGCTGCAGTTGCAATAGTGCAGTGACTGGGAAGGAGATCCAGGTTTCAGTCCTGAAAGCTCCCTGTTTCATCTTCTAACTACCTGTAATATTTGTTCCCCTCTGTGCTGTGGGATGGTGCTTGACAGCACTGAACAAGGTTCATTTGACTGAAGCAGGCTGGGGGGGACGACTGTTGAAACATGATTTGAAGCAAATACACTTGGCTTTGCAGTGATGTCATTGATTTAATATCTTTCTCCTCCACCATCTTTTCCATATTAACTGCTTCTTTCTCCTCTGCTGCCTCACTGCCCTTCTGCAATGCCTCTGTTACTCTTTGACATGTCCCCATCTCTTACATCAGCTATCACTTCCATCTAGGCCCTGTGGCCTCTTTGTAGCCTGATTTCCATTTGTCTAATCTTTTTTTTTTCAGTAAGAGTAAGATTTTTGCTGACATCTCTAAGCTTCCCTATCTCCTGACTTTGAGAGTTCAGCATTGATTTCAATTAGAGCTCATGCCTACAAGGCTTGAGCAAACAGTGTCTGCTCTTATGGTAATGAGTTGTTGTTACCACCCTACCAAATGTGCTCCATTGTGCTCAGTTCTCACAGTTGCTCTGATTTGCAGTTTCTGATCAAACCATGGCCAAGCAGGGCAGCATTCAGGGGTCTTCTCCCTGTTTCTGTTAGATGGGCAGTCAGGAGGCAGATGCAGAGGGCTTTCCTGTCAAAGGAGTTTCAAAGTGCTATTGTGGTAATTTAAGTTCCTGAAAGTGGGTTAGATTGGGGCACCTACCATCTAGCATTTTAACTTGTCCCTTCTTGGTGTTTGCTCCTGGCTTAGTTTTGCTTTCATGAGGTACATGATCCATATCCTGTGACAGGTATGTAGGGGCTGGAGCCAATTTACTCCATGCATCCATAAGCAGTTTTTAAAATGATGCCATGTCCACCTCTTTGTGACACTGATGATTTTTGTTCCTAGGTCTGAGTTGAGTTTCCAGAAGCCTGGAAGAAACCTAATGTTGTGCCACTGCATAAAAAGATAAGGCAAATCCAGTAATTACAGCCCTGTCAAGTTGATGTTTATCCCGGCCAAAATAATGAAATGGCTGATTAAGACATTTTAGTAGCAAAGAGTTAAAAAGAGTAATACAATCAATGCCAGTCAAGTTTAGTTTATGGAAAATAGATCCTGTCAAACTAACTTGATATCTCTTTTGATAAATTTAGTGGATTAAAGGAAATTCTCTAGACATCTCTAAAACAGTTGACTTGCTACCACAGGATACTTTGGAAAAAAGTGATATGGAACTAGCATGGCACTAATGATATTACCAATAGGCCAGACGTGACAGGTTTCTAAACATGTTGGTTAACAAGGAATCATTGCTGAGCAGCTGTATTTCTAGTAAGGTCCTGCAGCATTTGGTTTCTAGCTCTTTTTTGTTTAATACTTTTTAAAGAGGTGAATGTGGAATAAACCCCAAGGTCATTAGTGATTAATATCTGCAGATGTGCTCCCCATAGTCCTGTGCCAACAAGGAAGATGGTATTTTGTGATACCAGATTTCCAAGCCAAGTATTACCATATAGGAGGAAGGAAATGTGGAGCCTCCTAATAGGGCTAAAAGTGAAATTTGTTATTTAGGCACTGAAGAGGTCATGATTGCAGAGCGGGACACACTTTAGAGAAGGGGTAGATTCTGAGAGGGACTTGAGGCACCTGCTGAATAACCAGTTCCCAAGTTACGACAAGGATTAATGAGGTCTTTGGATGTGAAAACAAGGGATTGTTAAACGAGAGGCAAGAGGTAATGCCTTTGTCGTTGGGGCAATTGCTTTTGTTATAGTATGTCTGGATCTGGTTTCAACAGTGTTAGAAGGATGTTGATAAATTGGAAGAGACCTTTAAATGATTAAAAGGTCTGAAAAACATGTCCTTTAGTGACATGGTCTGAGAGCACCATCTGTTTTAGCTTATTGAGCAGAGGTTTAAAGGTGACTTGACCAGTCTATAAGTACCTATACGAGGACAGAAATGGTTTTCTATCTAGCTGACAGGTGTGTTGTGATTGCTGCTGGCTAGAAGTTGCAGCTGGACAAGTCTAGGCTAGAAGACAGCTGTGTATAAAAAAAATGAGGGTAATTAACCACTGGAGTGTTTTGTTAAGGGTTGTCATAGATTTTTTCCACTGGCAATTTCACTCTTCCTTGACAGTGTCCTCTAATCCAAGCAGGAAATTCATTTATAGAATGGTATGATCTGCGTTTTACAGGTCAGAGAGGGTGATTGGTTTGGTATCTTCCAGCTGTAAGATCCCAGAATACAGCAGTTCTTGGCAGTGCTGGATAGTTTGCTTCAGCAAACAGGAGGCAAGATCTCTCTTGTTTTAACTTTTGCAAAGTGCATGCAATTTAAGAAAATTAGGCATTAGTTCACATAATGAATAACCTTGATTTTCTCAATTGGCAGTTCTATTTTTCTGCAATTTGACAAGTTTAAATGGCATTAAGTAACTTTTCATGTAAGGTGTCACTCTGTTTCCTTACTAATGCCTGAGTAAGTACCTTACCTATTGTCAGATTGTTAATTCTCTGTTATTAAGTACTCAGGTGCTTCTTCCTTGAAAGGACTGTCATTTGTCAATGTGGATCATTTAGATTAAGAAACCAGCTTGTCAGATGCTTCTCTGCTTTTACAAGCTAGCATCCAACAACATGAGTGTTGCCTTCCTGGAACTTAGATGTTTTTTTAATATTCCCTCCCCTCCGGAAAAAAAAAACCCCAAACCTACAAGTAACCATATTCCACTTGGGTGTGCAACACCAACAGATACATGTGTGCACACAAGGCCTTCCTGCTTCATTTAATAGTAGTGCAGAGGGAAGAAACTGCTGTTCTCTGAGTTTAGATTTGTTGTTGCTCTGATTATGGTATTTGCTGTGTAGTTTGGAGCTTAACAGGGTTCAGTTGATTGCTTGACCTTATCTCTCAGAAGACAAGCACTGCTCTAGGACTAGGGAGACCTGACATAATCTGTTCAGGCTGTCAGAGGACTCTGGTGTGACAAAAAACTTTCCTTTTGTGTCTGTTTACTGTTCTCAGGAATATGAATAGTATTACTGTTTTCCCCCTAACCTTTATTTGTCTTGCCTTGATATATTTAAGGACTTCATGGCAGGAGAGGTTTTCTTGGCTTTTCCTGGGGGTCTCTACGTATAGTACAGCAGAAGTACTTGAGAAAATTGCACTCTTCACTTTGTAGCTTACAGAGAATTCTGTAACTAGCCAGTGAACACATGTGGGGTCTGAGTACTTTTAGAGCTGTCTGGAGGCCAGACTGAGTGTTTGTGTAATGTATGTATATGCAAGTACATCAGAAGAGTCTTCTGGAGCTTGGGCCCATTCTGAAATCCCTTGTCCCTGTAGAAGCTCAGATCTGAGTGCCTGTGCTGTGGTCAGGTAACAGGATCGCTGGTGTTAGATCAGTGGATCTATGTATACACAGTAAAATGCAGCTGTGTGCAGCCTCTTTATGGTGTTTTGATCAGAGGCTAGGCAGGTTCTATGTTTCTGGAATAACTGAATGGTAGCCTAGTCAAAAGAAAGTATTTGTGGAGAAGGAGGCTCCTATGAGTAGTGACTGAGTAGTTGAGTTGTACTGGAGGAACGCAAAGAGGGCTTGTGCAAGTAGAGCTGTATTTCTTTTCTTGGTTTTCATGAAGCCTTACTCTGGAACAGCCAAGTGTTGGGCCATACCTACCTCTGATATGACCGCATTAAAATCAGTGTGGTCTTGAGATGATCTGACCTAACAACTTTAGTTTCTAACTCTAGCTTTATGAAATTTCTCTTTGTGAAAGCTGTATATCTCCAGTCTGGAGTAACATGTATCCCTTAGTGACTGAAAGAAATGGAGGACTTTTAATTTTTTTTCTGGTGGTTTCTCCACTGTCATCTGGGAGCACATTACTTCCTTATGCTCTGTTTGGTTTTGTCTTTTACCATTATCAAAACTGTCTCTGCAAAGTGAGGACCCTTTGCTTGTATATGAAATAAAGAGATAGGTGAGAATGTATAGTTAATTGTGTACTGCAGTGTCATTCAGCTACTTGCATAAAAATAAATAAAGTGATTCAATGTTGTTGTCTCTCAAAGTCATTATTGGAAGCTAATCAGGTAAATGTGAGGCACAGCTTTGAATCCTTAACTGTGTCTGGCTTCATGGTTTCCTTCACTAGTAGATCTTCAAAAATGTTGCAGTTAAGACAGTATGTTAGTACTGTCATTTGGAGCTCACAGGAGGCTACCAGGCTTCTCTTTCTAGAACAGTCCAATAAATCGACCAACTCCTGATTTTAGTCTAAATGTGTGTGGTTGAATACAGAGACTAACCTCTCTGTATTGTTATTTAAAGAAGTGTTGTGTGGGGTGATTGTAACATTGAAGTCTGTTCCTCAGTCCTACCAGGAGAACAGTTAATGAAAACTGTCCTCACAACATCAACCACAGTTAGTTTTTTGGCATAGAATGTATGTAAGCCTAGGCTGCAACCTTTAGTCTTTGAAACTAAGTTGGCTAACATTGAGTACCAAAGATAAATTTGACCTGTGAGATTTGACTCATCAGTTTATCTGATTTGCTGAAAAAAGAGAGACAAGGAATAATGGCTTGAACAGTTACATAATGCAGGGAGTCTTGTAAGATTACAGAAAAGTTGGCAGGAAAATAATAAAAGTGGAGCAAATAAGTAATGATTTGTTTTCTTTCTTCCAAAGTAGAAGTGAACTGATTACAAAGCCTGGGTGAAATTGTTTTCAGCTTTAGAAAGTCTGGTTCTGAATGTAATGTTTATGTCTTAATCCTATCTATGATAAGCTTGCTTTCAGCCCAGTGAGTTGATAAAGGTCCTGATCTGTGTTCTGTCTGGTGGGCAATGTGAATGTCATCATTAAAAAGCAGATAGCCTGGGTGGCTACTAGAATTTTGTAATGTGGCCCATTTGGTTTAAGCAAACAAAAAATACTCCTTACTGTTGGAGACTGGTGTCATTTGGAGTGGAGTCTGATCCCAGCTTAAAGAAGAAAAGTAATGTGCTAACATGGAACTGTTGTTCTTTTTTGTTGTTCCCCCTCAAATAAAAAACTATTCTTATGGGTAGAAAGCAGAGCTCTGGAGAAAAAGAAATACAGAGAGAATATTTTCAGTTTCTTACTCTGACAGAATGAAATGCTGGTTTATGAACTTGAGGTAGCTTGTAAAGTAGGTTGTCTAATGGTGTAGTATTTCTAGTTTTGGTCTTTGATGCAGAGTTCAGGAAACTACTGTTTCATAGGTCTGGGCTTCTGCTGAAAAGAATTTGTAGATTTCAAGTGTGAAAAATGTTTTCGAAGTATTGATTCTTGATTTACTTAGCTCATTTTTAAAAAAAAAAAAAGGCAAATTAAAAATGAAGATGTGCTCTTGCTAGGATATGTATCAAGTATTGCTACTTGTTACCAGGAAATAATTGATCAAAATAGAAAGGCAAAGAAACACTTAAGCATGCTAGACATGAAAAAGGGCATATATGCTAAAGCCAATATCAATTCAAAATGCTACTAGACCTGGCCATTTATGGTTACACAAATCTCAAAGTATGTTTCTCTCTTCCAAAATGGACCGTGCTTTATTTTGAAATGAATTAAATGTGTGATCTACATTTCAGACTTGCAAATCTTGGTGACTTCTGTGAGCGTATGGAGCTATGAGTATCATATATTGCTATTTAAGTGTTCAGTTTTTATTAAGGTGCGAAAGTACCTGAATTTGAGCACTGAGGATGAACAGTGATGTTAGAAGTAACCTACTGATTTGGACTTTAGTTTGTAGGCCATGTTGAAGGTTTTTTTGATGAATGGCTGAAAGTAGAGACTGATTTCCTTTTCTTCTTGTTGTGTGAAACTCTGTCTTTATTCACTATAAGAAAGAAAAAAAAATCATTAGTTTTCATTTTGTGTATCTGCACTCTCTTGACTTTGAACTTCTGTTTTCAGCGACTTCCGATCTGAATTTATTTCCTAGTTTCTCAATGTGTCATAGCAAAATCACAAATCTGATATGGTCTTATACACTCTTATTTTGTTCCTACAGCATTACCTAAAGACCTCTTCAGAAAGGATGGTCTTAATGGAAAACCTGCAAAATCTATACAACCTTATTTCATTCCTTAGGTTTTGAGCAACTTACTATATTGCTGTGTTGACATTCAGGACTGCAGCAGTGGAATGAAGAGGGACCATCTGTCTGCATAACTGTAATGTGCGGGACAGAGTGAGCAGTCAGGCTTGAACTCTGAAAAGCTGCTATTGGCTTCTTGAAGATGACTGCAGTGACAGCCTTGCGAAACTGTGTCCTGACAAAGGACAGAGACTTTCAGAGGTCCTACAGGGCTGACTCTGACACTGGTGAAGTCATTCTGCTGGGAAAGTAGCTTGGATTCTGTCTGGGAACATGTCCTTTTGTTGAGTGATTAGATTCGACGTGCATTCTGTGTGGTCGTTTCTTTGGTTTGCTGGGTAGCCCGGGGCAATCCATTCCCATTTCTTGTGCCCAGTTCTGTATTGATGAGTGGAGTTGAGGATTCTGGTTTCCTTTAAGATGCCAAGTGGAATATATAAACCCTTCTCAAGGAGCATTCTCAGTGCAAGAGGAGACTTGTCCTGGTACTCTTGATCTTCCGATGCAGAGTGCTACAGAAAATTTTAGGTGCTGTTTATTCTACATGTTTGTCTTACAGGTTTTTAAGTGAGCTCCAACTCAGATTAAAGCCTCAAAATTTCAAGTTTCTAATGTATTAGAGCAAGAACAGGGACTTTGTTAGATAATAATCGGTAGGAAAAAATTTCTTATAGGGGCATCTTTAATTCTTTCTGAAGTCAAGCTTTGATTATATAATATTTTAGATTTTTTATTTTTTATAACCTTTTTTAGATTTTAGATCACATAGTGTCTTTGTAAAGCTGTTTTTCCTTTCTTTGTTGTTGTTACACAGTACTTAAGAGAAGCAAGGATTTAGAAAATTATTTACCCTGGGCACTTAAGAAAAGATTACCTGAAGCTGTCTACTTTCTATTTGTGCTCATTTGTAGACCTTGCTCTAATACGTAGAATGCCAGTAGGTGGCAATCAAGAGTATACAGTCTGGTGCCTCTGTTTTTCGTAGTACCCAGAAGGCTTCTTGTGTATGATAAAGTATCAACTTTTAACAAGCATGCAAAATTGGAATGCCTGGAGTGAGCATAAAGTTAGGAAAAGGTATTTATATTTTTTCTGAGTCTGTAATTAGTAACCTCTGTTTTCCCCAAGGAACAGATAGATGTTCCTAAAGCATTTGTGGCTTTGATTCAGAGTATTTTACCTTCAAGCTGGCTATAACTAAACTTGCACCTTTTGCACTGTTGAGAGCAGCCCAAGTGTATATTGGGAGTCAAAGCATGTCCCTGCATTGCAGGGGAGCCCTGTTCTCAGGCCAGCTATGTCTGATGCAGAAATGGTATCTCTGCAGGGTGATATAAGGAATCTACCTTTGTGCAGCCAGAAGAGGTGTTTGTATATGTGACTCAGTAGTGTTCTTTGTCAGCTTCTTTTGCCATGGCAGGTTCCTACAATTTGTTACTTTTAAAGCTACTCCAATACAGTGACCTGGGAGCTCACCCTGGGCACATTAAGTGTCATGAATTCAAAACAACTTCCTTATAACTGGACTCAAGGCAAGCAGGAGTAGGATTTTTCTAGTTTCCTTTCCCCCATGGGATAGGGAAAAATTACTGTTCACTAATGAAGTTAACAGTTGATAATTTGCTGGTAATTGGATGGACAGATTTATTTTTGGTGCAGCAGGGAAATCTTATTGCTATACATAAAATTTCCAATGAAACAGTTTGTAAGATTAAATTGCAACTGACAGTGCAGTGTTTGCCTCTAACATTAACCAGCATAGCAAATGACTTTTTCCCACATCTGCCCTCAGCTTGATCTTTTCATATGATAGGAGACTGCAATGAAAGGGAGAAAGGTGCAAAGACTTTACTTTGTGGAGGCCTTTTTTGCAAAAGAAATGGCAGTGGCATGAGGTCATTTGAAACACTGACTGCTTTCTATTGGTATTTTTAAAGCATTGTGACCTACATTGCTTGGCCACTGTAATCTGCTCCAATTAATGGATCCGTCAGCACAGATTAATTGTAAACTGACAGCCACTTCTAGATGTAGTGGGTGCTGGTGACCTCTAATCATGAGAGGAAGATGTTGGCTTCGTTTCATGTGTGTGTGTTGTTGTGATAATGTGATTTGTATGAATACTGCTTTGTGGAAACTGTCCTTTTTAAATGACAAATCTCCTGTGTACCATATTTGAATTATTTTTAACTGATTTTAGTTTCTTAATGCACTAGAAGTCTGTAATGCTAAGTTGATTTGCATCTTACAAATATGCTTCTAGTCTTATATTTTGCTCTGCTTTAAAAAAAATGCATCAGCTATAATCATCATTGCATTTTGTCATTCGCTTCATTAGTGAACCTTTCCTGTTCTTAAACAACTGTTTTTCAATTATTGTATGAAAAATGCACTGGAAGTAAAGTGTGTTGTTTGAGCCCCTTAATGTGTGGTGGCAGGGAGCACAGGCTACTCTATAAGAAAAATAATGTTCCTTGTTCCTATGCAGCCTGTTCTTGATTCCACTCATCTTCCCAGATCTGCTTTCAATTGCCTTGGTTTTCTTCCCCCTGCTTCCCCAGGGAAGATTAAGCTAGGTATTTCAGATGACAGTTTGATTTAGAAGTTGCCTGTCCAAGTGTGGATAGTTTCTGAACTTTGCTAAACAGAGCCAAGAAGGAAGGAAGGTCTCTGCTTTAGAAACTCTTCTGAGTAGAAAGAGGGCAGGCAACTTTACTGTGATTTTTCAGGTCGACTACTCTGCCTTTATTCCTCTGAGAGATCTCCCTCCATAATTGCAACTCATCAGCATAGTTGAGAAGTTAAGATTGTTTTATCAGTGTACTTTAGTTTAAATGAGTGGAAGTTGAATATCATCTGTGAGTGTGTTGCTTGGTTCCCCAGAATGTTTCAGGACAACTGTAGTGTCTCAGATTTCATAATTCTCATCACCTGAAACAATTTACTCTTGTTAGAAAACTTGCCTATTCCACATCCACCTATCTTCTGTGTTTACACAAAGGTCCGTGAAACAGACTCTCAAAACCAGGCTATGACTTTTCCAAAGGCCCAGGCAGCAGGCAGTCATGGGAAAGGAATAGGGTAAGAATGTGACATTAATGTCGTGTCACTTAACTGTGGGATGTTTCTGTATGGGAGAGGAATGTTCGTACTGACATGTTCCATTTTGACGGCTGATCTTTAATATTTCATGAAACCAAACTAGTTCAGAAACATAAAGAAGCCTTTACTAAAGTGATTTTCTAGAGCAGACTTGGCATAATACACATAGGCTAGGTCTAGCCAGAAAACTGTCAAGCTTCTTCCTCCATTTTCCCTTCTCTAATAAGCTGAGACACATTGCTCTTATGCTTCAAGGCATCCCAGAAAGCTGGAGATCCCATGCTTCTAAACTGGTACAATTACAGACATTTTCCCTAGGATTGAGCTACTGAGTCTTTCAGCTGGTCTAGAAAAAAATTTCCTGTGCTTCAGTGCATAGTAGAGAAATTATCCAAAGCCGTTTAGAAATATCTGTGCACAAACATCTTTTATTTAAATATTTGGACAGGACTGAAACTGTACAGTGTGAGCATACTGTTGGCAACTTTTAATCCCCACAGTAGGTGACACAAAACATTTTCTGTGGAATATATTGGTTATATCTTCCTTTTAAGAAAATTTTCCTAAATTCATGTAGCTGCTAGGAGCAAACTGTATTTATTTCTTTCACAGTAATGAGGTAGAAAGTTTTTAGATATATGATAGGAGTGTTGCCTTGTGTAACACTTTGACATCTTCCCTGCCTTTTCAGCTTCCTTATAATCCAGGTGTTGCTGCTTTCTTCATTCTTGAACCTAGGGACTGCTGAGACTTCACCATATGAAGACTTTTTGTCTCAGGCCTTACCTACCATAACTAAAGCTATATATGTCAACACCTTAAAAATGGGGGATGAAAATCTGATCCTCTTCTATCTGGACTTAAAATGGCAATGTTCAAAAAGCACACAAAGCTTCATGGATCCAAATAAAGGAGAAATCCCAGTCCATTTGCACTTTATCCAATTGCCCCAAAGAGTCCCAATATCTTATTTTTTATACTCTCCTCCAAGACTTGCATTGCATGTCAGCATGCATTACAAATTTTTTTACTCTGTACTAAGTACAACGTTCCCTCCAGCAAGAAACTCTGACTGCAGCTTCCACTGCGGGTAGGACTACTCATAAATGATAATTGCAGCACTGTTAAAACAAACTGGAAGGATTTGTTAAACCAAAGTGGCAATGGAAAGAGAGCAAAACTAGAACAAGGAGGACATGGGCATACATTTCTTAAATTTCTTTGTTCTTAAATTTACTGCTGTTCCCGCTTATCGCCCCCTTTATCCAGGAATGAGTATGGTCCATGGAGCTGAAGGGCAAGTTAACATCCATGATGGTGACATAATGTGAGGGAAGCTGGTTGACTTTGCAAGGGCCAGTTAATTCTGTTTCTTATGCTCTGTCAGGATTTTCCATTGTTGTTCTATAGAAGTGAACAAAACTTTCTGCTGCATCCTGTAAAAATGTTGCTGGGTTCTTTGCCTTTTTAACAGCACCACAGGAACCAGTTGAAAGGAGTTGGATGTTCTGCTGTTGCAGTTGTCTTATTGGTTTGGATGTGTATATGGTCTAGATGCTTGCTTTGTTTTGGGAGAAAACTTTGCCTTTTCCAGTTCCATGTCCCTAGATTTCCTAGACTGCAGTTGTCACTCTGTTTTTACAATACACTCCTTGAGCACACAGCATCCCTGGTGTGTAGGGAGATGCTGCTTCCTGCAGGCCAAGATAGATTTGATCCCTTTTATAATTCTGGAAAGGATTCCACAATCCAGGCTTTAAGAAGACAGTGGGAGAAATAGCTTGCTGAAAACACACGGATTTATTAATCCCAGATAAACACTATGAGAAGAGAGAACTAGGTTGAAAATAATAATAAACCCCAAACCTTATATTCCTATGAACTGACCTCACCTTTGGATTTTCTTGACAGCTAAACAAGTTCTTCTTGACTTGAGCACTGCACTGACTCATTGGGCCTTGCATGACTGTTGACAGAAACTGAGCCCAGCACTTCCCCACTACTACCTATTGCATCCCCATAGCATGTAGGTTGCATTTTTAATCCTTTCCAGATACTCAAATTTTCTTTTGACTCACAGCCCTGCCTTGGGTCTGATGATTTGTGTGTTTCCAGGTGTACCTTCTGATGGTGAGGTCAGACTTTGTTCCTTCAAGGAGCAGGCTGTTGAAGAGAAGATGCTTTCTGCACTCCTCAAACTTTGAAGAGCTCAAATGGGATTTAACCTTAGCGTTTCCTAGAATCAGGCTCTAGATAATCCTGAAATCCCCAAATATGTATCCTGTTGATAACAGCTACATTTTTCACTCCATCTCCCAAAGTAATTGCTTCTTAGTGTATAAAATTGCTCCTGATCCTCCAGGCTCTTTGCAGCAGTTACACACAGTTGAAATTATTACTGTCGTCTGACACTAGCTTATGCACTTTTAAAAAACATTGCAGTAGGGTTCCCATGCCACTCTTAAACTGACAATAAGCCAGAGTATGTTTTCTAGATGAGAACAGGTATGCCCTTTTGATGTGTTTAGGTTAATGTGTTATGCAGGAAACTCTGCAAAGTGGCCACAGCAGTATCTGTTACTCTGCTGTTTTGGGTGGCAATGGGCAATGGCAGCTCAAGAACTCCCTTCAGCTGGAGGAATGCCCACACAATTCTAACCAGCTTCAGGAGAAAAAACACAGGAAAATTGTGAATGGTCTTCTGCTTTAACTTCTGTAATGCTGCTGTAGGCTCAGGGGCCATACTTTACTAGTTGACTCTCTGTAACTGGGGAAAGTCCACCAAGCTTTTGCTGGCGGTGTGCTTAGTGAGGAAGCCAGCAGTAAAAGAGTGAGGGATGCTCGATTCCTTTGCCTTCTGCAGCACTATAGGTCTGCACAGGAAGATAGAGAGCTTCAGGAATATCAAGAGAGGGAAGCTGCTTCTGTGGTGAGAAAGGGAATGTTCCCCTACTACCACTGCCCTGGTGACTTGCAGGACAGTTGTTACTTTCCAAGCAGTACTGCAGCATTAAAGATGGCAGCATTCTGTTTTAGGTCATGCTGCAGATTGCTGTCACCAGGTGCAATGTGCTGTTGGATGTCCTGGTGTGATCTTTTTAAAACAAGATGTTTCAGATAAAACTACTTGAGTGGAGAGTTAGAGCAGACTATGTATTTCTACCTTGCAACTTAGAGCAGGATGTATTTGGTAATACATTTTTAGTATTCCTGGACAAATGAAAGTCAACAAATCCAAGTTTAACTCCTACCAAGTTCTCTCCTTAGTTTCTGATTAAAACCAGAAGTAATGGTCACTCAGGGCATTTTACAGGGTTCTAAATCTTGTTCTATCAACCTCAGTCAAGAAGTCATGGAATTTTCTTGTACTATTCAGGAAAATTCACTGGAAATGAGTAAATAAGTTGTGGTAAAACTTTCAGAAAGCATCTAGAGATACTCAACTCTTTGTCATATGGCTGAAATCTTAGAACCTTTTGTCTGAGCCATACTTGTAAAATGGATGTTAAAGGGACAAGTAGCTTCAGGAACGAGACTTTTTATGTCTTCATGTAATTGTTCCGAAGTTTTAGCCTACTAGGACTAAAGGAATATCCACCATAAGAGATGTATGTAAGGGGGCCTTCTGCTCTATTTTGCTTTTGCAAAGGTTTCTCACCTCTTAAAATTCCTGCTCTTGTTGAATTTTGCTGAGATTTCAGATACCTTTTATCTTAGTGACAAGTAGAAAACCCTAAACAGTCATACCTCATTGTTTCAGTGTTTGTTGATGAGTTTCATCTATGACTTACTAAAGTTAAGCAAAATACTCTTAGAGTGATCTTTAAAGCAGATACTGTGAAAGGCTTAATCTCTTCATTAGGCCTGAGATTAAGGGAGTGACTAATTCCTGCAAGCAGAGAATGACTGAATGTTGTTGTTTTGCACTACAATAGATACAAGTCATATAGTCCTGACTTCCTACATGGTGTTCTGCTCCTGTTACATGTGCCTTTCTCCTTTATAGGAAGCCTTACATCTTAATCTGTAGCCCTGTCAGTCTGTCAAGAGATGGGAAATCCTGATGGAGATGGTTCTTGACAGAAAGGAGCAATAGAGTGTGAGGAGAATGAGGACACCACAGGGACAGATCTTTGTGCAACCTCATTTAGGGCTCTGCTGGTGGAGTGGACAGAGCTGCATTTCCTGAAAAGGAGCACGTTAAGGAATTGCTTAGTACCCTTAGCTATGGACTATTGCAGTAAAAACTCACTATTTTACATCTGAAATGTACAGAAAGCTATTTTGCCTAGCCAAAATGTTCATCTCTTTTATTAAAAAAAACCTCCAAAAAAACAACAAAAACCAAGCAGAACAAAACACCCCCCAAAATATGCCCAAGACCTCAAGGAACACCACAAAAAGACCTCCTTTTTTACCTCCAAAAAACTCCCCCCTAGGAACTAAAAATTAATTTAGCATCCTACTCTTCATGAACACTTATGCATTCATGTAAATATTCTCATCATAAGCTTTGGATCTAGCCATTTAGTTAACAGAGTACATGAATGATTCATGGTAGCTCTATACATAATGCATAATTAAATCACAGACTGATGGAGTGGAATTTATTAATTGTGAAGACACATGTGTTACCATGATACTAATTTATTTCTTTCAATTTTATTGGCATATTGCTCGCTCATCTGTGATTGCCTGCTTTGTTGCATTACCCGAGAACAGTAACATGTTGTTAAAACAAATTATCTGGATGTTTGGATAGGCTGTTTGTTCACTGATGGGAACAATATGTATTTAGCAAAAAGATTTAATGTAAATTATTATACATGGAGTATTATCTTAGTGCAGAACCATCACACCAAAGCTGCTCTGATGAGCCGTATTAATTTCTGATATGATTAAAAAATTAGAAAAATAACTGCAGAGCTCTTGTGTTAGGAAAAAGCAGAAGTTAATAAAAATAATCTTGGCAAAATTACATGGTAACTTTTTATATATTTTTACGAATTCTTGCAATATTAGATTGTAAAATTTAAGAGGTATTTTAGCTCATTCTTATAAATTGTGTGCCTGCGTAAGGCTTTCATGTCTTGGTGGGATCTTTGGAAGAAGAATTTTATTTATTTGCCCTAAAGAAGAAGTTCATGTCTTAACAATGGAATTTGATTCCTAATGTGGATGCCATGTGGTATTTATCAAATGCTAGTATTTGCATGAAAATTAGGGACTTGTTTTAAAGAGATTTGAGACCCCCTTCTTTTCTGTGTCTCTGTGCATTTGCCAGATCAATTGGAAATTGAAGTTGTGGCATTCAAAATTCAATTAAATAGATTTTTATGAATTTGATAAAAGGAGTCAAGTGTCTCACTTGGAACAGAGGCCATACTTTTATATAATTCACTTTTTTACCTGTTTTAAGTCAGATAATGTAATTATAGTACTGAGAGGGAAGGGTTTGTTTTTCTGGAAGACTGTGTGGGTCCAAGGAACAGCAACAAGTGGAAATGAAAAATGTAGACTCTTGGGAAAATTTGAGTAGAGCAGATGTGTAGTTGTCTTCAGAAACTATTGGTTAAATAGGTACTTAGTGGAATATCTCAGGTGTGCCTGAGCCCTTAAATAAAGCTGCTGTCAGGAGCAATCTGCAGCAAGCCAAAGTGATGGAAACCCCACTGCTGTGTGATAGAGAGAAGCAGCATCCACAGAAAATCCTGCGTTGTTGTAGCCAGAAGCTGATATTGGGCTAAATATTGTTAGCCCAAATCTTCATTCACGAAGCGTAGCCAAACGTATACATACTTCTTTTGTGATCTACACTGTGGATTAAAGCCAGAAGGGACACTTTGGTCATCTCATCCTACCTGTTGTGCACCCCAGACTGTTCTTGTACAGTTCTGCCATGGTGGCAAGTAGCAAGGACAGGGTGTGAATCAGTAGAGGATCGTCTGGCTTTGGCATACCTTGGTCACTGTCTGGATTGTCATATCTGCTGTATTGGGATTAGAAAATATGTTCTGCTTTTGTGCAGAAGACTCAGGTGGGTCATCTTTTAAAATCACTCCAAATTATTGGTTCTGCACTTGCTTTAGTGCTAAAGCTATTTCTGCACTTGGTTCTTCTGGAACATGGATGTTGAATCTGTTCTGCTGAGCAGGATTTCTTCCACTGAGTCCACACAACCACGTGGTTCACAGCTCCTGCAAGGAGGTGGACTGGGGCTCGATGTGAGAAACCTTCCCTCCTGTTTTGCTTTGTTTTACTGCATTCTTTCACATGAAAGGATGCTGGAAGATACTGGAAGAAAAAAAGATGTGGAGGAAAAAAGTTGTAATACATATTCAAGTAACAATTTGGGGTTTCTTTTGGTTGGGGGTGGGGAGAGGGAACCTGGGGTGTTTTGTTTGTTTTAGCTGTCTGCCAGGACCTCAGTATGCCAGGTGCTGTGTTGACATATGTTAAGAATCAGTCCTTGCTCAAAAAGTTTGCTGTTTCATGAGGCAAGCAAATACAAGATGTGGTGAGAACCATCACTACTCTTCAGAGATAGAGAAATTGAGTTGATGGATACAGAGGTAATTGAGACCCTGGCTTAAAAACAGTTAAATGGCTGACAAAGGGTCTCCAGGAATTATACTGCAGAGCTGAGAAATTAATCCAGGTTCCAGTGTAGGATCTTGGCCATAAAACTGAAGGAAAAAAGCATAGGCTGAAGAAGAGACAAGAACGGTCCTTGAGGTAAAAACCCTAAATATATATGCAGCTGAAGAAAAGAATATAATGCAACTATAGTTTTTTGACATATCAAAGTAATTGTTTGAATTCTGACTCTTACTTGTGTGACTTGAAACCAGATCATTTCAGTAAGAATAGTGGTAAAATTTTGGCTTATTACAAACTAGTTTATGCCCAAGATTTTCATATCCAGTTATTTAAGAGCTGCCTTTTTATGAACAAGCTGATTTTTTGAATTGCCTGAGCCTCAGAACAAAACCATCTCAAGGTCTATCAGTGTGCACATCTTCAATAACACTGCAAGGAATAGCTCTCACTGTACTGAGTCTGTATCCATCAGATAAAATATAGTATCTGTACTATATTAGTCATCCTGGGCAACAGAGGAAAAGTTACTATTGCAGAACTATCAGAAGAGAAACATCTTCTGCTTTGAAATTAATCAGGTGGTTTTCTCTCAAGCTTTATCTTTTCCTTTTGCTCTTTTTGCAGTGGTGTCATTGGTCTCTGTATTGTATTCATGACAAACTACACTTAAATTAACACAAAAGTTTAATTTCCCCCTGCCGATCTAAGGACCAGATCCTTGACTCCTGTGAGCAGGTCTTGTTCCCATAGAATCTCTGTCTGTTCTATTAAATGTGTACTTCACCATTTTCAGAAAATTGCTTATTTTGGGAATGTTGAGCTGAAATGTTAAACTTGAGGCTTTTCCCAGCATCATGTTACCAGGCTTCCTGACCAGGTAAATCAAAATAATGGAGTTCTCAGATGAGGTGCTGAGAGAACCTCTCAGCTAAAGATATCGGGTGCTGAAATAGAATAATCAGGAAGGCTGTAGAAGGATTATTAATGGAGGTGTGTTTTCTTTTGTTTGTTTTTAACAGTTTCTTACACAAAACCAAGACCCTGTGACAAGAGGATATGCAGGATATGCTGCTCTGGGAGTGTCCTGAGGTTATTCCCAATGCTTTTACCTGACTGTTCAAGTAGTGATTTTCTCATTAAACCTATGCAATTTAGGGTTGCTTGGTTTCTGCCCTTGCATACTTTATACAAGTTAATGGGTTTTGGAGAAGGTTCTGAAAGCAATTTAGGGCTCTCTTGTCAGAACATGTAGCCCTAGAGAGGCTACATGTTCTAGAGAGAGTAGCTTCATGGTAAGAAAGGAAAATCTCCACTGGTTCCTAAAGACTGTATGAGAACCACCAGAGCAGAAGTGGGGGCATTAGGAATAAATTCTAAGTAGGAACTTAAATACACTTCTACCTTCCAGTCGTAGCCGTGTGAATAGTGAATATTAGAATACTAGCTAGAAACCACTGAATATGAAAGGGACCAAGTGGGGAAAAAAACCCCATCTAAGTCTTCACTCAGTGCTGGCTTCCAGCACTCCAGAAAGAGGACTGTGCGACTTTCTCGAGTTGGAGCCTGTGCCTGTCTGACTTTCACTCTGTGTGTAGCTTTCTTGAAGTCCACAGGATGACACTGTGGTAAAGCTCTATGATTAGTGGTGTCCTCTTCTGATTGAAGCTTACAAATGTTCCAGCTGTTCACCCACAAATGTGTTGTCATTTCTATATCATAACAGGTTGAGGAATATTGATGTGCTATACAGTAGTACTTGGATAACTGAAATGCAACGCAATGTCTTCTCACATGCTGAATGTGATAATAGATTCAGAAAAGGTATTATTTGTGGAAAGGACCTTGCTGTATCCACAGTAATCTTTAAATCCAATATTAAGGATAGTGGCCTAAAGGCTAAGCTTTTATCATTACCTTATTCTATTTGTTCTAATTATCATCTGGTTTTAGATAAAGGGTTGGACTGAGATCTTTGATTCAAAGATTTGTGAACTGTTTGGATTATCCTAAGAGTCTCTGCTTTTTCGAGCTCCTGATTTCTAGATGATATTTCTAAATAATTGCAGATGGTCAGATTAAAAACAAAATAAATCTAAATTTATGTTTCTCTCTAACCTGTGTTTTGAGATGGGAGCTAAAAGTCTCACATTAACTTCACCCAAACTGGTTGACTTCAGTTTTCCTTTTATGCGGTTAGCCACAGCAGCTGCTGGAGATATGTGAATGCGACACATCTTTAATAAATGAGAAGGTACTTGCTTTGACTACTAGTACAGGAGATGGTTTAGCCTGAGGCAAACCTACAGGCTATAGATATTTCAGCTGGCCATGTACAGTTTTAGCACTAACTTGAAGCCATGCAAAATAATAGATCACAGTCTTTAAACACATATTTGGGGACAGGGCTGAAACGAGTGCTAAAAGGAAAGAATCCAGGCAATGTGTTATATTCATAATAGTTGATTAGATCACTGAAAGGAGGAAAAGAGGGTTGTCCACCATATAGTTTAGCATCTATAAGAAGCCATTTGACCAAAATAGTTTATTTGGAGCAAGATGTTGTGCCTGACTACTTAATTACAAAGTTATTGAAGATGCACAAAAAGCAGCCTCAGATTCCACAGCAATGGAAGCGCAATTACAGGAGACAGAGCAATAGAAAGAGACTAATAAAAGCAGATGATGCAGATTTGATGTATGAACACATTGAAGCAAGGTCTTACAGTCATTGAGAAGGACTTATTTCAGCAGTTTTTAGCCTTGCCCAAAGTAAACTCTTGACAGGATTCCCAACAGAATTCTCCCTTGGAAGTAAAGAGGAATTGTTGAATTAGTGAGGGAGAAGAGGGACCAACTTATTACACTTGAAAAGCAGATAGAAGGAGGACAAAACCGAAAAAGCTAGCAGATTAGAACACCTTTGCTTTTCTTTCTCCTTCTGTGCCATGCAGACCAGGATTGGGTTTTGTTTGGGTTTGTTTCTGGTTTTTTTTCTTTTCTCATCTCTATAGTGTCACTTAGTGGACAATGAAGATTCTATGACATCTTTTAATAAAGAACTATAATGAAACTGCAGGAGAACCCTAAGTTTTCTAAGGGGTAAAGGTTTCATTAGAGAGAGGCTTAATATTATAACTCTCACATAAGGCAAAGTAATGGAATGACTTTTCAAAACCACTAAATTCTACCCAACAAATGTATTTATTGTGCAGGCTTTTAAGCAATTGTACATCGATTTCCATGGTTCAGACAGTTGTTTTTTCTTCATGTTAATAAGAATCAGTGCTAAGTTAAAAGCTTTCTGTTTATAGACTAGTGTGTTTTGGGTGTTTTTTTGGTTGGTGTTTTGTTTTTTGTTTTTTTTTTTTCTGGGCTGTATAGTTTGCTATATGCTACCCTCATCCCTAACTCACTGTCCCTCTATTTTAGGATTGCCAAAGTCGAGTAATTTATTATCCTGCCACGTAGCATCTGTCCTGCCATATAACCTCTAAAAGAGGACATTGTTCATGAATTTGCAGCTCGTGGGGTAGAGCACATAAAGGTGAGAAGCTGAGTGCTCATGCCTGTCTCTGGGTGGGATAGCAGGGTCCCAGCCAGCCGTACTACCTCCCCCAGGGAGGCACTTTTGGTGGTCGGCCTGTAACTCCTGGTAGCAAAGACAGCAAATACTGCCTGGACAGCCCAAACCATCCCCAGGCTCACACACAAATTTAAATTAAACTCATCTTTAGCATTTACTGAAATTTACCACCACTGGATGACATTTCACTCAGTGTTGAGAGCTTGTTATCTTTGGTACAGTTATCCACAACTTTAAATCTACTTCTTCCTTTTAGCATTTAGGAGGGCTGAGGGGGTGGGCAGGAGAGATTTAACATGATGTTTCTTTTCACTGCGGTCTTGCAGCCCAAGGTGGGTGTAGGATTGCATAAACTCATTTCTGAGATGCAGATAGTCTGGGGGATGCTCAATAGAAAAGCTTTTTACCAGGGCATTTTTACACATGTAGAGTAACTCTCATCCATCTGTGTGTTACCCAAGAAAATATGGGCAGACACAATGACTCATAAAAGTATGTCATTAAAAGCCTTTGTGTAAGTCCAGGTTATGTTTACACAATACAGAATTGAGTGGCAGTGCTGATTTACCGGCTTTTCAGCCCCATGTCACTTATTCTGCTGCACCCATGATTCAGTGCTGCCACAGCAGTAGTTTCATGTTCAGCAGTAGGGCCACCTGAACTGGGTTAATAGGTCCAGCTGAGAAACACTGACCTTGAGCCAGTGGTGAGGGCTCTTTTTTGAGCTGGATCAGCTTCCCTTCCAGGCTGCTGAATGGACAGAGCAGTCCTGCTAATGCAGTGCAAGTGTGGAGCAGATGTGAGGGCAAGTTGCTTGAGCTAGGGATGCTTCTGCAAGAAATGAGATGCAGCCATTCCTCAGCTGGCCCAGCTGCTTGAAAGGCAAGTGCTGTGAGCTGTGTGAGTGGGCTGTTCTGCGTTTACAGAAACAAAGCAGCCCAAAACCTCTTCTTAAGGTGAAACCCTGGATAGGTCTCATTGACTTCACTCTGGATCTGGGATTTGGTGATGTGCTAAATGCTTGCCTTAATTCATGCCAACACCTTCACAATATGGGTAGCTAAGCAATCCATAGCTTGTGTGGTGTGAGCAAAACTCAGGGTAGCATACAACAAGCACTATGAACAAGAAAACATTTAAAATTATGCCAAGTTTTTTGTTTGTTTGTTTGGGTTTTTTTAGATTAATGCATGCTTTATGGTAGAGAAAACAGATGTTGGTTCAGCAAGATCAGGCTTTGGGTCAGCCCTTTTATGGCCTTAGCTCTATTAGGTTGATAGGACTCTGTCCTATGGCCATCCCTGTCACTGACTGCTTGCCTTGGGGATTCCTCCCTTTTTTCACCAGGCTTAACTGCTTATGTCATTTAATGTGGTTAAAGTCAGTTGGCTTAGAAAAAAACTGTTTAGTCCAGGCAGACAACTTTGTTTGAAGTTGTTTAAGGAAATTATTTCAAAAGCAATTATACCAGCAGACCTGAGAGAACATATCTGTGAGGGCAGGTATGGCTTGGTAACAAATAGCTGGCGACACCTGGAAGTCACAAATTCCTGAACAGGACATCAGACTGCTTTGTTGCAAAGCTTGAAGGGGAGAAAATCCCGAAGGTGCTTTATGGAGATCAAAATTTTGTGTTTGTAAAGAAGTTTCCTGGAATGTGAGATGCTCTCACCCATTTAAAATTCAGGATCAAATCAGTTGCATCTCTGAACAGTATTGATTTACCAAGTGAAGTGTGTCTCCCTTTGGGATTTCTTCCCCAATTTAGGCTTCAATTGGTGTAATCTCAGAAGAAAAGCCTTGCTTCCCCCTATAAACTGTTCTCACCAGATGTCTTGTAAATCTTTCCCTTTATTCCTTTGAAATGACTGGGTTTTGACCTTAGCTTTCTTAATGTTATTTAGTCCACATGGAATATCTATAAAAATAAGAGCTGCAAACTCTATTAAGAAAAGCACATATGACCTCCGCTTGTAATAACAGAATGCAATTAATGTCAAGCTTGTTTTGATGATAAATTGGGGGGTAACAAATGGATTTTGCTTTTTCAAACAAACCAGTATGAAGGGAAAAGGGAAAATGAGCTTTAAACCACTTGCTGAAATTATATAAGATCTTCCATACCCTAACCTGATCAGTCAATATGACTAAAGTTTTTACCAGATTTGTGCATTCTAAACAAAAAAAAAACCCCAAAACCAACCAAACAACAAAATCCAGCAAATAAACAAACAAAAAGCTGCTATAGGCAAATTAAATGAAGGTTTGGAGTTGAGAATGGGAGTCTTCTTGTGTTACTAATTAGAGAAAAGTTCCACTTCTGAAGCCTCTTAGTAATTGTACAGCAGCTGTCACAGCAGTACCAGGAGGACATGATGAAGATCCTGTTTGTTCAGAGGTCTTCACAGGCACATAGAAAACACTTGCATCCACCTTCTGGCGTTTATATGTCATGGCTTCTCCTCTGTGTTTATCCAGAGAGGTGCCATCAGCCACCAGGTTGAAAGCCTTGCTCTTCAGTTTGAGCTGTAGGTGCTTATATTTTTGGCAGCAAACAGCTCTGTTTCAGTTCAAGGTAGCTGACTTGTGTTATTTGTTAATGAAGCTTTTCAGAGGATCAAGATGACCTAGGTGAAGTCAAAACATAAGGAGCAAGTTTGACAAAGAGCAAGTGGAAAGTGCTCAAGGGAAAATCAAGTGCCAGGGCCACAGCTCTGAGAATGCAATTGCCAGGCTAATTCTGACAGGATTTAAGAGCCTTTCCTTCAGGTGACCCCCCTCCTTTCTCTCATGCTTCCAGTCTGTGTAGGAAAATCTTACTTATACAATTTGATTGCTTTAAGTCACTTAAGATTTGGAAGCAGTTTTGGGGGGCTCTCCTCTCTAATAACCAAATACCAGTAATTTCCTGCTCTAATAAGTTGTTGCCCTCTTCCTTATCCTGTCTTGTGACTGGGAGATCATAGTAATAGCTCTGTGGTGTAATTCACTAAAGGTTATTGTGAGGGCTGTGTATTTTCTCATCCAAGGGGCAGATGGCCCTGGCATGCATTTGGAGCAGGTGGTTGCCTAGAGCAGAGGAATGTTCACTGAGTGTGGTGCACAAGCAGGTGAGTCGGGAACACTGTTCATTTCCTAGTTTGCTTAGGGCAATGAGTTTCTAGAACTAGTTTACAAGAGGTACAGTTAAAAAAACCAGGAAGAGCATTTAGTTTCTATATGCAATGATTTCAGCATAGTAACTTAATTTCAAAAAATCTCTGGTAAAGAAAAGTAAAAACCACAATGAGAAAGGCAGATTACTTGTGCACAGGCTGTGTACATGGAGTAATTTGTCTTTTTATCCTCACTCAGGAAAAAAAAATTTAAAAAGGTGATGAACTGGTCTGCAGCTGTGTGAATTGTTAAAAGTGATGTGTATCTTGGACTGCAACATAGAGTACTACGGAGAACTGCTATAGCTATCATGGAACAGTTGTGTTCCTAGGACAGTTTGACAATATACTTTTTCTGCTCACAGAGAGGAATCCCTGGGTGTAGTTTTTATACACAGGAATTGCACTTGGGGCAAGATATTGGTCTGTTACATTGCTCACCCAGGAACTGCCATCAGAAACCATATGATACAGCCCAATGCCAGTATCTCTTTAGCCTGAACACCGACTCACTGAACACTGTGTGTATTGGGTTTGTGTGGCAAGGTTTTGATCATGGGTGGTGCAGCTAAAGTGGTGGCTTTTGTGAGAAGCTATTAGAAGCTTTCCCTTTGCTTGATGGATCCAATGTCAGCTGGCTCCAAGATGGACCTTTTACTGGCCAAGGTTGAGTCCATTAGAGATGGTGGTAGCACCTCTGGGATAACACAATTAAGAAGGTGGAGAAGTTGCTGCACAACAGCAATTGCAGCCAGTGAGAGGAGTGAGGATATGCAAGAGAAACAACTCTGCAGACTCCAGGATCCATGCAGCAGGAGGGACAGGAGGCACTCCAGCTACTGGAGCAGAGATTCCCTTGCAACCCCTGGTGAGGCAGGCTGTGCTCCCACAGACCGTGATGGTCCATGGTGGAACAGATATCCATCTGCAGCATATGGAGGGCCTCACGTCAGAGCAGGTGGATGTGTTCAAAGGAGACTGTGGCCCTGGGGGAAGCCTATGCTGAAGCAGGCTCATGGCAGGACCTGTGGAGCCATGGGGAGAGGAGCCCATGCTGGAGCAGGTTTGCTGGCAGGACTTGTGACTCCATTGGGAACCCATCTGTCCCTGAAGGACTTGCACCCTGTGGAAGGAACCCACATAGGATCAGTTTATGATGAACTGAATCCTGTGGGAAGGATTCACATGGAAGAAGTTTGTAGAGAACTGTTCTCCTGTGAAAGGGAACCACACCAGAGAAGAAGAAAAGTGTGAGGACAAAGGAGCGGCAGAGGTAATGTGTGGTGCCCTGACTGCAACCCCTATTCCTGTCACATTCTCCTGCTGGGGAGAAGGATGTGCGCGCGTGTGTGTGTAGGGAAATTGGGAGTAACATTAAACCTGAGAAGAAGGAAGGGGTGGAGGTGAAGGTGTTTTTAAGATTGTTCTATTTTTCATTATCCCACTCTGATTTGATTTGCAATAAATTAAATTAATTATTTGACAAGTCGAGTCCATTTTGCATGTGATGGTAATTGCTGAATGGTCTCTCCTTGTTGTTATCTTGACCCATGAGCCTTCTGCTATATTTTCTATCCCCTGACCAACTGAGGAGGAGTAGTGATAGAGCAACTTCGGTGGTACACTGGAATCTAGCTAGAGTCAACCTACCATAGAAGGTGACATTTTTTCCATATTCTTCTCCTTGTAAAAGTTTGTTGGAGCAATGCAGTGGATGTGATGGATGATAAAGTAATTTCCCTCTGAGAGACTACAGTTTAGCATATTTTTGTGTGTTTATGCCAACTTCTCTGAAGAAAGGAACAGCTTTGACTTTTTTTGGCATTGGGAGTTGTTTCCAATTCTGTAATGGAGTTCAAAAATCACAAAGAAAAGGAGCAGAGAGATAACTTTATTAGTGTTTAAAAAGTAAATTAAAATATGGAAAGTTATCAAGGAAAGGAAGACTTTTCTTTCTGTATGTTGAATTTGAAGAAGGTGTGATGTTTTGGGAACGTGGAACTTTGTTGTATTTTAGACCACTGCTGCCACCACGTGGAATAGTTTCCTCTAACTCTTCACGAGGCCTTAAACTTGCACTTGCCTTCAACCACCTGCTAGTTCCTGGAATGGCAGTGGGATTTTTAAATTATCCTAATAATAATTAAAAAAAACTATCGACTACACTTCAGAGTTGTTGGCTTAAGGTAACGTCATTGATGCCTAATGTGCTGCTTGTCTAAAAAGTCTAAGCAGCCACATGGTACAAAGTGATTTGGGGAAAATATTTACTCTGTTCATGACAGAATTTGGGGAAAAGGAAAATAATGTGGTTCATCAGCAATGATGAGTTTAACACCAGGAACTTGAATATACAAATAGTGTACTTGGGTTAATGTAATTGTTTCAATTGCTTGCAGTTTTCCAGTTGCTTCTCGCTGACTAGTTACCATAGGTGACTTTTATCCCTTTCATCCTTCTCTTGCTTTGTGTAGAACCCTGTGTTAGAAAGGTGGCCACTTTATTAGGTCAGCAGCTGCTAAAAGCTTCCCTGCATATCTGTGCATTCTGAGAGTGTGTAATAATTAAGGGCAGCACCTGCCCAAAGATGTATAGTGTGGGACTTTGGAGAAATGCTTTGTTTATCCTTAAGGTTGGTTATCTGACTGATTATGAATGTAAGGGGGTTGCCTCAGTAGACAGTGACACTCCTACAGTCTCACATACCCTGTGCCACTGTATTCCCAGGAAGGTGATTCACAGACTTGTGGATCAAAGGGAATATCATCAATGCCATCAATATACTGTAGCTGACAGCACTGAAATTGAATTTCTATTTTCATAAAACACATTTTAGCTGGCAGCCGGACAATGTTGTTTCCTTTCTGTGAAAGTAGTCTGCAACAATGTCTGAATATACATTTCCAGGCAGGAGCCTCTCAATAACAGTTTTGGAAAAAGCTCATTTTCTCTTGACTTTGAAATTGAACGTGCCAGTGATACTGAGCAGTTCTGTCATCTGAAACAGTCATTCATCAGCTTGCTCACAAGGATGTGTTACTTGAGTATTTCCTTCTGAGGAGTCTTGGCTTCATAAGGCTATGAAATAATGGTGAGATTGAGAAGTTCTAGGAGTCTTTTTTGTGGCCTTTTTTATTTTTCCTCTGGTGCTCCCTAATTTCAGGTGCTTGACAAATGACAGCACAAGTTCCACTGCACCTTATTCAAATATAATTGTGACGTGCATTTGTGAGCCCTAATGGAACAGTTGTGTTATCCACTGAACACTGAGTGCTGGTTTTAACAAAAGCATAGAGAATCCTTTAATTTCCTCAGCTGACAAAACTGTAATGTACTGCTTTGAAAGTGTTGGCTTGCATCATGTTCTGCCTGCCAGACCCTTTCCTCCTTTATGCTCTTACTACGAATTTTGTTCTTGGAGAAAGGTGTTTAAGACTGAAATCCTCTCTAATCATAGAACAGAGCCAAATGGTTCATAATAGTTCAGACCATCACTGGAAAGAAGTAGAGTGTAATTTCATTTCCAGTTCCCTGACTTTGGATGTTGTCACTAGGGCATGGCGATAGTGCTGTGTTTCTTGTGTGGATGCCCATGCACCAGGACCTAGACAGTTAATGCAGTGAAACCATTCTTCGTGGATGTATCCAGCTGACAAATAAATTTGCTGCCCTTGAAGGTGGTTGAATGTTTTGAAAAAAATTTTCTTCTCTCCTTGGCTGTAAAATTAAACATGGCATGAAAAGTCAGAAACACTTCATTTTGCAGATGTCAGAATGCTTTTATCTTGGAACACTCGAACATCGCATAAGATTACATATGCCAATATTTTAATATAATGTAATACAAAATTAAAAGCCAGAATGAAATGCAGTCTGACAGACAAACCCAAGAACTTAAATTAAATATTCCTTTTAAATATTCCGTCACAAAAATCAATATTTCAGAAGGTTGTGTTGTTGACAAAATTGTATTTGTCATCTGAAAAACCATTTCCTCTAATTTAAATCTTTTTTTTAACTGAGTTTAATTGTGAATTGCTGAATTTTGTGTTTGAGAATATGAATGCATTTCAAGGAAAGCATTGAAAAGCTACTTAGATGATGATGAATCTTCATCAGTAATGTATTAAATTTGACTTGGAATGCTGATTTAGAAATTAATTGCTTTGTATCCAGCATGAAATTTCTAATTTAAATGTTTTATGGCTCATGCTGTATTTATCAGTGGGACAGATAAGTATTAACCTCCTCAGGTTATAGTTTGAGTACAGTTATTATAGATTTGCTTAGGCAGAGTTCAAACCACGGCAGTGGAAGAAGCAGAGGTTTCCCTGCTTGAAAGACAAGAAAGAAGAAGTTGCAGAATTACAGCATTAGACTGAGGCATGTCTGTGTCTTCAGGCAAACTTGGCTCTGGATTGAAGTCTCCTTTGTACCTTGTTCCTTGTGCATAACTTTAAGGGTTTCCTTATGCTCCTTGCTATAAAAAAGGCCCTGCTAATGGGAATTTAAGATTTTTTTCTTCTTTATTTAAAAACAATAATGCATCAATTTCTTTACGTAGTGAATTAACCTAGTTGTTCTAAATTATCATGAGGTACTTAGATTTCAGATACTTCCAAGTTCAAATGACTTTCTAAACCATAACAGATTAAAATTAAATAAAAGACAGTTACAATTGTTAAAAATTGATGTCACTGTGAATTTTAGACAGTGAACAGTTTGTCCATCTCCAACAATTAATATTGTAGATTCCTTTCATTTAGTTGAGAGTTGGTTCTACTTTATACAGCTTGGAACCGGTCAGTTAAATGTCAGTGAGAGCTTAGAAGACCAGATGTGCAAAACAAGTAAGGAATCTTTTGCTTTGCTTGTTCCCCACTCCTCACTTTTTTAATTTTTGAAATTTTCTTGGTAGTTTTTAAGGGTCTCAGGGGAGCAATATTAAAGTTTGAAACTCCAAGCATGTTTAAAAGCTATATGAAGAAGGATGTAATGTAAAAATAGGACCAAGTTCTGCTAGTGGTTTCTCAAAATGTTTTCTGATGAACAGAATTAGAAGGAATTTGGCACCTTGGAAAAGAAAAGTTTTCAGATGAAAGTTACTTTTCCATCTAGTGCGGACCATGAGCTCCTGAGTATCTTCACTATCCATCCATGTATGTCATGTTTGGGGTCTTATGTAGGTCATTGTTTTAGCTTTTAGGGGTAACATTTCTAAGTCAGTAAAGGGGACTTGCGCATCCACCTTCCAATTCCTTCTATTGTTTTGGAAATCCTCTGCCAATGTTCTTAGAAATTTTCTGCTGTTTAATCTTCTCATTCCTTTTACTCTAACGTTGTGTGTTTCTTCCTGCAGTCTTTGCTCAGGCTCAGTTTCCATTGAAGTCAAATAGACCATTCAGTAGGTGACTATTTGGTTTGTCATGTGAGGTTTTTTTCTTTCTTAATAACTATTGTAAAAATAATGCCAGTAACAGTTGCCAGAACTTTTTGCTTACCTGCATGTGAGCTGATGGATGTTCCTCTAGATCACAGAAACCATTGTCAGTGTTCCAGTCATTATGGTGTAGCTGATTATTTTGAGACTTTTCAGTTCATTGGATAGTGTAAGATATCTTTCTTTCAACTACTTTTTGGTTGATTTGGTTGGAACTCCCAGTGATGACATGGCTTTTAACCAAAAGTAAAGTTTTTTCTGGGTCTCAGTTCTGAATCTGATCCATTAGATGACTGGTCTCATTAGAATCTTCCAATGCAAACAGTATATTTGGGTTTCATTCAAATAGTAATGTCCTGAAGTTGAATTTATTATAGGACCAGCATTCTGTACAAAGTCAACCCCAAGAATAAAAATATTTATGCTTGGCAAGAATACCAAAGTTTGTTTGTGTTACTCTGTCCTGTAGAGTTAGGTCAGGAACCATCTATTTCACAGCTTTACACCAGCATGAATTGTTTAATGAAGGAAAACATCAGGCTCCCAGGAACATTGAGCAATATCAGTTTCTCACTTTAATAAAATGAATGATGACCCATTATTAATTAGTATCTTACTAACCTATCTAGTGTAATGACAGAACTGTCTGCACATGTTAAATCCTACTTTAGATACGGACCTACATTAGTGCCTGTGAAAGAACAACAGGTTTTATTGTTAAATTCTGTGGCAGTCCCTGTTGCGGGGAAATTGATAGTCTGGTTGGATGTCAGGTTGTCTGGCATAATTAGTCTGTGGAATCTGTGCTTAGTACTTGATTGCTGTATGTCATTTCCAGATATTTTGGATAAAAACCAATAATGTTTGGCTGCTGAGAAATATTTACACTCATAAACTAAAAGCCACTTTTCCCTTTCGTATTTGAAGTTTCTCATTGAAATTTCTGTCTCTCTAATGCTGTGTCATTCACATTGGCACAAATTATACTGTATGCTTCACTGCTCAGCTGTTCGTGTTTATATCATGCAAGTAAAGGCCTGTTTGACTGAAAGTCTTTCTTATATTTCAAGCTATTTCATTCCCTCATCAATGTTAGCGGTAATATCACACTACTGAGAAGCTATGAGATGGATCTAATCAGACAGAGCTATAAGACAAGGCCTTCTGTCTATTCCTATAAATAAATTGCCAGACTGAAGAGGATTATAAAGTCACAGGGCTAGCAGGAAAGTTTTTGAGTCACTCTTGGTTCATAAAAAATTTTTCTCGCTACTGATAAGTTCATGTTATATAAGCTATCTACTTTTGTACTAGTTTTCCATGCTCTCATATTTCTGTTCTCATTTATCATATTGACAGTACTTTGCAGGAGTTACAAGTTATTTTTTGAGATGTTAAACCTGAATGGCTAAATAAGTTAAAAAAGAAAATAAATTTGAATGAATAGTGTTGTCTCTGACACTACTTCTTAATCCTTTAAGAGGTTTCCTCTACAGGAACCCAGGGAATTCTACATGTTTTAAGATAGAGTAGAACTGTGTCAAACTAAGCAGTCACTTTCAGAATTTTTTATACCCTGCAGCTCATAATCTGATTCATAACTTTTTATCTTATAACAGAAGTTATAAATCAAGTCATATTCTTAATGTACTGCCCTCAACAGCACCATCGCTGGACGACCTTTTATTTAAAATTAAGGGAGCCTTTTTTCCCCCCAAGATTTCCTGGGAGAAGTTCCCTGTTTGTTATAAATTGTACTGCTCAAGAAAACTTTGTCTCAGGACAGTTCATTTGCCACAGAAATAAATGAAGATAGGTACAGAAATATTGCTTCATCTGGATTCAGGTAGGAATATACAATTTGCTAGCAGCACAATGGCTTTCTCTCTTTAGTTCTCTCATCTGCAAACTCAGTAAAATATTCTTTACTCAATTTCACTGTTGCCCAAATACACCAAAAACCACTTGTGAAAGTTAATCTGTTTTTCTACTCCAACTGGCAAGTAAAGCAATTGTTTATCAGTGGCATACATTTAAGTATTTTGGAATAAGAGCTAATGGAGGGGAAACAATGGAATACAAGTGGAGGGGAGGTGGTAGCTATGCTGGGTTCCTCATGTGCCTCTGCTGGATAGTGTAGTATGTTCCTGTTGTGGATCTTTTTCTCCTGTGTAAGCCCAGAGGGGACAATGGGAATGTACTGGAGTTTTCCTTTGGAGACATGGCTTGCCCTGTGGGACCTTCATAAGTAGTTAGGAGGGGTTAGGGGCTTGGAGGAGCAAACTCCACTTGGGATGAGTTTTCAGAACTGGTGGCTGGGAGAAAAAATATTTTTTTCTCTCTTTGTAAATTCATTATGTTTGATGTGAAGTTACTGAAAGACATGAACTGTGGAACCTCACATGGGTGTTTTTACAGTAACTCTGCAGAGCAGACCAACATGGCAGATCATGAAAGGAAGCAATGTTGCTCATATCCTGCATAGGGCTTTAAAAATACATCCATGGTTCTGGGGCTGCTCTGTGGTTTCCTGAAGATAAATATTTTTCAGTTCAAGTAGATTTATGCCTGAACAGCCGATGTACTGAACGGTGGATTCTAATCTGAGCTTCACCTACTGCCAATCCAGAGTAACTCTGGAGTCACTAAGCTTCTTTACCTGTCTATGAGATGGTTATTATATCTTTATCTGACTATTAAATCATGTATTTATGTTTTCATGGCCCTTTTGAAGAAGAATTTAGTGGCTGTTTTCTTTTTAGACTCCTTAGTCTTGGATATTAAGTTGATTAGGATAATCATATCTTGTAATCTTAAATTGTCTGACAGTTTAATTTCTTTCTCTGACTTGTAATCCTGTAAGAATGGGGTTTTGGGTGGGGATTTAGGTGTGTTTTAAAAAGAATTTTAGTTGCTGTACAGCCTGTAGTTACTATTCCCTATTCTCATATGAAGCATTCTACTCCTTTTCCTTTTGTCCTTCCAGTTCTATCACTTAGAACCCCATTCCTGCATGCATACGCTTTCCGGTTTGCTTATCTTTTTGCTGGCTTCTTGCAATGAATTCTTATTAAATCTGGGTGGTTTTGACTATCCAAACAGACTGTGTCTTATTTAGTTTTATATTTATCTGTGATCTTGAAGAAAAAACATTTTGGAGGATTTAGTGGAATTTGTTTGTTTTGCTACATGCTTTGTGGTTGTCTATATTAGATCTGTAATGGTTTAATTGTTTTTCATGTGAACATGTGAAGCTGACGTGTTGATATTAGTCATTTTCTGCGTACAGTTTGTCTCTTTGAATGGAGTAGATGGTGTGCATAGCTGGGCAAATGGAAAGGTAAAAAATATAATTGTTGTGGTCACAGAATACTTGTCCTTTTTGGAAGTGAGACTCAAATTTGGTTCTTTTGGTGCTGGAAGTTAAGACTCTCCTTTGGAGCACTGATGACAGAGATCAGCATCATCTTCTAGAGAAATTTTTCTTTTTCAACAGACAGTAGCAGAGTGTAGATGAGAATGGTTGCTTTCATTGGCAGCTCTTTTTATATATCTGTTTATCTACAGCAGTTCAGCATTATTTTTTGATGGTTAACCTTGGCTTTCTTTTCTGAATCTGTATAATGGATCAAAATTACCTTTTCAAATATTCTGGTGGCCAGATATTAATTCAATCTTGAAATTCTATATTAAAATATTTCTCCTTTTATACCAAACCAAACCCAGTCAGATTGTATCACAGCTTTCCCCTGCACCCTGAACCCTCTTATCACTGTCTGTCTGCCTTCTACACTGAACCCTTTGAGCACCTCCAAGGAAGCTGCCATTATCTTTCAGACATGGTGAGAGTCACTGGGAAGGAAATCCAAATCCTTTGATGAATGAGATCAGTCATCCTGTTTGGCTCTGATGTCAGAAAATTTGATTTGGTGTGGTGTGTATATTTAGCTGTCTTGCTGTTTATCCAGTTCTTTCTTGGGGAAAAAGGAAAGTCAAATGACTTTCCTGGGATCATTCATTTAGAGTCCTGTCAATTTGAAAGCATGTTGCTACACACTCTTCTTTGCTGTAACAACTGTTGGGAGTGGTGCTTCTAATGGGTTACAGATCAGGATGACAGCAGTGCTAAATGTGACATAATTTGAATATTCAAAACTTCAGATTAAAATTTGTATGACTCTTATTTGAATAGTGACACAACAGTTCTGAGGGGTCTCATAGGGAACAGTTGGAAGACTGTCCAAAATGTGACAACCCACCTGTTTCCAGGCCAATGTTCTAAACACCCCAAACCCCAACTCACTATTATTGCAGATACAGCACAATGTTAAATCTAGAACTGGTGATTCTCAATGTTTAGTCAATAATCTGAATAAACTATGGAAATATACTCCTTATTTTGGACTTGGTTTTTTCAACATTATTTGTTTTGGTATGTTGTATGATTTCCTTTGTTGCTCATGATGAATGTTTTTTGGACTCTTGAAACTTACTGTATGAATTTGTACTTTCCCCCCACAGTCCTAATATATTACTGGTATACTTTGATATGCTTTTTAGGGTTGAAGGTTTATCAGGTTCCATCTTGCTTATCAGTTACTCCCCATTTATTAGTGAACTTTTTTGCTTCATTTTTCATGAAAAATTGTTAGTGTGTGTTTGTTTTCAGTTAACATTTAAAATGCAAGTTTTTAAATACTTACATTATTAACAGTCCATCCTCAAGTCTCTCTTCCAACTACTTTATCGTACTGTTTTAAAACAGGCTATTGACCATCTTCAAGGTCACTTTCAGGAGTTGAATTTAGATTTTTTTTTTTCTCTAATTCACCTATGTGTGACATTCCCTTTTAGTCTGAAGATAGTTTTCTTCCACTCTGACTTGAATTTGTTTATCAGCCATTTGTGGTACTATGAATAATTCAGACTGTTTTTAATTTATGTTAGTTTCTTTTCACTAAAAGTTATTGAAGGAAATAATTATGAGTGAATTCAGCTGTTAGCCACCAGATGAGTTTAGAGTAGTTTCTGTGAAGTTTCATTCTATGGCTATAGCTTTTCTGAAAGCTTCACTGCTGCACCTGGACTAAGTGGGATTCCTCATGAGGCTCAGGTGTTCAGTGAAGAGAGGCTGACAGTTCAGTTTATGACTCCAAACCATGCAGTAGTTACTGCCTTTAATGTTCTCTGCCTGCCTGCTGTTAATCTCACACAACTGGACAGTTCCTGACCTGTTTCTTTAGTGAAGTCTGAAGTAAATTGGATGCTAATGTAAAGAAAAAACAAAAACCAAACCAAAACCCCAAAAAGCCCATATGCACACACAAAAGAACCCAAAAACCCAAACCCCACAAAACCAAAGGAGAAACTCAACAAAAAATGATGTTCCTTGAACACACTGTCACTACAGAGCAGAATGTGTTAGGGTTCTGCAGCCAGTCTGCTGAATACTTTCTAGCTGCACTGGTTCATCTGTCTTTGGAGTCCATATCAGCATGCTGTGAGTCCTGTCATGGAGGATTAGGAAAAAACCCATCCAGGAGGGATTGCATACATTCCTGAGCCACTGCACAGAGAAGTTAATTAGTGTTGGGGGGAGGAAGGCAGGAAAGAGACAAAGACTGTATTAGCCATCTAATTTGGAAGAAAACTGTTGTATCAAATCACGATTATTGCAATCATTGCACCCTTGATGAACCTTCAATAAAAGATGTGTATTCATCAGACTGCATAAATTAGAGAGAAGAAAAAAATTTGTATTAGGTCATCTAATCTGTCCCCAGGGGCCAGTCTCCTGCAGTAAAGCTTTTAATGCTTGTCCAATCTGTTTCAAAACACCTCACATGATGGGACTTGCTTCTCCATGGGTAGCTTGCAGGGGACTAACATAGGAGTGACTGGGCAAAAAAGTAAAGCCCTGTAGCATTCGTGTAACAGTGGCTTCAAGGGCTCATGCTGAGTGTTTGAGCTTGCCTAGTATAGACTAAACCAGAGTGAGGAAAGTGCTGTATGTCCTGCTGTGGCATGGAGCCTTCTCTGAGCCCAGCCTCCTTACTGCTGTGTGAATTACTAAGAGTTGCACCTACCAGGGCCCTCCAACAGCCAGTCAGTTCTCACTCTGAAAGCTTCTCCCTGATGTTTGTGTGAGTTGGTTACTATTAGTTTCTTCTCTGGATTCTTTGTTATATTATCTTTTACTGAACTAAATAATTCTGCCCTCCTAATGCTTATATCCATCAGGTGCTTGTAGAACCTAATCTTGTTCATGTGTGTGTCTGTCCCCTTAATCTCCAGTAAACTAAGTTATTTCTTTTTCTAGAGTCTTTTAATATTCCCTGTAAATCAGTCTCTCTAGTCTATTAATTATTTCTGTACCTCATACTTAATCTCCCTCCAATTTATCAGTATTGGTCCATTAATGAGGCACTCTGATGCTAACATAGGGGTGCAGGTGAGCTGTATTTATATCAGACACAACAAATTATCTCAGTGGGGACCATCATCCAGATGGAGTGGGAAACAGTGAAAATTAATTGCAATGACTAAGTTGATGTGGATTATTTTACTGTATTTGTAATCTAGAAATGCAGTTTTTTGCCATTTCCTCATTGTTTACTTACTAATCACACAATTACTTTAATAATGCATATGTGGCTTCTGGATCAGAAATGCAAAAGGAGTTACTGACTAGAGGAGCATACAGTTTGTGAACTCCTATGGATACTGAAAAAACTTCTGCAGTGAATTATGTGGGAAATTTTCTCTGACAATTTCTGCCAGTAGAATTCAATGGCATAAATATTGACAGTAAAATTAATAAGTTCAAAACCTAGGAGTAAATTAAATCCCTGTATGAATATCCTAGAGCAATTATGTCCCTGTGGTCAAAGATTTTCACTCTTCTATCTAAAAACATATATAACTCATGCTGATCTCAAAACAGCGGTGTTGTTGATGGGTGCCCCAGTGTTTGAGACAGGCAGCAAAATAAAATAGACTACAGTGTGTGGCTAAACTGAGGATTGAACCCCGTTCCCTTGATTTGCAGAGCCATTATATTAAAACATGTTGTCTCTCAGTTGGCAGTTTGCTGTTATTAGTAAGAAGTAAATTTCAAAAGATGTTTGAGGTTCTCAAAGCATTGAAAATTTGATTTGAGCTTAGTTCAAAGAAAGTCTTGCTCTTGCTTCATTGTTTCTAAAGGTCAAATATTCTGTCAGCTTCTTGAAACATAAGGATAAATTTTGCATGTGTTAGGAGTGGTTTTAGGACTGTAACTTTTACTCTTTGCCTTAACTCTAATAGTAAAGCTGTCTTCACATTTTAGTCTGCTTCACAAAGCGGGCTCACCAGTCTGAGAAGATTGAGAAATTCTGCCCTCATCCTTTCTACCTCTTTATAGTCTAAACAATTATTTTTTTGAATGCTGTGTTGCCTTTAGGATATATGTATGTTGTAGTTGGAGTGCTGAGTCACTGTATTGTGTGATGTGAAATCCAGTGAGACATTTTTCTGCAATTCTAGTAGGTAGCATCAAGTAATGCTGTAGTTGTTGATCTACAGCAGCTGAGTTGAAACATCTTCCCTTTATTAGTACTGAAGCCAGAAGGGAGAGGCTATGAAACGCGCAAGGGATTTATATATATATTTTTTTGTTAGATATGGCATAAATGGTCAAATAATGATGTATTCAGGGGACTTGTTCAGTTCCTAGCATAAAATTTTAATTTAAAGCATTTCTATCTTTTAATTCACATTTTTTTACCAACTCTACCAGCCAAACCACAGATACATCTAAGCAGAAGACTAGGACTTGGAGCTTTTGCTCTGCCCACATGATTGTCAGTTCTTTGCAGTTGGGAGTATTTTATCAATGGCAGTTCTGGGCAAACAGTGCTATTGCAGAGATTGGTGCACTTCTTGTCAGCTTTGGAGGGTGTTGCACATCAAAATTAAGAAGTGGTAGGAGTGGAGTATGACAACCATGACATCTTGAGAATCTAAAGACTTAGTGGTAGCCTAGAAAAGACTCAAAGGACAATGGATTAGTCACAAGCTTGCTATTAAATCATAAGGTCTCTTGGCACACACAACCGAGTATTTTTTCATAAATTATATACTCCATCTCTTGACACTATGAGCTAGTCAGAGTAAGGTCCCATGCTGCATTTTTGGCTTCCTTTTCCCATGCCATCTGTTATTTTGGTGTATTGTTGAAAGGTTGGTGTTACTATTGCACAAGTGAGAGTAAAACAGATAGACAGGGCATGCTGTGTCAATATGACATGCCAAAACACAGGCTGGATTTTAAATTAATTTTCAGTAGGTTGAAGCTAAAGTTTTTTGCAAGGTTTCTGGATTTGAATGGTGTGTTGAAATGACACCTAATTGTTGACTTCCTGAGCAGAGCTGACTTCTAAAAGCCATTCAGCTATTGGAACACTTGCTTTTATTCCTTCTCCTTCCACCCCTATGTCAATCCAGCATTTCTCATGGGGCTTAGCTTCCCTATCTCTTGTTCTCATTCAGTGTCTCTAGTTTGTTATTTCTTGCTCAAACTTTGTCCTGTTGGGGTTTTTGGTTTGCTTTTTCTCCCCTGCCCCTCTCTCTATTCATGGGATTTTGAGGTTCCTGAGTTCTGCAGACTGAATTTGAATGCCCAAACCAACAGCACTTTGGGACATCCAGGCTTATATAGTGTGTTTTCACATAGTGTGTGTAGTTGGCCGTTCTGCATAAGTCATGTGATATGGGTTTCTTTCAGTTTTTTCTTTTTCTTTTTTTTTTTTCTGGCTGTTTTCTCTTATCCCAGCAGGTCTGGATGCCATTTTCACTGATGGGAAAAACTGGACTTCTGGCCTGCTTAACTTTTATTCTCAGCCACTCTGTTCTTCTGTTTGCCTACTGAAAGAATTAAATGATGGTACTTCAAATGAATGAGACTATGTATATTATAAGTATGTATGCTTTTTATATATATATTATAAAAACCTGAGTACTTATGTAGGAGGCATTACTTAGCGGTACGCATACGGTGAAAGTGGGCTGCTTTCTGTTGCAGCAGAATACTTGTTTAGAACATGCAATGCAATTTCCAGGTTCCTGAATGTCTGGAGAATGCTGAAATTGAATCCACATTGTTAACAGATTGGAGGCTAAAGTGTACATCTTCACACCCTAAAGGATGCTGAGGAAAGATAATCTGTTGCCTGTTCATGCTCCTGTGAGACTATCAGAGCAGAGGACTGATTAAATGTATAATTTTTTGAAGAAAAGCTGAGCAATGTCTTGAAAGAGAGATACTTTTATTTTTTCCCATTTTCCCCTCCCCAGCCCACAACATTTTGCTTTTATGGCTGGGCCCTGTATTGGATATCATAGTGCAAACAGTCATTCTAATGATACGTATGTACTGAATTATTCACAGAAACCCAAAGTAGTTGAGGTTGGAAAGGATCTCCGCTCTCAAACTGTAGTCAGCTACAGCAGGCTGCTCAGGATTCTGTCTGGTCAGTCTTAGTGTAACTCCAAGGATGAAGAGTTCAAAACCTCTTTACTCAGCCTTTCCCAGTGTTTAATCAACCTTACAGTGAAAAGGTGGAGTTTTTTTTCCTTGAAATGGTTCAATGGAACATACAGTACTTCAGTTTGTGCCTGCTGTCTCTTGTCCTTTCATTGAAGGACACTACTGAGCCTGGCTTTCATCTTTACTTCTCATATGTTTATAAGATGCCTGTGAGCCTACTCCTCTCTAGGATGAACAGCCTTAGCTCTCTCAACTTTTCTTTGTATGATAGGTGCTCCAGTCCTTTGATCATCCGTGTGGTCATTTGCTGGACTCAGTCTAGTCCATTAGTGTCTGTTCCATCCTACTCCACCCCTACTGGGGAGCTCAGCATTGGGCACAGTCCTCCAGCTGCCTCAGCACTGTTGAGTGTAGGGGAATGATCATCTCCCTTGACCTGTTGGTAACTGCCTTCCTGTTACAGCCCAGGGTGCTGCTGACCTTTGCTAAGAGGGCCTGTTGCTGGTTCATGGTCAATTTGTTGTCTGGCGACTGGCCTATCTAGGTGTCCTTTGTTGTTAAGCTGCTTTGTAGCTAGTTGACCCCCAGGTTGGGATAGTGCATGAGGTTATTCCTCTCCAGGTGCATAACTTTTCATGTCCCTTCATTGAACTTGATAAAATTCTCACTGACCTATTTTTTCAGAGGTACCTCTGACTGGCAAAATGATGATCTCATGTGTCAACCCCTCCTGCCAGTTTATCATCTACAAACCTGCTGAGGGTGCACTCTGTCCTGCCATCCATGCCATTAAGGAACATGTTAGATGGTACTGATGCCAGTGTTGACCTCTGAGGTTACACCATCAGAGATTGGTCTCCATCTGGATTTCATGTACTGGTTACAACCCTTTAAGCCTGGTAGTTCAGTCAGATTTCAGTATACCTCACTATAAGTTTAACTAGCCCCTCTTCAGTTTGTCTTTGAGGATGTTCTGGCACACTGTGTCAGAAACCTTGCAAAAGTCAAGAAACAAAATCCACTGTTCTTCCTGCATCTACTGATGGAGTCATCCTGTAGAAGGCTTCCATGTTGGTTACATTATAGTTTCGATATCTTATTGTCTTATCTGCTTGTTATAATATCCTAATTTTTATACCTTATTTTAATATCTTATTATGAACACATAAATTAATTTGAAGACTCTTATATAAATAAAAATAATAACCTTGATAACACCAGAAGTGTGTCTTACAACTGAAAGACTGTCTAGATTTTCAAACTCATAGGTTTTTTTCTTTTGATGTTCACAGATGGCTCAGGTTATCATCTGTATATAAGCATAGTAAGTTTTATGGATATAGCAAGATTTAGACACTTGGTGATTTTTTTCCTTAGCTGAACAGAATGCAGGATAACTGAAAAGTATTTTCTCCCTTTTTGGCAGTTTTTAGAATGTGTTACTTTTCTGTTAAAGGGACTGCGAGAAACAGTAGGGTATGTTTAATATCCATTGTGAGCAGTAGATGCTGGTTGTGTCTGTTATTGCTGATCAGAGCTGCATGGTTAATTTCTGCATAAGTCACAGTGAATATTTACACTGGAATGTATCATTGTCCTACATGAATTTAAGTCTGCTGTCTCTTGCCAATAGGACATGTTTCAAGGGTCATCTGTTTATTCTCAGAGTGGAGAGCAGAAAAAAGAGCCAGCATTCTGCACTTCCCTGTGGATGCTGTATATAAGCTAGAGGTTATTTTAAAATGTTCTCCTGGTCACTGTCACTGGTGCAACTTCAGTAGTAGTAGAGATGTAAAGATACCAGCACAGCTTACAGCCACTGTCTCCCAAGCTTTATTTGCTTTAGGGCTAGCTATCTCTGCTGTTTAAATGCTACTGGCCTGATGGAGTTTTCATTACTGCTAATATTGGACTCTAAATAATGCTGCACAGCTATGAAACACTGTTCAAAACTGTCAGCATGTAGCATAGACAAAGTCATGCAGTGTCATGCAGAGCTGGACAGTTATACAATAGGTTGGGATTTTAAGTTCTTTTTCAAATTTTGAAATAAATTAGTTTCTGTTGTGTTCAGGCCCCCTCCATGATAACACTGTGCATGCTTTTTTATTTTTACTGAAACAGCACTAGTAGTGTATTTAACAAAATTACTTTTTTGGTGTCACTCAAATTGCTTGTGTTTGTCTATTTAGAACTCAAAAGTAAAATGAAGGAGCGAGGAGACCTATCTTGTTCTGCGTATTTCAGCACTTGTGCTGGGCAACTTGCAGTGATGATACTACAAATAATTTTAGCCATTAATGTTTATGGAAATAATATTCTGTTCAGTACACTCATTACACTTTATGAACAGGGAAATGTTTTAATATATTAATTTTAAGTCAATTTTTCTAGCTCTGTTTTTGCCTTTTACATGGTGAGGCCACATTTAAGATGTGAACATGAGAGTTGATTCTCCCTGGTCTGTTCATGACACAATGCCTCCCATAAGGCAGTGTAAGTGTAGTAGAATTGACCACCACAGTGTGGTGGCTATACTGCAACTCAGGAAATATGTCTACCTGAATTCTCCTTGAAATTTCTGTCATGCACAGTGCTCTCCATCTGAGTTGTTGTGGACTAAAATGATGTTGCATGGAATGGGTGCTGTGTTCAAACATTGTCAAGGGTATGTTTTCACTATACGTGGCTTTTGTTGTCAGAAAACTACGTTTTGGGACCCATTCTGATGAGAGGAATTTGATGTGGAAGACTATGATGACAGAATGCAGTCATCTTGGGTCAAAACTACTGAAGTGTGTTTAGTTTTCAAATGCTGAAGGATAGTATACAACTAGGACAAATCAATTAGTTATGGAGATTTAGGGGGAGATGCTTGCCATGGTTATGATTATAGCTGATGACCTCAGTGGAGGTAAGGTTGTACCCTCTGTTGTCATTGACTGTGGGTGTGCTCATGTGCACACATACTTGTAGGAAAAGTGTGTTAGATAAACTAACCACAGAAGGTAGAGTTCTGCAGTCATCGTGACGGAAAAGGAAAGTGATGTATAGAAAATGACGAATGCATAGTGCAGGAAGATTTTTATGCCCTTTCCCATGCTTGGAATATGTTTCCTAAATGGAGCTACTATTTCTTTAGACCTGCAAAGCCTATCTTGAAGTATTAGGTCTTGTAACTTGCTCTCTCACTCCCTCTTCCTTTCTTTCATCTACCCCCCGCATGAATATATTATTTATCCTTTTGAAGGATCCAGGAAAAGAGTCCTTCCATGTCCATTTATTCTGCCTTGCAGGAAAAAGCAATGAATGCATAAATGATGTTGCTTTACATCAAGGAACTATAAAGAATTGAAAAATGGCTTTACAAATGAGTACACTGGAGCTTGATTGGGGAAAAAATAGTATCTGTAAACTAAAAATGGAGTTAGGCAAAGGTGTAACATCTTAATATGGAATTAGCCAAAGGTGTAAAGTCTTAATTCAAGCTGAGCTCAGACATTTAATGTTCCCCTAGGGAGCTTGTTTTACCTTTGGGATGTGTGCTTACAGGACTGAAACCTCAAATGGAGCAAAATGAGTGCACCCAGGAAAAACAGGATGGGAATGATTTTACCCACCTACAGGAAAGTTTTGAGCCAATACTCTTTAATAATCATATTGCTGGTTTCAATAGGGCATCATTAAAGAGGGATTTATGTTCTTTTTCCCAGTCATATAGAAGTAGTCTTTCATTGTTTTTTACATAATTTTAACAAGAAAGAGATATTTGGCAGATGGAGAAAGAGAGACTTGACTCCTGGGTTTTCTTTCAATAGGAAAGTGTCTCCAAAATGTAATTTCAGTAGAATTAGAGGGCAAAGCCTAGCCAAGGATAGAAAAAGATTTGTTTGTAAAACAAACAGTGTCAAATAATCTTTGTGTATCCCTCTAACTCTGAGACAGAAGATGTGCTTTTGGTAAGTGATGTCCAGTAAATATTCATCCATCTCCTGAGTGTTTAAGTAGCATGTGAGACTCTGTAGTGTGCTTTTTCAACTGCTTAGAAGGGACACCAGGAAGAGTGATGAAGCATTCACCAGGAGAAGAATAGCTCTGAGGGATGTCATGGAGATTTAAAGAGAAAAGTAAGAAAGTCCTCTAATCTCTGAAACTTTCAGGGTTTCACTCCTCAGGACTAAAGGGTGCAAAACATGGAAGTGTGAGGACAGTCTTTTTGCAGGTCACCTCTGGAGGAAAAAGAAAAAGGGGAGAACTCAATGTAGACAAGAGGTGGAAACCATTTTCAAAGTCTATTGCTATATCCTGAAGTGCAGACTGTCATTCTAAGCAGCCTTGTGCCAAGCTTGTTTGGGGACCTGCTATTTTGTCTTAATTGCAGCATTTTACTTCCTTTTCATAAGCAGTATCTAGGATGTGAACTTTGAACATGTTTTGCCTGATTACTGTAGGACAGGTGTAGAGATTGGGTTGAATAAATGCCGTGAAAACGTTGTAGTCACAAAATGGCTATAGATGTCCTAATTCCAGACACTCAGCATTATATATTAGACAGCAGCTCTGCTCAAACAGTAAAAGAACACGTCACTATATATCCCTGTCAGATTAAAAAACTAATTTGAAAAGATTAATGTATTCCATTCCTGTTAGCCTGAATCAGATACCGCTGTGCCTACAGCAGCACTGCCTCCTGATTATTGAATTTTTATGGCCTTGTAATTAATTGCAGATTCCCTGTTTTGTTCTATTTCTTTTTCTCTGACATTTTAATTTCAACAAAAAGCAGCGGTCTCCATGCAGCCTCTCTCAGGAGATCCTAATGGCCTATAAAACAAAATGACTTATAGATATGGCACCCACTTCAGTTGGCTAGCAATTGTTCGAAACCTTGCTGATCACGCGGAATTTAATTTTTTCCCTTCCTCTACTGTACTTATTTCTTGTCTATTAAATTGCAGCTCCAGTGTCCTGACTAACAAATGGATGTAACAAAGTGCCACCATTCTGTAATACATTACTGTTGCCACATGCAAATTTTTTCTTAAAAAATTGTAGTTCATTTTATCTAATTATAAATGAATAAATGAGTCTTGCACATGAATAGAATATTGTCCTTGACTCTGCATGTGAGAATTTTATGTTCTGGTAAATCATTTAGATTTATTATAAATTTAAAGGATCAAATGTATTTTAGATTCATTTTGCGTTTTCTCTCTGTTTCTTCCTTCTCCCCCAAATACTGGAATGTGCAAAAATGATTTATTTCTGTGCTGCAGAAAGGCATGTTAGCATGACCCGCCATCTCCCAGTGAAACTCCTGGAGTTACTGAAGGCTAGTAGTAGTGAATTATTGTTATTTATGTTACGGTAGTGCTTTGAGATCAGAACCCCATTTTTCTGGGCACTGTACCAATACATAATAAAAGATCATCTCTGCCTGAAAGAGTTTATAATCAAATGAAAGCATCCTCAGAGGGAGGGCTGAAGGTGGGTTGTATCATGGAAGGGTGGAAAGAGTGGTGGGGATTGGCAATGCCAATGCATTGGAGGATGGCAGGCAAGGCTGTTGTGGTCCTAGGGATGCTCTAGCCTGGAAAAGAGCTGACTGTGTGGGGAGCAGGGATGATGAGAATCTAGGATTGCCAGAATGCATCCTGCAGAGGTGTCAGACTGCTGGAAGCATCATCTCTGTCTGCTCTGTGTGCAGCTTCCCTGGGTGGAGCTGGCTCAGTGGATCTTCATCTTGTACCCAATGGGCTGAGCTGTCATTTCATTAGCACATTCATTCCTTCAGTGTGGTCCCAGGAGCTCCTGGTCAATGTCCCCTCTCTATGGTCAAGTACTTGTCAAAGTGATGGGGTGTGAGGTGGCTGCTGCTGAAGAGCTTGCATTAACTGGTTTCAAAGCAGCCAGCTGAAATGTTTGTAATCTGACCACAGCAGCGCTAAGCATGGCATTGGATGTGAAACCTGCTCGCAAAGCAGAGTGAATTAGCTTCCACACTGCAGTGACCATGGTGAATGCTCTGCTCCAGAGGAAGGACTCCTGCCTCCATGCTTGGCTTACAACCTTCTTCCCAGGCTTGGAAACTACAGAGAAAGGCATATGTGGGTGACTGGAGTGACAAGAAGTCCCTGGTCCAATTCAGCATGTATTATCTTTTAAGTACAAACTTATCAAAATGTTTGCACTTAAGGGGATAGTCAATACTGACTGTAAACTCCTACTGCTACCACACTAGAAATCCCAACAATAAAGAAGTGATGATATTGCTGGATTGGAGTGTTGCTTGCTGCTGCTTTCAGCTCCTTAAATGAAATGCAGGCGGTAATCTTTTCATAGCTATTGCAAAACTATAGAGAGAATTCCTGACAGGGCTGACAATCATGTATGTTTATTAGAGGAGATACATCATCTCTTCTCTCTCATGAGTATGTATAACATCAAATAGACAAAAACTATGTCTACCAACAGGGTCTTCCCAAATTTATAAAAGAATGGTTATGACAAAAGAGCCATTATAAATGTGAGTATGACCTTTGCTCCTCTGCTGTGCTCCCTTCTCCTGAGATACCTATGTAAAAGCTATCCTGTGTGTTCCTTCTTGCTAAAAAAGGACTGCCTTCCATCTGTGTTCCTAACCAAACCTATCTGTCCTGGCATCCTTTACCTGGAGTGTCCTGCCCAGTTTGTTTGGACATCTGAGTGGTGGCAGGAGCCTTGACTGTCCCATTCCACAGATTCCTGTTCGGAGTGTTGGGACAATATGCTGTGGTCTTGACGTGTATTAGAAAGATATGTTCAAGAGGTTGCCTGATTTGTCTCCGTGAGCATCCAGAGAAACAGTTGCATTTTAAATTTCATTGCTCAACTTAAGTTAATATCTAGTGAAAAGAAGTGCTTGCTTGTTCAGAGTGGGAGAAAGAAGCTATTTTCATGGTACCTGGCTTGAATGTGCTCTAGTTGGGAAACTCTGGGTAATGCATTAGTATCAAGGACAGTCTCCTTACTGTCTGCTGACAGGTACCTGCCCTCTTTTAGCATGGAAAGGACAGCACTTATGAATGGAAATTGGGCCTTTTTTTTTTTTTTTTTTTTTGGCTGACACGTTTAAGAGTAAAAATCTTCTCTGGTTATATCTATATCTTCTCTGGTTTCCTCTTCTACTTATGACTGATCAGTTGTAGAAGGTTTTAGTGCTTGAATATTCCCATCAAAACTTGATAGGGTATGGCACTGAGACATTTTCCAGGAGACTCTGAGCTTGGCCTCTCATTTTATTGATCCTTAAAAACTGTGGTACCACAGTTCTCCTCCTGTGAGCGGCTATCCTCATGATTGTTTTCTGAGCTTTAAAATTTCTTATATGGTTTCCTATGGCCAGTCAGCTGAGAGAGGACATTGCTAGTGGCTGTGCATGCATGGGACTGTGTGTATTTGTTGTTGAAATAGTTTACGGAGCTGATTCTGCACAACTGGCTTAGGAACCAACCAGTCTAAGAGGAGAAACAGTGCCACTTGATGCAGGTCACTGCTTTTAAGCGCTTGATGCATTGGTTTTATTTTAATTGTCTACTGCAAAAGTAGTATTCTACTATACTATTCTATTAGTATTCTAAAATACTAATTGTGAACATACAGATTTTCTTTTACTGTGTCAAAAATGCAGTCACTCCCAGAAGGTGGTTTACACAGATCTGGATATCAAGCTGATTCAGTAGTTTAAAATGAGGCACTCCCATATTTATGTCCTGCCCTCCAGCCAAAAGTATAGGAATATTGTGATTACATTTTCTTCTGGTTGTTTAGATTTTAAGAACTACTGTATCTTCTGTTGTCATTTTGTCAAGGTTTGGTTCTTCTGTTTGGTACTAGGAATGTGTATAGAGGAAAAAAAGATTATAGCATCTGTAGTAAAAAAAATTACAGGAGTAGGCTGATGGTTTGGGAACTCCCTGACTCTGGCTACATGTAATGTTGCCAGAGGGCCTTAAGGAGGTATGTGCTGCAAAACTGAGCAGATGAAAAATGTTTCTAGATCAATAAGGTGTTCATCCCACAGTGCTCTTAAACATGACTTATTTGTGCAGTTTGCAGCAGAAGTTTTAGCACCCCATACTGGTTTTAACCAGACCAGAGCTGGTATCTAAAGGGTTGCATCATATGGAAGGAAGAAAGTATAACCAGCAATTGTATTTTTGACTGGAGAAACAGGAAACCTGGATTCTAGTTCTGATTCCTTCAAAACTGGCTCCGTTGAAAAAGGAATTTTCCAGACTATCTGAGGGAATTTTGAGTTGTTTTGATTTATCCTTCTCTGATTCTTTGCTTTGTGAAGTTCAGTATGTCTGTATAGTGGAAATAAGAAGAATCCTGGTTGGGAAGGACTGCAGTGTTTTTTGATTTGGTGGTTCTTTCCACCAGGGGGCTTTCTACTTTTCTAACTTGTAAGGAGAAAAATTTCTAAACCCTATCATTTTCATATGTGATTTGATGTATTTTTTCAGTTTTCAATACCTTAGCTCATCTCTTATGAAAGTAAGAAATCCTAGTGCTGTTTTTGCATTAAAGTTGCAATTAAGTTCAGGTGTGACAAATCAAAGGTTTAAAAGTGTTAGAGGAGAGAGCAGTTAAGGGATAATGAAGCATAACTATTGACTTAGTTGTTGATATCTTAACCAAAATGTCTCCTTTAAGCTCAGTGGCTTTGGATTAGGTTTTCTGAAAACATGTGCTTTTGGTGGTTTTGTCACAGAGTATGAACTCTCCTCCAAGAGGTAGTAATTGCTGGTTTTATACTGAAAAACAGAGATGTGGAGGCCTTTAGAGGATGTTTCAGTATGAATTTGAGAGCAGTATGTGTTTCCTCCAAAAGAGACAACCTGAAAGAAGGAGGAGGAATAGCTGTGCGATAGGTCTGGATGTGGATTCTCAGTTGTTATGAAAGTTGTAACCCTACCTGAGTCATTAAAGCTGTGGATTTGCCCAGGACATGAAACAGAAACCATAGTGGGTGAGGCATTAGAAGACTAGGTTGTGTAAAATGAAACAGTTGTTATGAGGAGGACAGAGGAATCTGACCTTCCACCATTGGATTTATTACTTTAAAGAAAAATTGGAATTGCTATTAAAAAGACTGGGAAAGTGTTTTGAAAATATTTTCTTCCAAATTCTGTAACTGAAGGTTGTACATTCTAATTAGTTGTATTAAGAAGAGTGAATTTGTAATTACTGGTAATAAATAAGTATATTATGTGGGTTCTTTTTGAGCAGGAGTTAATTATGCATAGTGAAGATGAGCTACGGAGCTAGGAATGGTATTTCAATTTGTATTTGCAAAAGTCGTTAGAGATCGTTAAAGCTTGAGCAAGTATTTTTGTCCTTGGAGCAGATTATGCTGTCAGTTCCATCTATGCAAAGCTAGTACTATGACTTTCTACTCATGGCTGTTACCTTGGTGTAAGTGAAAGAGATATTTGTCCTTGCTTGCAAGAGTTGTTCTTAGTTTTCAGCTCACTAGTCCTGCCTTTGCATCATGTTTTCTACATAGGACAGTTAAAACTGGGTTTAGTTTATAGTGGGGATTAATGAATTTGAAAAAGGCTGAATTTACCTAATTTGACCGTGTTATGATAACACTTTATATAGTGTTCTTCTGACTGATTATATTTGTGTAAATTGTGGATGGTGTTATTTTTCCTAGTGTAAAGGGTATGCAAGTAAATATAAAAAGATAAATGACCCTTTGCTTGCCAATATAACTTCTCTACAATCTTATGTCTTATTTATACATTCAGAAAATAGACAAAATGCTGATGTTTTGGCTTCCAGAGCCTTCAGAGTGTATAAATAACACATACTGTTGCATATAAATTATATTGGAGTGCAGATGCTCATTCATCTTTTGAAATTTATCTGCATAGTTTAGCATTTCCATCCACAAATGCTTGAGACCAATCTGGCACTCACAGGAAAGTGGTACATCTCTGTGCCGAAACAAATGGCACTAAGGGAAATGTCACTCAAGGAATCAACTGCAACATATACTCTGTTTGCTCCCACACCCACAAATACAAACTTCTCTAACTGAATGGACTGAATTGTTGATCTTGTGGTTGTTGTGATATAGCCATGTTCCAGGTTTTCAGGTCCAGAACTGTTGACTACTCCCAACAGTTTAGCAGCTAAAGCTGCATAAAAATAGGACTTGTATAGCCAATTAGGAACAAGTGTACTTCTAGGTACTATTTGCTTCTCCTTTTGCTAGTTCTCAGTAAATAATTTCATTATTCGCCTCACCAGTTCCTGCAGACTAACTGAATTCCTTAGGCAAGGTTCACTCCAGCAAGGTGTATGAAGTTAAAAATTAACTAGGCATCTGAAATAAAACATGTTAATGTACCTCTTTTACAAATAGAGCCAAGAAGACTGAAGTCTGCAGAGCAGAGTGGGACAATCCCCTCCCTTGCCCAGCTGGTGATGCTGTGCCTGATGCCCCCCAGGACATGGTTGGCCTTCCTGGCTGCCAGGGCACTACTGACTCATATTCAGCCTGCCCTTGACCAGGACCCCAGGTCCCTTTGTGCAGCACCGCTTTCCAACATCTCATTCTCCAGTCTGTATGAACATCCAGGGCTGCCCCATCCCAGACACAGAATCTGGCACTTCCCTTTGTTGAACTTCATATGGTTGGTGATTGCCCAGCTCTCTAACCTGTCATGGTCTCTCTGCAGGGCCTCCCTGCCTTTGAGGGAGTCAGCAGCTCCTCCCAGTTTTGTGTCATCTGCAGACTTGCTCAGTATCCCTTCCAGTCCTGTGTCCAAGTCATGTATGAAGATGTTGGAGAACACTGGGCCTAAGATGGAGACCTGTGGAACCCCACTAGTGACACCAGTCTGGTGTCACCTCATTCACTATTACTCCCTGTGCTCAACCTATGATATTAGACCTGCTTGAAATGTTATTGCCTCTCAGAGCTCGTCAAACTATTTGTGCCCTCAGTCTGTGATGGAGCAACTTTGATTTTGTGAGCAGAGAGTTCAAGGTGGTTGAGACTGAGTCTGTTTTGAGAATCCTACGATGTATCATCTTTAGGCAGTCAAATGCTCTTAAAAATTGCTCCATAGCATATAAATTATGTGGGAGAGAACTTCCAATTTTAGCCTTTTCCAACCTGTAGAATATACTGCTTCTAAATTTCTTCTACTTTCACCATCATACGCAAATGACACCAGTTATCCACACACATGCTCCACTTCCTGACCAAGGCAGAATGAAGAAATTGCTCAGGAAACATATCCCTCCAAGTAAACCCTATGGATTGTGTATGTTTTATCTTGTTTTTAAATACTATAAATGCAGATGTAAGAGTGCTTTATTGATTCTTAATCCCTCCCCAGTATATTGCTCTATTAATAACAAATGCAACAATATATTATAAATACTCAGAACATCAATGTGTTAGCGTAAAACTAGTAATACATTCCCATCCTTTGCATAAAGTGAAAATCCCTAATAGTGTACTCGGTAATTTGCTCACGTGAAGAGCAATCAAGAACCATACGTAACGTTAAGGTGCTGCTGTGAGTAGAAAGTAATTTCATTTTGTGTTCAGAAGAGCTGATCTTTGAAGAGGTCCCTAAAGACATTCTGCTTGGCTGGGAGTAACCTAAAAAATCCTGCTAAAGTTCAGCACTGCACCCTGCATGTAATGGTGTGGTTCAGAGTAGGAACCAGTTATGACTATGTTTAATAGGTTTATACTTTCTCCAGTTTATGTTCAGATCTGGAATTTATCCTCTAGGCACATAATGAAATGTCTGTTAAAAAAAAAAAGCAGAGAGATGGAGTTGCACAACATCTTAAACTTTCTTGTTTTAAATAAGGATGAAATGTTCAATTCAATAACATAATTTTTGTAAGAGACTGGTCTTGGACAGTTGAAAGTGTGAACAGCGAAATACAGTGTAATATAATGATGCAATAATGAAGAGGTTTAGGGATCTTACATTTACTATGTTTCTTTATCTGGCATATAATGTCATTTATGTTTCCTAGTCTGAAATGCTCAGCTATCTAAATCTCCCTGTGTTTGGCTCTGAGACCTTTTGTATGCTTGGGTGTTATACTGCTCTCACTTACGGCTGTACTACAACAATTCAGCTTCCATGTGTACAATGAATTCATCCAGCGTGTGGGCAGTGTTAGAGCTGAGACAGCCAAGTGCAACTCCTACACTTTCTAGTGTCTCTAACATTTCACTGTCTTCCTCTTAGTATCTGATTCTGTGGGATGCCCACTGGCAGGCTGGTTGGTGTGCAGTGACTGTAGCCATCATGTTTCTGTAGTACCTCTTTCGGAACCCACTGTTTTCTGAGGTGTGTGTTGACTTGAATGTGGTCACTAAATTGCAGAATGGTTGAAGTTGAAAGCAACCACAGTGGGTCATGTGGTCCAGCCTCCCTGCTCAAGCAGGGTCATCCTTGAGCGTATTACACGGGATTGCATCCAGATGGTTCTTGAATACCTCCAGTGAGAGCGACTCCACAACAGTGAAGAAGTTCTTCCTTGTGTTCAGGTGGAACTTCCAGTACATCAGTTTCTGCTTATTCCTTCTTGTCCTCCTGTTTGGCACCCCTGAGCAGAGCCTGGCTCTGTCCTCTGGGCATTCTCCCTTCAGCTATTCTTATGGATTGATAAGGTCCCCTCTTGGTTGGTCAATTCATTGGTGTCAATGCATGCTTTCTGGTTTAGTTTGTGTAAGACGGGATCCTGGGTATATGCTTGACACCCTGAGAGATGGGTATTACAGAAGTAAAGAGTATTCTTACGTGTAAACTGTTTAAATTTGGACTTAGTGTTTAATTCCTCTGGAATATGTGATATGGAGATGATAATAATGTTAAAGCTTGATGGCCTAACATCTGGTGTGTTTAGTTTTCGTTACTCTGAATTTATCCCTCTGTGGCACATGTTTGCGTTCTCTGTCCAGATGAGGATGTCATCATGACAAACTTTGGAGCCGTTTGTGTTCTTTACAGATAGATTAAACCCCTTTTTCATTCTTTAGGTGAATTTCCTTTCTACAGGAAGCATAAAGCTGTTGTTTATTAGAGGTTGTGTAAATAGATGGTAACATTTTACACCTTCAAACCCAAGCCCACCGTTGTTACGTTGCCATGGTACCAAAAACACTCAAGAGATGCCCAGACTAATTCTGCTGTTACTGGTCATAGTGCTGGCACTGATGGAGCAGTTTTAATATGAAACTGGAAACAGACCCTTTTCTGCAGTCCTCTGAGCAGTATTCAGGTAGAAGGAGCAGGGAAGCAATTTGCAGCATTTTGTGGGTTTACTGAACAAGTGGAACAGATAGACTTGTGAGCTGTGGTTTAACCAAGGAGAAGTTGAACCAAATGAGTCAAGGAAGGACTTTATTACTACTTTTCAGGCACTAGCACTCTATGTCCTTAAAGTTACATGAGTGGAAAACTCATTCCCATGGGGAAGAAATGTTCTCTAAACTATAGAGTGTACCTGAATTGCTATTGTATAAAAATGCTGCAATAGGGTTGCAGGAGCTAAAGATCCCCTGTGTCAGGAATGAAACCCAAGAGGAAACACGTAAGTACAAATAATTCCAGCTGTAAGCATACTATTTAAATGGAAATTCAGGTTTAGTTTTATTTTGCGTCTTACTGACCACCATTATTACTATGATAGTTTCTGCGTCTCAAACACTACGTTTTTAGTACAACACAACTTAGTTGTTAGAAGACTCTTAAAGCACAATAGAATTTTCTTTTCTTTTTGAGTAAGTATTTTAATGTAGAAGTAGATTGATTCATAATTCCATTAAGCCAATTCCTTTAGAACAATTGTTACTGAAAGCAGCCTTTGACTCAAACCATTTGTGATGAAATGTGAATGAGAAAGTAGGCAGCTCAAGCTGAAACTATTACCTGGTAATTTTCAGGAGATACTCAGCAAAGGTGCAGTTATAAATAGACAGTATTGTAGAACCATTTCTGGACATACTTGATGTATACCAGCAATGTTTGGTACTGTACCATGCTGAGATGTTTGTGGACAGCTTTGCTTGGAGAGTTAATCATCTTATTCTCATAAGCCATCATTTCTACCTAATCTAACTTTGCAAAATAGAAGCCATCTGGTGATACCATAAACTGTTGAAAGTAGTCTATGTTTCACTGTTGACTTTCTAGGAACTGCTTGCCTTTAGACCAATAAAATGTGTGAAAATGGATCTGTGGTCAAAATGAACCTCTTGTTTTGAAAACAAAAGGTGATTCTGAAGTTCTGCAAAACTCGGCAGTAACACAATAAATTTTGTTGGGTGATTATTTCTTTAGGTTTTTTTTAATGTGTTATCTACTATTTAATATTGGTGATAGCTAAGGTTAAGTCTCATATTCCTACTTCTATGTGTCTGCCCTTTGAGGATTTGGCAAGAGTTAGAAAAAGGGAAGCCAGGTGTGAAATCACTGAAGGCATTGATTCACATTTGTGAAATATTGGCTACGTCTAAGTAATTTTAGAATATGTGAATGCAAATACAAGTTTTTGCAGTGGAGGTGAAAATGTTTCAGGTCATTGCTGAAAACGCAGTTTATCTCCCTTTCACCTTCCAAGTGCTTCCTGGGTTTAGGGGTTGTTTTTGTTGTTGGTTTTTGGTTTATTTTCTTGTGCCGTGTGGGGTTGTTTTGACTTAAACTTCTGTGTGAATGCCTAACTTGCTGCATTATGTTGATGGTGTTTTGCTCTCCTGGGAAAGCTGGGGTGCACCTTTTCTGCTGACCTACTTGAATGCAGTTTGGAGTAACAGTCTTACATACAAAGGTCCATCACACATGCAATCCCAGTAGGAAAAAAGACCACCATGTGGCACCATGCACAGTAATGATGTGATTGTCTTTGTGGCCTGACTGGTCCAACTGGCATTGGTGGTCCTTTTCTGGGATGGGGATGGAACTTGACCTATGCATCTATTCTTCACCCTGACAGGTACATGGGAGATAAGCTGCCTTTTCAGTGCTGAAATACCTTGCTTAGCAAGATTTTGTGGTGAAGTTATTGTATAATTGTTACCAAAATGTGAGATAAACTTGGATCACTTGGATATTGTCAGAGGTAGGAGGCATCTGGATCTGCACATGCCACTCATGGGACTGTATCACACTTCTAACATTAGTAAGTTTGTCTCCTCCTTTCTCCTCTCTTTATTTCCCGGGTCAGGCCTGAGTTTTTGTCATCTATCTCTGGTAACTTGTCTTTTATACTTCATGATAGCGCTAATATTTCTTTTATCTCCTGGTATTTCAAACAGTAGAAAAGAAAGCAGCGCTCTATCAGACTGATTGCAGTCTGTCACGTCTAGGTTTATCACATCCCTTTTTTTTCAGTTCAGTAGTCTCTGATTCTGTATCTGGGCAGATGCAACAATCATTTTACACTTCTGAATGAGGTGAGATAGTCTTTGGGTATTGCAATGTAGTTGAGGGATCTGTAGCAAATGACCTGGATTATCTTAGTCTTTAATTTGTTCTTCTCAACCTGTTAGTGCGTGTTAGTGATAGTCATCGGTGACTTTGACAAGCTGACATCCATGGCTGTTCACTCTGATTTTAGGCATCCTGGAAAAGCAATACAAGATGTACATTTACTTTGTTCTCTCTATTTCAAATATCACTGCAAAATATGTGCTGCTAAAACCTTTAGACTATCAGATAAACTACTCATTGCAATTTTTAAGCCCTTTGAGTGAGTAAAAGAAATAGCAACTGAAGAAATTGAACCCCAGCAATAATACATGACAATAGTTATGATGACTTTGCTATATAAATACTTTCCTGTAAATTGCATCAAAATAATAACTGTGTAGTCTCCTAACTTGTTTTTGCACTGTTCCGATTGAAGGCCAAGGAAAAAAAGCAACACAGAGTTAAAGCCAAAACACTATTTTGTAAAAAATATCCCTCTCAAATTTGCCTGAGTCTATATTCTATTAATTTAACTATCCTAAAATGTTTTGTGATATGCGCCATGCTTCTAAACTGTGTAAAGGGAGATGCTCCCCAAGGCTTTCATGGAAATTATGTTTATAGTACACGCTCCTGTTTTCTTCTCATTCCCTTAAGCAGAAAGGTCCTCACTGGTACATTTTCACTGGAAAAAATGTATACATCATTTAAGTCATTACAGGCTGACTGCTCATTTGTTACAATAAACTATATCATCCTCGCTAGGAGGCCAAAGAGAGCCTGTAGCCATGAATATACATCTTCCTGGGGTAACTCAATTCAAAGCAGCAGCATGCCACAGTAAAGTATTACTTAATTTATACTGCTAATGTTTAACATTGATTCTGTGTGGGAAAATAAAGCCCAACACATTCTGAGAACCTACATCATTAAGGTTTAATAATTTAGACCTAGTTAATGTAATAATGAATTTACTGACAACTAAAGTGCAGTTTCAGTACTTACATTTCTAGAAATACTGACTCTGAAACTAGGTTTTCTAGGCAGAAAATGTACATTATAGGATTGTTTCTGTAATTTACCCGTCCTCACCCTCTTAAACCAAAGTGAAAAATTTAGCTATGTTTACTAACTAGTGCAATGCAATGCTTCTTTCACTCTTTACATCTAGTGATCTACATGGTACTAATAGGGTCTAATAGGGTATTTGTGTGTTTAAAAACTTCTTAATTGATGGAAGCTGCTTAATATTTTTAAAATGTAGCAAAAAGAAAGCTGTTATTGTGGTCCCAAGTACAACATTTTGCTGCTGAGATCTCCAGATATGTATATGGGGAGAAGAAAGCTATCTCTGCTGCACATTTGCATTTCCCTGCTGCCCTGTCCCAGTCAGGATTGCCATCACAACTATTGGGCTGGCCTGTATAACCACAGAGACTATTTGACAGAATGATGTGTAGGTCATTTCCAAAGCTCTGGTAGGGGGAGAAGGTATTTATTTTTTAAATCTGACATAGTGTAGTCCCTCTACCTCCCTCTGACCTTCCTATGTCACTGTGCAGGCTGCAGCCATCTTCTACTGCCCCTGTGGGTGTCTTATATCAATCAGGCTTCCTTTCAAGTGACTAAAATAATGGGTGTCCTCCACGCGTCCGAATGTGTCAAGGCTTCTGCGATATAACTTGAAGCAAGAGTCAGGGACACTGGGCACCTTTTGGGAGGTACTTACTCAGCAGCTTGCTGGATTTGGCCTTGTTGCAGGATGTTTCTGAATATTCTTGGCATAGTCACCTAACTTGTTTTGTACAACAGTACTATGGAGAAGACAAAGGGAAGCTAGGTGTTCTGTAGCAGGGTTTTCTCAACTCTTTTGTCTTTCCATTTTACTTAGAAGTGGCAGCAGTGAGCGTGTTCAGTTGGTGTTTTTACTGGGGAGGCTGTGCTGTTGCTGTTTCAAGCTTCTGTAAGTCTGGAATCTGTGATAGTCCATCACCTTCTTGAAGTTTATAGCTTAAAAGCCATTATTGGGCATTACCATGAACCGATGGCTATTGCCTGGCAGTGTCTTGGATGAGATTAGAGAAAGCAGGAACCCTGGCATTGGGTTTCATGGGGACACCTGTAATTTTGGATGCTATCCAGAAAATTTCCAGGGCTCAAAGTAGTGTTATATTTTCTAGTGTGTATAGGTGTGAAATCAGGTTGAGATATCTGAGTGCTCGCATTCTGTCCAGGAGAGAGCAGTTATTATTAGTAGTATGACTAGTTGATCCAGATTAGAAAAAGTACACAAAATTTCTTTGCATAGTTATGTGTTTCTTCAGACATATTCCTGACTTCAGATTAGGAACAGAATGTAGCATAGACACATAGGTTTGTAGGTTTTAGGCCCCACAATTGTTTTCCTGGTGGTTCTTTTGATCTGAGCCCTGAACAAGTGATTTTGTCTCCTGACATGCATTTCATCACCATTTTCTTTCCACTTCTTAATTGCTGTATTAAGATTTTAATCTCTTGGCTAGAATATTGTCCCATAATATGTTCAGTTTGATAGAGTCTGATTCAATATAAATAATAAGAATAAAACTTGAAAGGAGCACCTTAGTCTTGCAAAAAGGCCTTTTCACAGGAGACTTTTGTCCTTAAACTGTGGAATGAAAGAGTGTAAACAGACGTACAACTCTTGAGGTAGATGTGATCATAGAATCATTAAGTTTGGAAAAGACCTCCAAGACCAAGTCCAAACCTAACATTGTCCAGTCTTCCATTGGACAGCTGCTCCTCATAAGCCTTGTGCTCTAGTCCCTTCCTCGCTTCTGCTGTTCTTCTCTGGAAGCACTTCACTGTCCTGTAGTGAAGGGCCCAGAACTGGACACAGGATTTGAGGTGCAGTCTCACCAGTGCTGAGTACAGGAGGACAATCACTGCCCTGGTTCTTCTGGCCATGCTATTTCTGATACAGGCCAGGATGGCACTGGCTGTCTTGGTTGCCTGGGCACACTGCTGGCTCATGTTTAGGTGGCTGTTCACCAGCACCCCCAGGGCCTTTTCTGCTGAGCTGCTGTCCAGTCATACTGCTTCCAGCCTGTGGCACTGCCTGGGGTTGTTGTGACACAACAGCAGGACCCAGCACTTTCCCTTGTTGAACCTCGTACAATTGGCCTTGGTCCATATATCCAGCTTGTCCTGATCCCTCTGCCCTCCTGCAGGTCAACACTCCTTGCCCATCTTTGTGTAATCTGCAAGCTGACTGAGGATGCACTCGATCTCCTCATCGAGGTAATCAATAGAGGTTAAACAGTACTGACCCCCAAACTGATCTCTGGGGAACACCACCGGTGACTGAACACCAGCTGGATGTGGCACCATTCATCATCACTCTCTGGGCCCAACCATCCAGACAGTTTTTTACCCAGGAAACAGTGCACCTGTCCAAGCCAGCTTTTCCAGGAAAATGCTGTGGGAGATGATGTCAAAGGCTTCACTGAAGTCCAGATAGAAAACACCCACAGCCTTTCCATCATCCACCAGGCAGGTCACCCTGTTAGAGAAGGAGAACAGGCAGGACCTGCCTTTCATAAACCCAGGCAGACTGGTCCTGATCCCCTCATATCCTGCACGTGCCATGTGATGGCACTCAAGATCATCTGCTCCATGACCTTTCCTTAGCACTGGGGTCAAGCTGATGGACACGTAGTTGCCTGGATCCTCCTTCCAATCCTTATTATAGATGGACATTACATTTGATAATTTCCAGTCAACTGAGACACCCCCTGGTTAACCAGGACTGCTCAGAAATGATTGAAAGTGCCTGAAACATTCCTTTTTGTGACTTACCTGTTATTTGTTCTAAAACACTAATTGTAACTGTATTTGAGGAACACTGTCTGTCCTTTGCCTGTTAGAATGAGATGCCATTATGGGAAGCCAGTTTTCAATGCTGTTAGATGCCCATCAATTGATTGAGTATATGTGAAATTATTTTCTGAACTTCAGTACTTCATCAGGTAGTACAGTTGTTTCCATTTCAGTGCTGTGGATCACTGCTGTTTTAGTAGACTGCACAAAAGCTGCTTTTCTAACCAAATGCAATTTGCTTTTATTTGAAGGTTCAGGCTGTTCAAAGTGTCGTTGTGCAGTGTTATCCTGATCACGTAGGTTCCCTCTCCAATGTTTTGCCCCTTGTAACCTCTTTCCACTCTGTAAGAGCTTCTTCTTTTCTGATTTGTTGAGATTGCCTTGCTTCTCCCGTGCTATGAGGCGTTTATTTTTCTGTTGGAATGTAAAGTTTTTTAGACCTTTTATTTCCTCCTTTTGTCTCTCCCAGATTCTATTCCCTATGAAATGCTGTTCCTTAATAAGTTTAGTATGTGCCTGGTATCAACATAATGTGAGAGAGACCCTTGTGACTTAAACTGCTTGCAGTGTGCCATAGCAGTCATTTACCTGCTAGGAGCTAGTGATGCAGGTAAGCCTTTTTTAATGCTACCTTGCAAAATAGCCATATGTGCTTTCTAACTTTCATTTCCAAATTTTATTAAAACCAATTCAATACTTTGCTTCATTTCCAAACACAAGCTTGGCAAATTTGGAGTGTCTGTTGTTTATAAGAAGCCTTTTTCTTTCCACAAATCCAAAAGACAAAATTACTTTGGAGCTGTCTAGAAGCTGTGGTGAATAAGTATTGCTGAATTTCCTTGGAGTGGGTAAAAAGGTTCCTCCTTACCCCCAGTCTGTAAGCCCTTGTTACACAATGGAGATTGCCATGTGTCTAGCTCTCAGCTGCAGTCAGTCATTCATGGGCTGGCTGTTGCTGTGCAGCGTTAGGTGATGACTTTGGTTGGATAAAGAATAACAAAATGTTTGCTTTACCCATTTGGACACTTAGTCTCTATAGGGTGGTGCTACTTGATATTTATAACACTGAGTTATGTAGCTTGCTTCTAAAGTTGAAGACCAAATTTATGTCCCTTCTTATATGCTATATATTGGAATCAACCTCTCTGAAGGCCAGGCAATTCACCTCTGGAGGTAGAATAGTGTGGGAGAATGGAGCTGTTGGATTCCTTGGTGGCTACCAGAGACTGCACCAGATGTTGCTGGTGCATGGCTAAATGAATTTTACCTTTTCCCTCCCCGAATTTACTTCCTGATATTGCTGGCAGCTGCTTTGTGACTGCTTAAAAAGTGAGCCTGAGACATCTTGCTAGAACAGATCAAGTATCATTGCCATGTATAGTATTTCAAAAGGAGAAAAATTATACATTTATTTCAGCTAATTTTATATATGAGATGAATGTGCTTTTCGTAATGTTACACAATGTAACCATAATAACACAGCCAAGATGGTAAATTCATTTTAATTCCACAGAATTCATAATTGGTGACATCACCAGTGGGAGCAATTGATCTCTTCTTTCCATTTGTTCTTGACTGTTTCCACTTCAGTGAATTAAAAGAATTGGGCTGTTGGGACTCCACCCTCTGCATGTTCATACAGCATATTATGCAAGAGCAATAGCCTTCAGAAAATTGCTTGTAATAGACAATGCCCGCATTAAATAAAAAAGCGAATAGTCCCCAGCTTGACTCAGTATTTTAATCCTTTTCAGATTTTTATTATACCTGATGTCTTTTTGCTCTGTGGTAGAGCTAAGGAACAGGTGTAATTCAGTATAGTTAAATTGCATTATTTGAAATTAATGAGTTCTGTGTTTGTTCTTGTAAATTAATACAGTTTCTAATAAATCAAAAGAGAATGTGCACTTCTGTGTTGGCCTGTATATTATCTCAGTGGGGATAATTAACATCTTGTGACAGAGAAGTCATATGTCAAATCTGAGAATTTATTGCCAGCCTAGTGAAAATGATGTTGCTTGTGACCTATATCATGACTTTATTGATGCAGTGTAAGTTCACTCAGTCAAGATGCTCAAATAGAGTCTTGTTACTTCACAGTCCTCCCTGTTCTGCACAAAAAGAATAATACTAATGTATCTACAATAAAACAGAAAAACAGTGTATTACCAGTAATTCTCAGTGGGCAGCACGAGTTTCTTGTGCCCAACTCCTTCCCCTTCAAGGAGTGTCACCCAATTATTTTCAGGTTTCAAGCATTCAGCTAATTATCTTGCCAACCAAAACCAGAAGAATTGAGTGTGTGTTCTGGGTCGAGGAGAAAGTATTCTGTTGTGGCTTCTTCATTGTTCTCCTAGTTTCATTAGGATTGGAAATGCTTCTGAATTAGGTGAAACATTTAAAATTTCTTTGATGGAAGTAAAGTCTGTAGAAGTCTGTAAATTCATTATAGAATCTTTTGGTCATCCCGTTTGAATTCTGTCCATTGGTAGTTCTTATGCTGATCCTGGTTCTGGATCTTTCAGGGCACTGGTGATGGGAGACACTCTTTTCCTCTTTAGATGTGAGATTAATCAGCAAGTACCTGAAGAGTTTCCTCATACAAGAGGAGGTTGTCAATGAGTAAAAGTTCATGGGTTTCTGGTTTGATAGTGAACATTGTGTTGAAGTGATCCAAAAATAAAAGAAATGTGAAGTTTTAGGCTCCTGTGAAATAAGATGAAGGTCTTCAGGGAAAGAAAAAGCTCATTGGTGCAAGTCAGCAGAGTAGTTAGTCATGCTCAGTAAATTCTTACGTGAATAACTTTGCATCTCTAGATGTAGACAAAAGCGCCTCCGCTTGAAGTTGCCCATGTACTGGGAGTCTCTTGTTGTATAAAGCCAGTTTCAATGAGTCTAAATGACACTGGATTCACGTGTGTGACACTGTCTGTTCAACAAATGACCTTGTTTTAAAGTTGCAGACATTTTTTGCCTTCCATTCTTTTAGCTACTGATGACTTTTTAAAAAGTATTGAGTTGTAAGGGAAGCCTAAGGGCTGGCTTGTTTGGGCCTGATGCGTTGTCATGCCTGCTAGAACTGGCATGCAGTATCATACAGTAGCTATGAGTTGAGGACAGTCTTAGTTTAATGTGTTTATATACCAACTTAAATAATAGTTGCTTTTAATAACAACTTTGTAACATACTTAAATGCTTATCACAGTACATAGGAATGGAAAAGCAATGGTAATCATTTGAACTGAACTGTTTACTTTTGAGTGTTGGTGCCTCCAAGGCTGGAAAGGTCCAATCACCCAGCTACCATGATCAACTGTGTCTATTTTAGTTGATTGAAAACTCAGCAAGAAGAGGCCACAGTGAACCCTGATCCCCAAATAGTGGAAGATGTTTTCATAAAGTCTTTGAGTTACAGTCCTGTGATCTCTGTTAATTTTGTAATTGGAGATAGAGTATTCATTACCCATTTCCTTTTTCTCATCCTCACTTTGACGCCTTGACTTTTCTGTTCCTAAGGCTGGGCTAGCATTATCGTACTTGCTGAACTTTATAAAGTTTTCTTTATGAAAAATACTTCACTTTACAGTGATGCATATGGAAAATCTTCCATTGACTCTACTTCTGCTTGCAAACAAGGCATCATGTGTTGCTTTCTGCAGTTTAATGGCAGCAGGCCATATTCCAGTTTGTTATACCAGCTGAAATCTGGAGTAGGGCTACTGCAACCTATAAAGCTGTGCTTCATTTTCAGTTATACAGCTGATAACTGGGTACTTTTGGTGTAATATACTGGTATTAATGTTAGCTTAATTTCTTAATCATCTGCGGTCTGTCTCGCTCTCTGTTTATGGATGGAAACAACAGTATTTTCACTTTCAAGTAGCTCATGCTTTTTTTGACTTCTCTTTCAAAATCTTTTCTAAAGTAGCATTACTACACTCCTCACCATGGACATCTATTGACTTCTCTATCTTTGAAGGCTTAATTAATTTCCTCATGTAAAACAAATACAGTCTGTTGGGTATCATTAGCTGGGGCCTACAAGCACCATGCTGCAGTTAGATCATGATCAAGTATCCTGAAGCAGGGTGATTGGGGCCTGGACCCTTACAAGTGGAAGTCTGCCAGTTTTCATCCTTCAGGTCTCTTTCCAGCTATTTTTGGGATGCAGAAATAATTGTAAAAGACTCTATAGAGAACCTTTTCTTTTTCAGATAACTGTCTCTTAAAGATACCACCACAAATATCTTTTAAAAAATATCAGTCTCACAGTTGCCCTTTGGCTGGTGTCCCGGCATCCAGAACAACCAGCTGTTGTTCTTCAGCTCCTGCTCCATGACAAAGTCACGTTCTTTGCTGGGAAATTGTATAAAACCATGGTTTAGGTTTCTTTGGAAATCAGAAATGAGGATTCCTACCATTGGACTTGATTAGGTTTTATTTGGAAATGGTGAAATTATTATTATTTTTTTTGTTAACCTCCATATGCTGTTTGTAAACCACCAGATTTATGATTGCTAAATCTGGCCCTAGAGTGATTCAAGATCTATGTGGAAATCCCACTGATATTAAGGATGGCCTTCAGTGGCCCTGTATGCTCCTGAATGAGGCCTCAAATGTTTCATTCAAAGTCATTAACTGAGCATAGAACAGAACTCAGAACCTGTGACTCCTGATTGTTCTGTACTTTTAAGTGGAACATCTCTGTTAGGCATAATTCCTCTTCTTCATTACAACTCATGGCTTCTAGTTTTCCAGTTTAAGTCAATGGAAAATAATGTGGAAGGAGAAATCCCTTCTTTCCACTTCCCCCATAGACTTCACAGCATTATACCTGCTTTTCAACATGTCAAAATGAGGTGTCTGACAATGTCATGTATGTTTTTATTTGGTCATTGCTCTTTTTCGGTCCTTCCACTGGTGTGCTCTGTGTAAATCCTACCTGCCTTCCAGGCTGGAAAAAAAGCCTTTCAGCTACTTTAAGAGTGAAGAACTAGCATTTCCTAGCTGAAAAAGACAACTTCTGCAGTTTCAATTAAAGGAATTACTGGGATTAGGAAGACAAAGGCCCTCTTCTGAAATCAGCTTTGGCAGCATTTATGAGGATCAAGTGATCCCTTCAAGTTTCTCATTCTTTTCTAACTGGCTGCTTCTCATGCTCTGAAAACTTTGCGCTGTGTTTGTGCTGAGAATGGAAAAATATGCTCAGGCTATAGAAAGCTGATGAAATGAACCTGACTGACCATATAGCTGGGGAAATGTACATGTGTCTTTTATCCTTTCCAGCTGCATACAGTGGTGTGCTCTGAATTTGTACGAGTTTTAAATTAACTTTTGTTATTTTTAAAGGTAATTTAATGCAGAGAGTAACTCTGATTTCAGAGCCAAAGTAACATTTCTAGTACCTGCATCTCTTGCTATAACAGCTAGTTTACTCAGATTAGCAGAGTGAGCATCATTCTAGTAGATTATAAGTTAAAGTAGCGAGTCTGTCCAGTTTGCTTAGGAGACTGAGAAAATTGGTTTGTCCAGCTAAGAGCTGATTCCTGTTAGACCAACTCACATCTTTACTGTGTTAGGAGGCTCTAATGCTGACCTCTGTCTTACATGTGCTCACCTATTCAGCACTGTACTAACTAATCCTCCTAGAAACTGGTTGAATAATAAGATTTAAAAATCATGGGAGATAAGTCTGTTAAGGCCTGCAGCTGTCATGAGACTGAACCTGCATAAGAAATAATAATAATAAACCCTAAGAAAACCAAACCAAGAAGCCAACATCTCATTTTCTCGAGTTGGCTGTTAGTCACCACCTGGAGATCTTATGTCAAGCAAGGAGTCTGACAGACCAGTTTCTAGCATGCCTTTTTTGCTGCAGTTTAAGGTGTTACCATGTCCATCTGTCCACCCCATTCCCTTCCTTGAAGGTTCCTGCTCCCATAGCAGTTTTGGCAGGCTGTCAAGTGTACCTGTGTGTTAGCTATTCTACTTGACAATTGATACAACTAATTTCAAGCACCGATTGCTGTGTGTTTGTGCTATGAAAGGAAATGCTAAAAGGAGTTGGCTGAAATATGGGCACCTGCTCCCCTCAGCTGACAGTTCTACAAGGCTGTAGCGGGCTGGGTGGGCAGCACTCTGTTAACCTGCAGGAACTGATGTCTGGGTGAGCGGCAGCTGGAGCTGTGCATGACTGCAGCTTGCCCTGGCACTGGACACTGTAAGATCACAGGGCAGCAGCCAGCTCCTTGGTGCTGTGCCCAGCATCCCAGAGCTGCTCAGAGGATAAGTTGTGTCATCCTCAGCTTCTTCACTGTCTAGACTTTAGTGTCGCGCTCACTGCGGTTGTGCCCTGGTGTGTTCCTATTTCACACTTCTCACATGGCCAGGATACCACATTACCTGTTGCTGCTGTCCTTTTTCAGGGAGAGATTGTGCCTACTGTTTCTACATTTATACTAGAAGAGAAAATACATGTTTTCTTATACGTATAAGAAAAACTACTTATGCAAACACTACTTTAATGTAAGGCTCTTCTTAAGAGAGCATTTTAGATGGAGAGGAAGGCAAGATTTGTTAGCTATGAAATGCTAAATCTTTCAGAAGAGGGGTCATTTGCATGCCTCCTATATGCATATTTGACATATGTTTGTCAAAATGGAGTAGTCCTCATTCTTGTATTAATATTCCTGCATGTGGTTATAAGAGTGAAAGTACAAGGGTAAAAATACCTTTGTTTTTCTTATAGTGATTTGCAACCCCAAGACCTCTTAAGCTGCAGGTTGATGGATCTTAGTGACACTAACATGGCACTCCCAGAGAAACGTGTTGTGTAATGCTTTAATCATTAATTACCATCATTCATCATGCAGCCTTCCTTTTAATGTCCATTAGCATCATATGCCACTCATGAATGCTTGTAAGTGTATAAACGTGCTGGTAATCCTGCTGAGTAGGTTTACATTAACTGTAAATTATCTTCTTGACCAGTTGGTTGGCCTTCCTGGCTGGTGGAATTGTCTTATTCATAGCATTAGCAATGAGTCTGGGAAATGAGATATGTAGGGAATATGTGCAGGTTTGTATTAAAAGCTCGGGCCAGCTGCTGCTTGAGGATATGTTGTGAAGTGTTAGCTCAGTTGTGCCAGCAGACGTCAACATCTTTTGAGACAAAAACCTACAGTCTGTGATCCACATGGCAACAATCTTGCAGGGATTGACTAATCCTTACCAGTTCGACTTAGTTCAAGCCAATCCATTTGACATCTCAAAACTATTTAAAAGAACACCCAAGCCCAAATGTTACGTTAGACAAACTGTCGAAAAAAAAATACCACAAAGAAATAAATGAAAATAGGTAAATGCAAAAAAGCATGAGGGGCTTTTTCCCACATCAGCTTGTGAAAGCCAAGCAAGTGTGAGCACATGCCTATTCTTTTGTGATTTTCCTTGTTATAAGAATTATGTGGGCATACTCCATCTCCAGCAACATAATGTGGCTTTGGGAACAACATTATGTTCTGTATTGTTGCATTAATGATTCACGTGAAACATGCAAATCAAAATATAACACTTGACTATGTGTCATTAGGGAGCAGTTGAGAGAACCACACAGAAACAAACACAAAAGTATCCATTTTTGTTGTGTATATGAAACATTTAGTGTGACGTGTTAATCATTTCTTACTGACAATCAACTCCTCTTGAAGTAGCACTGACGTTGTTTTTGTCACACCATTCAAAACTGGACAGCCTTTAGAGATAATCTCCCACTATGTACAGAGGTGCTTTTACATTGCAGAAGTCATGCAAGATGCGTTTTGCTGGTTGGAACTGGATTTGACAGCTCACCAAGCAGCAGAATATTTTCAGCACAGTCCTCATTCTAGTGTCTTTGTTGGTTAGATGGAGTGCGTGTTTGTTTGCTCCAGGATCTGTTGTGGGATGCAGCTAGACACCAAAGTCTAGATCTTGATTTCTCATATGAATATACAAGGCTTGTATAAGATGTGTATTTACAGCACAATTTAACTTATTTTATTGACCATGAATGTACTAGGAAAATTTTTGTCTTGTTCTTTGGTTCCTTTAAAAGTACTCAGTTTTGGTGATTGCCTGCTGGTATGAAGCTAGATTTTTCACCAATCTACAGTGCAGCAGCAATTGTCACTTGACAGAATCTCTAGAAGGCAAACTGACATGTTGTCATCAACACTCACAAATATTTGAGCAGTTTGATGTTTTACTTGCATGCTCATCATCAGGTTTTACATAAAAACTCCACTAACTAAGGGACTGTCTCTCAGCTAAGTGTCAAATCTCAGCCAAGCTGAAGCTGATCACAGGACTTCAGAGGGAGGAACAGTGCAAGAATACGGTCTCTATTGAATGAGGTTTGTTAGTTTATTTGAAACTCAAAGTTTGCATCAGCAAGCTCCTCATTCATTAGCAAAGCTCTTTGGGTTAGCAGAACCCTTTCTTTTTAATATCGGTAACAGAAGCAGGGGCATTCATATGTAACTCCTGAGGTACCTGTACCATGGTCTGCCCAAAAGGAATTTGTTGGCTCAGATCAGCTCATCAGAGATCTGAAGTGCAACTTCCACCATTATTTCTATGCTCTGTGTTTTTATTGTGCAATCCCATAGCGTGGCTGAGTGCTGGGTCAGGGAGAGAACTACTCCTTCACCAGGTGCACAGAGAAGGTTGTGCAAAGATTTTCTGCCAATTGCAGAAAACTTAACATCTCCTGTTTCACTGATGTGGCAAGAGTTACTATCATTAAATTCACTGACAGGAGTGGAACACACTTTTTTTCCTTGGGTGCAGAACAACAACTGCTGTCTTAACAGAAGGCAGTTTGTCTGAGGTAGAACTGCTAATTTGTTGTTTTCAGCACAAGTGGGGCACACAAAAAGACATGCTCTCCCTGATCAGTTTTGTTCGTTCTGAGATTTCTGCCACCTATCATGGTACATCCTCACTGTTGTAGACCCCCGTCTGTCACGTCCTCATTGTATTGACAACACTGAAACTGGACCTGCAGCAGACATGGCCATGGAAAAATGAATTTTTTCTTGGAAGGGTCCTTTGCAGTCTCTGGAACTGGTGCTCTTCCTGCTCAGCGCCACCAGTGATATAAACCCTCTCCCTTCCTTGTATCTGGTAGCCACACTACATTGAGCCTGGTAAGGGAATTGCTTTCCTCACTATGGACTTACAGAGACTTCCAGTTCAACCAAACGCACAGTGCCAAACAGTCCAACTGCAGTCCCAGGACTCGTGTTAATTACTCATCTAATTCAGAGGTAGAAAGATCCAACATTGAATTATGATGGTATCCAAATTCTAGTTTTCCAGTTGAAAGCATAAGTGGGACCGTGGGACTGTGTCAACAATTACCTTAGGAAATTAAAAAAAACCTGGAGTGTTCAACAGATGTCCTGGCTATTCCCTTTTGGGAGAGAGCAATCCTTCCGCTTCTCTTTAGCAGACTCTGAGTATTTGTTCATGCTTCTCTGGGGGCTTATTTAGTGGTTCTGGAAATATTTTAAAAGACATTAAAAGGGAGTTGACAAACGTTTGACCTGTTTCAGTGTCCATGAGCTGAGTTAAATTATGATGGTATTCTTTACATGCAACCCAGAGGCCTGGAGTTTAAAGCTGGGGAAGATTGCAGGAATGTTAAACCCATTTCAGTGACAGTATCCAACATATGTTTTATCTGGTTGAAACATAAGGGTGAGGATGCAGTGGAGTTATGTGAAAATTTTGGGTAAACCCTTCCTGATGGTTCAGGTATGACCAAACCTTTCCGATAAATATGCTGTAGCCTGCTATTGGGCTCCTGCTATTCCAAATGTCATCTTCCCAGCCACCTGAATCTGTCTGCTTGCAGAAGGAAAGAGAGGCACTATCTCTGCATACAGAGGGAAAACAGGATGCTATTGTATTCAGTACCATCTTTTCTATAAATATTACCTTGCTTATTAAAAATATATAAAAAAACCCAACCCCAACCAGAAATGGTTACTGATTAGGCTGAGGTGTTTTCTATGCCCTGTCCTCAGCTTTCTTGGTTGGAAATCTCTCCTTTTTTGTGGCACTGGTGCCAAACTTCCTTCTCTTGCCTGGCAGGTTTGTTTATCTGCCTCTTGACCTGTGCATCTTACTGCTCCTAGACCATCTTGGATCTATTTTATGCTAGTTTCTGTACATTATTCCCCTGCCTCCCCCGCTTTATAATACCTCTTCTTCACAGATATTCTGCCAGGTACCTGTGTCCTAAACCTCTGTCCTTTCTTTGGTGTATTGTCTGCTCTGCTTTGACTTAATCTCTTTACTTCTATATTCAAGAATGCTCCTGAGCCTATTTCTTTATTCTTCTCACTCATAACTTCTCTTCAGTTGTAGTTGCCATACACTGAAAACTTGGGAGCATCCTGAATAACAGGGAAGCTTGTCTCACTTGAGTTGGTGGATTTCCACAGGAGCATTTCAATGGTGTTTGCACAGTGGGTCACCACCCCTGTGCAGCTGAAGTTTCTTCACTTATTTAACTGTAGTGTACCGGGGAAAAAAAAATCTAGTGTATGGTTAAATTAAGCCTATCTTTGCCTGCTTATTGTCATTACTTGCCTTACTGGATCAATTTCTTCTGTGTAAGTGGGAGAATGAATTTTGTGTTATTCAAAGACTGACACAGCCTGCAGCTGCTCCTCACAGAAACCTAAGTTAAACTTGTTCAAATATGGCTACCTACAGTTAATGGCATAAAATTATACTTCAGCATGTAAATCTCTTGATTTTTGGAAGATTTGAGCCATTGCAACTCCAGTGCAGAAGATGGGTCAGGAAATCAGGGCACTTCTATCTAAGTCTCTAAATAAGAATTTGGTGTTCTTACATTTTACATTTTCGGGTTTTGCAAATGTTTCCTGCTGTGTGTAGGTTTCAGTCTGTGGTAATACCAGAAAAAAGTCACCTCTCGCCACCATCCTCTACCCTCCTCAGAACAAAACCATAGAGTAGTGTTTGCCGTGTCTGAACCGTTTTTGTTTATTGTTTAACTTCTTTGTTTCCTGCCAACAAGGAGAACCATTACAGAAAGGAGTGAAATGCTCAAGATCAACTTCTACATTAGGTTGACAATTCATCAGTGTCTAAGTTTCACATAGTTTAGGAGATGATCAGGGGATTATTATCTGTGACTGAACTAATCTGTGAACTTCTCAGATATGCCCTCAAAGTTAAAAACTCCTTTTCCCTCTTGGAGTCATTGAGTAGTACCTTTTCTGAGATGTGCACTTTTCCTCCCTGCTACTTGAAGCACAGCTTTCTAATGTGAAAAATATTTTTGTCTTTTTTTTTTCTCCACTGCTTCAGCTGTAACAACACTGGATGTTTGCTTGGCTTGGGTGGGAAGGTGGAAAATTCTTCCAAAATTTAGAAACAGAGAGCTTTCTGATGTGTGCAGTAATCTTAAGGCAGTAAATTCTTTTTATTTGATTTTAAATGCATAATTTAGTATACAATATAAAAATGTATCCAAGGGGGAAATGAATTTTTTTTAATAACATACTTCCCAAGGCGAGTGGGGAAAACGTGTGTGTTGATGGGAAAGGGAGGGGATGAATTTATATCCTCAAGGCAGGACTTGTGGTTTTGAGTAAAATTGAGATTGGTGCCGTTGTTGGCTTGGTTTCACCTAGGCAGGGATGGGTTATGCTTTTCACTGGGAATTCAAACAGGCAAATTGGGCTCCCTTACAAGACTTAGGTGATGCAGGGGTTTCCTCTGCAGTTCACACTACAGAAGTTACTGTCTTCTCTGCAGGCTAGAAATAAAATCTGCAGACTGGAGATAACTTCCTCTTATCAAGAAAATTGCGTGGTCCTGATTTTGCCACTCTTGTGCATACGAACCACCCTTCTAACACCAGTGAGGTTCATTGCACAGTTAGGGGGTCATATAAGGGTGATGCTTATTTTGTTTTCAGTCTGTTGCTAGACAAACAGTGTTTCTTAGACCCCGATCCACATGACAGTGTTAAAGAATCACTTTTCTACAACATTAAACAGACCTATTGAGAATAAAGAAAATTAGTACTAGCTTAAAATGCTGCTTGTACATCTTTCTTTGGGGGATAAATTGTTTGTGTTCTGTCCTCTTTGGCTGCCTGCAAGAGGTTTAAAAACAGCATGTTGGTTTTCTCACACTTTGGATCAATTAGTACATGTGTTTGCAAGAGTAGGGGTTTTTTTAATAGATGCATTTCATGCTCATGATACAAATGTAGATAATCACTTTGATTTCAATTGAAAATTGACCTATGCTCATTTAATCTGAATCAATAAATTGAGTCTTAATTTGAAAGCAAGTTCATAAAACGTTTGATCTGCATGTCTCCCATTCACAGTGGATTAAAAAAAAGGTCCACAAAATAGCCTTGATTGCCTGAACTTGAAAAAATTTGAAATCTAGACCTGTCTTGAAAGTGTATGTGCTTCCTTCTAGTGTTAATTCATAATTTTATTATTTTCTGAGTGTTTCTATGGTGTGTAGTTAATCTTTTGGTGAAATTAAAATAATTTAAAAACTTCCTGTTCATATACATGGAACAAAAAAACCTTCAGTTACTTTCTCTCTTAGGCATGTAAGATTTTGGGGATGTTACTGAATTTGGTTTCCACAGTGCAGTGTACCTTAAAGTCACACCAGTTTTAAGTTTTGGAGAGGTTGACAGTCTGAAGCACATCCTCATGTGCTGTCTCCAACATGCACTGGAGTCAGGGAAGATCACAGCCTGTATGGATTTGCTCAGAATAGAATAGTATAGTGGGATGGTTCTTTCTAAAATAAGTTAAATACAGCCACTTCTGGCATTCTGTCCTGTGTCAGAATGCAAAATGTAAAACATAACGAACAAACGATGAAGGTAAGGGCTCCAATCAAGGCCTCCCTCCAGGGAAATGTTGGGCCTGGAGAGGTGGTGGAACCGTGCCTGGTGTAAAGGTGATTTCCCCAGTGGTGAAAGCCCACACAGAGACATGGGAAGAATGAGCTGTGAATGAATCCCACTGCCTTCTAGATGCTCTAGACTGTTAAATGGTCCCACAGGAGGTCACTGCAACTGGCTAAAGACATGGCATTGCCTGGGGGCCTCTGCATTGCTTTAGGGACAGCTTCAGTCAGGGGAGGCATTGGGCAGGTGGCAGCCACCTCCTCCCCTCCTGCTGTTGCAGCTGCTGTCACACCTGTCCTGTCAGCATGGGATTTGCAGCCAGCCTGCCTTTCTTTAGCTTCTTCCACTCTATGGCATGAGTGCGTGTTCCTCTTAATGCAAAGGCAATTAATCTGTGGAGTGATGTTCTGTAGTATTAGATCTAAATATTGGTTCACCTGTGAAGCGTGGGTAAGGTAATAGTTTTAATTCCCTCCCTTTTGCATTATTGGACATTCTTATGGGTTTTGCAATATTGCTGCAGTGGTATTACAGACCAAATGCCAGGTGTGCAGCTTCAAACTGTGGTGCCTGAGTAGCCTGATATTGCAAATTCCAACTTATATGAATTACATGAAGTAAGGGATTAGGTTCTCTGTTGTTTCCATTGGCTTGTGAAATGGCTCTTTTCCAAGCAGTTCTTTGCTCTAAAATAACCTGTAAAAGGTGATTTGTGCCTAATTCTGTCTGTATAGAGTTCTGAGCTTTCAGAGTCAGCCATAGGAGGTGAAGAGGAAACAAATCCTTGTAAGACCAGGGGTCTGAATTACTATATTTATGGCACATTGAATGTACTTTTGCTGTTTTATTCTATTGCCTCAGTTAATGGGTTTATGCTGAGCCGTAATGAAATCTTACAACCTAAATGCTTTAAATTGTGCATCAGATGATGTGCTTCAGCCAAATAAGGTACAACCATTCTTGTTCTGCCCCTAGTGCATTGTGGGAATCTCTTTTGATGCTGCCATGCAAATTCTCCTCACTGACGCCCAGCAGAGGGTGATGTTGTACAGTAGGTTGTAAATCTGTGAGGTGCAGCACCTCACACAATTATCTGCAGCCATTCCTCAGATTTTCATCATTTTAATCCACCCTTTAGAGCTGTTACTTAAATGATATAGACATGGGTGGTATAATTAGAATGTGCTGTATCTGCTATTAATTTATAACATATGATAGGCTTATAGATGTCATAAAAGTGTATCTTGAGAATGCTGTGAACTCTGTTTAACCCTGATGTTCCAGAAAAGTTTGATTTTTATGACCAAAGTGTTTCATCACTGCAACAAGATCTATCTTCCTCTTAGAAAATATGCTTAAAATGAAAATTCAATTTTCTCTCTAGGTTTGATATTCTGTAATTAGCACATGCAAAAAACAGTCATATTGTTACTGCAAGCATCAGTGTAGCTATCTTGACTTGTATTTGAATATGACTAGATCTAAGGATCCTTTAAGTTTAATGTACGGGAAATTAATTTGCAGAATGAAAATTACATTTGTGCCTCTTGACCACATCCATGTTTTCCATAAAACTTTCAGTGAAAGCCACATGTGGTGTGAAACCATGTCCATTTGTGTTTTTGTCTCCCTCTTATGGCTAAATAATTTTTAGGCCTTGTACTTGGAAATAGCTGGGTTCATTCTTTAGCTGAGATTATTGACATGTTTGTTTGTATATCTAGTTGTTTCTTGTAGATATTCTTCTCATATGCTTTCAATTGAAGTGTGTACCAAACTGTCATGGCAGTGCCCATCTTCTTGTTTATGCCTACATTTTAGCATTCTCTAAAACATAAAATATTGAGTCATGTGTTGCTGGTTTTCCTAAAAGAACTGTATTTACTTTTAGAATAGTCCCTTGACCCACTTTCATCTGTTGACCCACAATACTGGCTAATAAGTAGAATGAATAAACCGGGTATTTCTGTATGTGCCTTATGAGGACGGAAGTGCTGAGTTTTGGAAGCACCAAGAGTTTGGTAGATGCACTGTTGCGGAAGGATGGCTACATTAGTATGGATCTTAAACATCTGGTTGGAGTAAAACAAGTATGAAAGTTTGTCATGTCTGCTCCTGCAGGCTGTATATAGACTTCTTTTTCTAGCTTTACAGAAAAAAACAGCTTGTGACAGATTTCTAAATTAAGAGGCCACTAAAGCTGTCAGTTCCTTGGGAAGGGAGTTACCTAGCCTGAACAGAGTGAAGAGGGTTTTTTAAAGGATATTTTCCTGTAGGTCTTGAGTGAAATGGGGCAGAAAGGATGTGATTGCATATGAGACAAAATAATTTTATTTCAAAAATACTATGCAGTCTTGCAGAACAATCCCTAGCCAAAAGACATCTAGGGCTTTAATAAGTAGCATTTTAATTTGCTGATTCACAGAAAGTTAATTTTTTCTTAGGTGTTGAAACTCTTCCTTACAGTTGTTCTCCAGATACAACTGTCCTGTTTTGTGCCTTGCTGTACACCATGATTGCTGTTGTCAAGTTTCCCCTTCAACTTCTGTCATTGAAGTTATTTATATTTGAAGGTTTATAGATGAGTTGGGAACATTTTCTCTTGCAGACCAGTTCCAGTGAATGGTTTTGAGAGACAAAAGCCACAACTGCAGATCTTCTGCAGTGAAATATGGAAACAATTTGAAATCTTTAAGGTGCCACCTGTGATGACTGGAAGAGCCAGGTGCCAAAGCTGAAAAGGCTTTTCTACTCCAAAAACCATTCCTAGCTTCCACATTTTGAAATGAATATGTTTTTCCTGAAAGAAGAAAAGAGGATTCATTGTGCCTGAGGAGGTTGTCAGTTCAGTGATAAGACGCAGCCATCAGGTGTGTGGGCACATCTTACAGAGTCTCCTCTCTGGTACCTTGTCAAATACCTTTGCTCTCTCCAGTTGGCTGCAATGCCTGTGTTTGCACTAGTTGTGCAGGCAGGTACTTGAGTGCATTGAGCTTATACTTAGATCCTAGGCTTTGCAGGGAAAATTGGATCCAGTTTCAGCTGCAGCTGGCTCTTGTGTAAATAAAGAAGTGTACCAAACCTCAGACAACTGAATACCTCCCTGCTTTAAACCAGTAAATTCCTGGCAATGAAGTTCCTATTTCATTTAGTGAAATAGTTCATATCTCTGTGGCCACTGTGCTCTGCTGCTAAACTCCTCTGGTTTTCCCCTCTGCTCCACAGCTCCTTTTAAACTGCAGTATTACTCAAGCTCTATAGCAGGAGGCAATGCATCTAACAAAAAAATCTGTTTTTATTTGTCCTCCCATCAAATTCTCCTAAATCAGACTATGACCAGACACGGAGTGGAAGTACCCCAACCTTTTATAGCAGTTGCTCTGTGAGATAGGGAGGAGGCAAACTCCAGCTTTAAATCTTCCTGGTGCCACCCTTAATGACAGGGAGAGCAGGGTGCCAAAGTCTATTATGTGCTGAAAGGCCCCTAAGTGTTATTGTAAAGGGCTTCTGCAGACCCACCATACATTTTCATCTGAAGGTTTTTAGGCTTCCAGTGTATGGGAAGAAGCTGGTGGAGTATTTGTAGTGTGTATCTGCCATATTTTATAGTAAAGAGCTCTTTCTGAGCTGCTCTCCTTTTTAATTATATCTTAAAATGGTGTTAAATGTTGGCTCTGTTCATGCCAATTGCTGTTTGGTTGTAATCACTGCAAGAGCTCTTGCTTGTTGGGACATCAATTTTCTTTTCATCGATGCTTTGCTTTTATGTTTGGATGGGAATTTGAAAGCATATAGGCTGAAGCAGAAAATATTGCAGAGGCACACAGGATGATAAATTTCCCTTCTGATACAGGAGAGTCCAAGGAGGAATATATGTTTTGCTCCTTTTAGAAAGTTTTCCTTGCTAGATGATGTTTTGAAGAAGGTGGGGGGAGAACGAATTTGTACTTTTATGTGGTGGGGGAGAGGAGGCTGTATGTGTGGGTTTGTTTTTCCGCCTCTTAAAGTCTGCCTTAAAGTGGATATTTTATTACCTGCTTCGCCTGACTTACGTATATTGGTAATTGAAGGAGAGTGCTGAACTGCTGGCCTATGCATTATTTGTGTTTTCTGAGTCTCTGGGATCTTGAAGGAGGTGATTTTCCCAACAGCTGCCTCTTGGGAAATGCGAGGGGAGAGGGGAAATTGCCTGGTTGGGTAGATGGGCTCACCTCTCCAAGGTCATGAAGAGAATGAAATGCTGATGTATTGATACCTTGTGGACCTTTTCTTCCCAGCTTGACACAAAAGGGAGCTTTAAATTGAAAGAAGACAGAAAATAGTTCCCGTGTATTTCTGATCTTCTTTCCAGTGAGCCAGTGTTTGCTTCTGTAAATCACTTCTTCCTTTTTCTGGTGTGATTCCCTCTCATTCTTTCTACAGATGTGCAAGAGGGAATGCCATTTACTGTAATCAGCTTATCTTGCTTAGCTTTTAAGAATGTTAATTTTGCAATATTAAATCTGAACATTGTACTAGGATCATTCTTACTGGTCACCTTCGGCCTGCTTGACTAACATAGATATCACAAAAGCTGCAGCGTCGCCCTGTAGCACAGGGATGATAGCTTCTAATGGGGATTATACTGAACTAATACCTGTCTTGGTATATTTGGTGTTTCTGAGAGCATATATTCAATAGTTTGCAGCCCTGTTATTATCTACTTGTCTTTCAGCTTGAATTATGCATTCATAATATACCTTCAATTACAGAAACATTTTGTTTGTTTGGGTTTTTTTCTTTCAGATATATTAATTTTGAATTTTTTACTTTTTTGGGTCTGGACACAGTTCTGTGTGTACTGAATTTAAGCAGATTTGGTAAGTGTCCTGTAATAAAGTGTGCATCAGGATCTAGGTCTTTTATTTGCAGGAATAAAATCTTTGTGGGTTTTGTCAACTGTTTTAATTTACGCTGATGTTTTACCCTCTCCTTTCCCACTCAGATGTGTGCCATGGAGAGTAGCCTGTAACATGTTTTGTTTTCTTGCCAACTCTCGTGTCTCTGCCTCCACACTAATATACTTTCAGGAGGAGGTATGATTCCACAGCCTGGTAGGCAGAACAGTCTCCTGGGAGTAAGGTTTGAGCGGGTTTGAAGCCTGGGCTCTAACATCCCCAGTGAGTGCCTTAACCACAGGTCTGTTGTGTAAGTGGCTCTCTCAGGTGTTTGTGCTCAAGGTGAAAGGAAAGTGATGCCCAAGAGCTTTATAGATGCGATGATTTCTCTTCTCCCTGAACCCCTTCTTCACTTAAAACACATCTCTGTGCTTCATAGTAGAGTTCATTTGCAGAATGTGGTTGTCAGACTCAGGATGTGCATGTGTTTCGCCCTGTGCTTTTGTACTTATTCTTAAGGTTTTGCTCCTCAAAGTCAAAAGACAATTTGTCTCCACAAAACTGAGGGATCAAATATCTGAATTAAAAAATGTGAGGGAAAGAAGGTTAAGGGAGAAAGAGACGTGTCTTTTAAAAGGACATGATATTCCTGTTTTTAAAGAGAGAACACGCATGTGGTCAAGATGTAGAAACACTATCTCCATAGAACTGTCAGGAATAATTACAAACTTAGATGTCAAATGTAGTGAAAACTTATTTTGACAAGGTATACATTTAAACCAATATAGATTAAACTTTTTTATTTCTCATGTATATTCTATTACTGAAGCAATTCTAGAAAGGGGAAGCAGGAATGTGTGAAGTATGGTGAACCATAAAGCGTCTTGAGATTTCAGTAATTTATGATGAAAACAAATGTGATTGATGGAGTTACATGTCAGCTGTTAGTAAGACCCTATAGCACCTACTGTAATTTGCTTGGAGACAGCCAACTACAATGCACCTTGATCACGTCTTGATAGCATGGGGCCAGGACTGAAGAAAACAGAAAGCTTTTTTTTTTTTTTCTTTTAAACAGCTCCCATTTATTCACAAATGGGTGCCTGGAACAACTTTCATGTAAATCATTTCAATATTTATTTCAGCTCAGGTTGGTTAACAAGTTTACTTTTTACTGATTTAAAGGGCACAATTGACATTTTAGCTGCAAAAATATGAGAAGCATGTTAAGTGCTGGTTGCTCGTTTCCATTAACCCTCAGGAACAATGTAGAGATCTTGATGCTTTTTGGTGAGGCCAGTGTTTAGTGTGGACCACTTCCAGGAGAGTATGTACTCTGGACTCTACTGAGCAACTGCACAGGATGAGTAATTCTGTCCATTTAAGTGTAATAAAATCAATGGAGCTGTATAGTTTACAGTAGTTTAGGATTTGTCTGGTTTGCTACCTGCTGTCACTTCTGCCAGTCTTCCAAAATAGCAGATTATTCATTTCCTAGAGTCCAGTAGATTGCTATCAAATAGTGGAGTGGGAAAGATGTTTTGAGGAAAAAGGAATCTAATTTTCTCCTTTAAACACCTCCAAATCAAAAGAATAAATTTCTCTCTGTAATAAATGAAACCAAAAGCCCTATTGACTGCTACTTCATCTGCTACAGGTTTTGAGTTACTTGTAAAACTTGGACCTTTCAAGATTTCATCTCCAGTTTCTTAATACTATTTGCTTAATGTCACCAAGAATAGTGCTCCTTATGTAGTGCAATTTTCATTGTAACATATTTTTGGAAATAAATTTTATTGTGAGAAGGGGAAAGTCTTAAAAGACTTTGCAGGTTTATGCTAGAACAGAGAAATCTAAGGAGTGTTTGGGTGTTGAAGAGCTTCAGTGTGAAATATCTCCTCTGTATTGATATTTTTCAATTTTCAAATATTGCTATAGAATATCTGCAGCTGTTTTGTGTAATGGACTTAGTGCTAGCTTGCACCAACAGAGTTTTTTTTCTTTTACTTGTTGATACTTTTTTATGTTTGAACTAATATGTGAATTTTTGCAGGCAAAAGTCAGAGTTTATTGGGGAGAAAATTTATTAGCTGGCAAAGTGGGGTTTTATTCTTTTTTCCCCATTTCTGAAATAAAAAGGATATTTGAAAATTGTTATCCCCCTTCCCTCAACTGCGAACCTCCAAACAATACTGGCATATGGTTAAAGCAGCATTGGCACTTGGGCTTTCTGCAGGCCTGGTCCCACTCCGACACCACAGGGCACCAGGAGCAGCAGCAGTAACTGCAGCCTGCACTGATCCCTGCCCTTCATGTGGAACTTCCCTTGCAGGATGTTGCCTTGGCTTCTGGAGCCTGTCCTACATGTACTACAAAGTAGATGAGCTGTGTGAGGAAAGAGGCTCCTTTATCTTAATCGTTTCCTTCATGTGCTGTTATTATGGCATTACAATCTGTTTACAATTATAAAGTGTCATTTTTCCACTATAATACCCCACTTTATACAGTGTGTAGGGGTGAGCACACAATATGGTATAATTCAATTTGTAGAAGTAGCTGTAAAACTCATGCGTCCTGTCTCCAAGTGCTGATATAGAAACCTAAATAATGGTCTCACGAGCCTTGCTCTGGGTTTTGGGGTTTTTTTTTCATGTTGTGTAAAGGTGTTAGCTATAAATCAGCAAGAACTATGGAAGCCAAAAGTGCTCTACTGATTTACAGATAACTGCTTCCCAGGGCAAACTGGAAAGTAAATAGACCATTGTCACCTCCCAGCAAATTTTGACAAGTGTGATAAGCAGTTTCCATGTGCTGCAACTCTGTTACCGACTCGACTACCAAAACTGATTTTCTTGTATACAATTCAGGTAAACACATATACAACTAAAATACAGTTTGTGTACCAAAATCAATATATACATTGGAGAAATTATCCATGTAATTATAAAATAATTTACTATATAGTTGAGTCTCTACATTGACAGGCAGTTCATATAGAAATTGATTGTGAGTGTTTCAGGGTAAGAATGCAAACATGCAGATAGCTTTATAATTATCCTCTCTTCATTGCTTTTAAGATTCTCTCTTGTTGATTTGTGATTTAAGTATTTCTGAGATTATACTGAACTTTCTGTAAATTTTGTATCTGATATATTAAGGTTTCAAAGTTTGGTTTAACAGATTTGAGGGTAAAATGAGAAATGGAGAAGCAACCCTGCCATAGATTTAATGTTTGACATTTGACGTTTCTGTGCAAAGTATCGCAAAATATGACATGGAACATTGTCCACAGATGTCCTGTGGCTCTGACATAAAATGTGACAAATCTGAAGTATCCTTATCTTACTCACTCATTTGGACCCTGAGATTAGCTCAGTTGGTTAAAACTTGGTTGTAAATAATGCCAAGGTCATGGGTTCAATCCCCTATGTCAGCCATTGACTTAAGAGTTGGACTCGATGATCCTTGTGGGTCCATGCCAACTCAGAATAGTCTGTGAACACATAGTCTGTTTATTTGCTGTAATCTCTTTCTGAATTATATTCTTTCTGAAGCCATATATACACTTGCTTTTGATTTTTCTTGTCTTATTTTGTGGTTTCAGGTGGTTTTGTTTTTATTTGTTTGGAGGGATTAATTTGTATTAGCTTTTTCTCATTATAAATAGCAGTATGCCAGTTTTCATTCCATCCCAAGATGTCTCTTCTCTCGAAAGCATTTTACTACAAACATGCCATGCAAACTAAGAAAGATTATTTGTTATGATAGCAGAGCATAATTGTTAGAGATTCTGTATCTGATGGTTTCCAATTGGTATTTAGGGCATACCAGCAGAGTAACCGATGTGGATCTAAATGAGTGACTTGGAGCATAAGGCAATATAATGTCAGGAAAGTATGATCGACCATGACTATGAATAGGCTTTTATTTAGTGGGTATTCCAGACGAACCTGTTGTTATTATTTTGTGTCTAGCTGGACTTAGCTGATTAGAGTCTCAGACCGTTCCTACCAGGTCACAGCTTTTTTAAGAAGAAACTTAGATAAATACTTATCTTTTGCTATTCTTCTCTCTAAAGATCTGCTTGGATTGTGGCATTTCTCAAGTGGGGATTTTCAAGCACTTTTTTAGGGATGCCCTTCTAGATATCAGGGAGGCAGTGCTCAGACTTGGTCTGAGATGTGGGTTTGTGTGACCAGATGAGCCTGGATCCGAAGTTTGCAGCTCATCAATTCAAAAAGTGCATTTGTTGATTGACTGCAGCTGGCCAACCATGTCCTGCTGGCATGGTGGGGTGCTGGAACCCCTCTAGCTGGCTGTGATTTGATTTGTCTAAATATGAAAGTAAAAATATTAAAGTATTATCCTTAGAGTATAAAACATTCAAGTTTTGCAGTAGAAGATCTGGCCCTTCTTTGTGTACGTCTCACATCTGTGCCTGTGTTTAGTCACAACAATTGTATGTTTTATAGAGTGCATTATTTATCCACAGATTGTGTTTTCAATATAAATATTTCTGTTTCCTATTCAGTTCCACTGTTTGTGGTCTACTGTTCTTTGTGATGCCACTTGGCCAAAGATGTTTTGTTCACTATATAACTTCATATGGAACAGATGAATGGACCATGTCTATGACAAGTCAGCTGGTGTTGTTGGACTGCTAATGTAAAGAGATGCTTTGTATAATAATTGGAAGTAGGAGCAACAGTTGTGAAGTTCGATGCCCAGCACGGATGGTATTTAGCTTCCTGCTAAGTTAATAGTCTTCCTTTGTAAGGGATTTGAGCCATTCTTTTTTGTGCTGTTGTTTTCCCCTTCTCTGTCATTTCTCTTCCCCTCGTTAAGTCACTGAGTTAAATTAAGGATTAGCTATATTAGTCATTCATGTTTCCCTTCTAGAGTTCCTTCTGTTAACATCCCCCATGCCCTACAAATGTAATATCATGTTGTTTCTGGGAATGTGCTTGCAGGCACTCTCCCTCTATAACTTGCCTTTTTATCCCTTCTATATTTAACGCTTCTACAACATTTGCTTTACCAGGGAAATCCATCTTCTGTGCTCATTTGTCTCCTCAGAGTAAAAGGGAGAGTGGCTGTGCTTGTGTATCCTTGTAACATTGACTTCACCTTTCTGTTAAATTCTTTCAAGTGCTGAAGATACATTTTCTATTGGCAGCATTTAGCTCTTCTACCAGTGTCTCTCTCAAGTATTCTTTCTTTAAGGCTTAATTATGGTCATGTGCAATTGCTGTAGATGTGTACTAGATGTGAATCATTTGGATTCCCCTGTTCTCTGCTTCTTCTTAGTTTCATTCTACATATCTCTCTTGGCTCACTCTTACATCTTTCTCCTAGGTCATACTTCCTTATCTCTCCCTCTGGCTTTCATTTGTATTCCAGAGTTACCAAAACCAGGAGAAATTAATGTTTAGTGAAGTTAATAATGCTATCAAAAGGACAAAGATCCTGGTGTGTAGGAGGAGGGAGGGGTTTAAAGATGCCTTCCTGTAGGAAAGGCAGCTGGTATGAGGAGATGCATATTGTATGTCTGTTCACTCCTCTGTGATGCTGTAGACTTTAGCTTGTGCTTAAGCCCACCTCTGCACCTTTTCTTTTTAAGCGTCTTATTGTTATTGCCAGAAAAAATTTTGTAGACCAAACAGCAGCTCTGTGATCCTTCTAAAATCCTGCTTAGCCTTTCATATACGGCGTCTCCATAAGATTTCTGCAGCTCTGGCATTGAATTTATACTTTTTATGAGTGCTCCCATTCCAGATGGATCCACTGAAGGAAAATGCTTCTTAAGATTTAAGATTATTACTCTCGAATATCAGGTGCTTGTACCTGCACAGGAAGGATTGCTCTTTGTTTTCTCATTTAGATGTAGTTCCTTCTGGGGTAGGTTACTTTATCTCACATTAAAACTATTCAGTGAAATCAACGTGCAGATTCCAACCATCTGTGTCTCTGACAACAGCACACTGGTGTATCTTTCCTTGGATTGACGGTATCCTGAGGGCAGGAGAAAATTATGTTTACAATATAAACTAAACAACAGCCTTTGAAGTGATGGTTCAGAAAGTACTACAGGAAAAAGAAGAGGGAAGAAGCCCCAAGTGTAGTATGTTAAAGGAATCTGGGGCTTTCAGACAGCACAGTTGCTACCCCTTCACTCATCAATAATTACAGTGCTTTGCATCTCTTCCCTATAAGATTAAATGCCCCCCATAGAAGAAGAGTAAGATCATAAATGTAAGCCACCCTTGTATTTGCTTTCTGGCTGCCTGCTGTGCCAGGGGAGAAATCAGAGTAACTGTGTATTAAGAAACAAATTGGTAATTCTGAGATCAGAGCCCCATTTTGCATAGCAAGTTTTAGCAGGTCCTAATTTGGAATATAAAATATGTCCACCTTTGAAATACTTTGTAAGTTATTACACAAAATGCAACAGTCTTGTGATGGAAGATGATACCTTTCACCTGATGCTGACTTGCAAGGGACTGCTTACCTGTTTGGTATGTTGTAAACCTTTGGTTGGGTTTTTTCCCAAAATATGTGTGTTTGTGTGGTAAAAGTTACATAGCAGACTGGGGCTAAATGCACTAGAGCTATGCCTTCCATATACCTGTATGTGAGCATGTGTACATGGGCTTTGAGATATCAGGATAAAGCATCTCCCCTCTCTTATTTTAGGTGACTTTTATTTTGAAGACAAGAAATGCATTTTCCATCAATATTTGATTTTTCACAGTGATGTGTCACCATAATTTTCCTTGACAATGATGTAAGGATGCAGATTTCTGTCTTGGTGGGTTGCTCTATGTGCAGAGATGCTTCCTAATGTTATCCTGTCTTTAATCCACCAACCCTGACAGGGAAACATCACGTTCCTTTTATCTGTCAGAATAAAATCCTCTTTTCTGAAGAGCTCCTGGATTTCAATTTTAGAAGTGAAGATAAAAGCAAAAACAAAGTGGGGGTAGTAATTCAGACCTTTTCTGGCTAGGATAATCGATTACCCAGTCAAATATTGGATAAGATAATTTGACTTTTGTCAGTGAGATGGCATTGCCAAAGCCTTCAGTAACAAAACAATTTTTTTTAAGTGCCAGAACTGCAGCAGGTGAAAGACTTTCCCAAACTTATATTCTGCCTCTGGTTATTCTGGACTTGTATTTTCATTTCAGACTGTGCTAGCACAGTCATGTGACAGCACAGTCCCATTCCTCAGGAATGGTGTGCATCACTTGTTTTGAAAGCGAGTAGCACTTCAGTGCTTTATAGTGCATTGTAGACATCAGAAAACTGGAAACATTTAATTTCATTCCTCCAGTATTTCTGAAAAGGGAAATATTAAAACAAATTATAGTGTTTTGTGTTATGCTAAATTGCTGTAATACCATAATAAATTAAGTCTATGGATACAAACTACAAGACTGTGCAATCTGAACACTCTTCCTAAATACCCTTGTGAGGATGATTCTTCATCACTTTGGAAATACAGTGTCAGCCTCTGAAAAGTTTTCTCTAAGTAACTGGATTCTGAAATCACTTCAGCTGGTTATTGCATTTGCTCTGCATGAGGTGGCATATCTTCAACTAAGAAAACTTCTCCACCCCTCCCTGTTAAATAATGCTGTTGGTCTTTGTTTTGCTGGAGTATGGTGGAAATTCTTCTGGAGGAATGGGATTGAATTAAAAAAGGCATATGCTCAGCAAATTTGTCATGCTTTGTACTTTTATAATCTGCTCTGTTTACCATGCAAAATTAAACACTTTGCTTACCCAACCGACATGTGCTCCCATAAATAAAGCTTGAGATGAACTGGTGCTCTGGAGACAGTGGGGTTTGGATGTTTATAATTGGAAGCAGAATCAGCTCCTTGACTCCCTACAACTTGCAATGACTCCATGTTAGGAACAGTTCGTATGGACTTTATGCAGAAATCCAGTGTGTGTGCAGGCCCTCTGATAAAAATTCTGCATAGACTCATACATAGAAGTGGAAGCCAAATTTGACTGTGGCTTGTGCAGTTTTCTGAATAAAACCTAAAAATGTGGCTAACATTCTGGAGGGCAACATAGCAGGCTCTATTTTGAAGTTTTATAATTGAGCCTTACATCTGATATTTGTTACTGCTGGGATGAGAATACTGCTCAGGGCACATGTGCAGCAGCCACAGCTCAGGAATACCACATACACAGTGGGGGTTGCATCCCACCGGGTTTTGAGCCCCTCCTACTAAAGAGCGAGTGTTTTGCATTCCTTCTAGTATTTGCAGAAGCATCTCGCTTCAGGCTTTGCATTCCCCTGTGGTATTGGAATATTGGAGAGGGATAGAGATTTCAGGTGGTAAATGTCTCAATTACAAGCTTCCTTTTAGTAGTCCACCCTCATTTCTCCTTTACATTGATTCTGCCTAAGGAAAAAAAAAAAAGGCAGCAGCTCTTTTGGTATCCTCCATTCCCCGTACAAAGTTTGGACAGTAGAACTGCACTTACAAATAATGTAAAATTAAACACCTTTGGTATCTACTTTTCCTGAAGATGACTATCTCGTGTTGAATTTTATAAGATTTCTGCTTTGGGATTGCTTCCCATGCCCAACCATTAAGCAGTATTGAACGCAAGGATAATTTTAACATAGCTAAGATGGAAATAATTGTACTGGACAACAGAAATATTTGTTTTACTGTGATTGGATGGTATTTTTCAGTTTGTCTTATTTTCTGTGAGGATGGCAGCTTGGGTGCAACTTCTGCACCTCTAGAACAAACTAATAAATGTATGTTCTAGTATTATGAGATTGTTTTACATTGTTGGTATATGTTATTTTTATGTTATTATAATTATAATGGTTTATATTGTTACTGTGCTTGTTGCACTCAAAAATATCATAAATTGTTACTTTTCCTTGTGTTGCTGATTTGTAGTTCCTGGGGTTAGTGTATCCCTAGCAACTCAGGCTTTACTTAGACCTGTTGGGAAGTCTGCCTTTTTGCAAGGTGGATCATCTTGAACATGTCTAGGAATACATACCTGAGATGTGCTAGCTGCATTCCACTTGCTTCTTAGTAATCTTTAATTTTAAATAATCCTGAAGTCTTTACACACACTAACAAACTTAAGCCTCATGACACATGATATAAGTTGGGGATTATAAAGTCATTCTGCAGAACTGACCCCCTTATATTCTTGATGTATTTTCTCCCCTAGAAATTCCACTTTGGTTTTTGTAGTGGAGTGTCTCTCTGACAGCACTTGCTTTCACCCCAAATTACACTTTATGCTTGTAAAGTTTAGCCACATCCTTTAACATCACTTACATCACTGGGTAAATGTTGGGAATTGTATTTTATTATCAGGATAAGAGGCCCGAAAGACAGCAACCTATTAGCAGGGTACCAAATAGCAATAGCAATGGCAAACTTAGCAGTACCATTACAGCTACTTTTATGTGTAGTTCTGGGCATGTTCTGGAGCCTCCAGATACTTTCACAGATTTTTGTATGGAATTCCTTTCATAATAAAACCTTCTTACAGTGTTGCACTTAAAAGCATTTGGCTGAAAATTTAGTGGTGTCTAATATCTGTAGAATTAAGTTCCTTTTGTACATTGGGATGATGCTCATTTTACATAAAGAGTGTTGAAAGGTGTAGTGATCATTCTTATTCAATTACCTTTATCTTTAAATCTTCAGTTTGCATTTTCGGAACTTCAAAAATTGTAGTATAAAATCCATATCCTAATCAGAGTGCATAATTATGCTTGCAGAGACCTATTCAGGGTTAGCTGTCTGTACATGACTGAGTCTACACCAGGATGAACCTGCACATAATTGTTCACCTTAACAATAGCACAGTATTACTGGGGAATGCGTAATTCAAATGTAGCAATCCATAGCACATCAAAGCTCGATTTGGAGTTAAGAGTTGTTGAGGTCTTTTGAAGGTAGCTAATACAAAGAAACTTTAATTTTGAAAAGTATCAGTATTAATCCCAGTATCTGTGTGGGGAGAAGACATCAGGAGTCATCCAGGGATAATCTTAGCTAGGTAAAAATTAGAATATTTGCAGTGGTCCTTCTTCCTTGCTCCTCTGCGAATACAATAAAAATGGCAATATAGCAATAAAATAAAAGGAAGGAAAGGAAGAGGAGAAGCAATGTCTGCTGACCACTGGGGTGGGCAAGGCAATATCCTTGCAATGTCAGGCAATCCTCAGGCTCCTTTCCCAGAGCAGTGGACCCACCTGGTCTGTACCCACCTCTGAAGACCCATGAGACAGGTCTGGCACACTTTTCCCTCAGAAGGATTCTCTCCTAAAAAGTACACCAGAGGAAAACAGGCTTGTGTGAGAAGGGCTGTTACTGAACCTTTATGTGAGATGCAAAGAGACTTGTTCTTTCTGTCCCATCTGTACTGTAGCTAAATTCTAGCATTCCCCCCCCNAACCACACACCCCTCCCTAGCTGAAAAGGCCCACAGCAGAATCTGTGAGATCTAGATTTAGATTTAACACATTTCTGATAAATGTGATTTTAACTGCATTGTTTTACTATTTAATGCTAAAAAGTATTTAAATGAAATGCACAAAAAATGCTACTCAAAACAAAGTAATATTTTACCACCTTCCTTTCCTCTGTATTCTCTGTGGAATGGCATAGACAAATAAAGGTTTCTTAAAGTGATCTTAAATGGTTCTGGGTATCCCAGGAATAACTAGCTGTTAAAACATTCAGCCTGCTTATCTGTATCAGTTTGCTGTTATCCTCTCAGGTGATCTCCTTCCAATTTGTCCCTTCTGTTGGATCTTACTGAACCAGGGCAAGAGAGTGAAATGAGCTGAACGAACTCTGAGCACGAGTGAAATATGTACACAGGTATCTTTGCCTATCCAGAAACTATGTGACGTACTCCTGCATGTTATTAATGGTTGTCACCTCACACCTTTTGGCCTAAGTCTTACAGGTGCTATGATATCTGCTGTTGGTTTATCATACACTTTGAGCACTTGGATGGTGGACCTGAGGTGAAAATGTACTATTCACACCATCTCTGCAGTATGCCAGAGTGCACCCAGTGGGTATCAGCTAAGATGATGTCTCTTACATCACAGTTATGTTGTTCCTGTGGCATAGAAGCCTGAGGAAGGATCTGGCTAGGGTTTTGCAGAGATAAAGGAAGGCAAAAACTTGCCTGCCTGGGGCTGCATGCCACAAAAAGCCATATGTAAACTTATAGGTGTGTGTCTTTCAAGCACTTTGGTGGAAGATTTTAGGCTTCCCAGATGATCTCTGCCAAGGCATGCCAAAGCAGGTTCACAGGGTTCACAGCCAAGGAGGAGAACTTATCCTATTATGCACACTGGAGGAGGAAGCCAGGTGTATGTGAATGGCTTCCTGGCTGCTGTGGAAATTAAAAAGACAACTTGTGTTGGTTGCAAAGAAAATACCCTAGGGTCAGGGATAATACAGGTGACTTTGTCCAAGCTCCGCCATAAAGTTCCCTGCCCATAAATATTTTTTGGGGGTAATTTTTTCATCTTTCAAAGTACAAGTTCCAAGTGGCTGAAAATTTGTTTTTTCCCTTTGCAGTCTAGGAGTATTATAGCAAGGTGAATTTTTTTTTTTTTTTTTTTTGCCAAGGCAGAGCTCGAAAGGGTATCTCACAATACCTAACAGATTGTTTGCATGGTTCTCTTTCCTTATGCACTCAACCCCTTTCTAAATCAGTGTTACCAAAACAGTAGCAAGGGTGTAAATACATGTAGTCTTTGCATCTTTGACTAACACCTAGCAAAGGATAGGACCTAGCAGATGCAGACTGTGGGCTTTAGGCTTTGCTTCTGCTGCTTGGGACTGCTTGAGCACCTTTAAATTTGCTGTCTCTGCTCGTCAACGCCCATTTGTCCCAGTCAGTATTCAGTCATCATTGCCTATTTTGTATTTGCCTGGGATTCTCTAACCATTCTGTCAGGGCTTTCATCTTTCTTTTAAAACATGTTTTGGTACTGGCTTAAGACAGCAGTGAATAGATTTTAAGGGTGACATGATTTGCAACCACACTTCTGTAAAATCTCTAGAGTGATTCCTAAAACCAGTCAAAAAGCATGTCCATTTTCTCACTTCAATAGTCCCTTTAAATAGCATCAACTTCCATGGAGCTATTTCTGTGGTGAGTTGGCCCCACACTAACTTGTGTGGGTGCCTTATCTGTTTAGGGAAATGAGCACTTTTCCTCCACAAGATCCTGTGAGACCAGCATTCAGCAGTCAAGTATGGGTAGAGCTTGAAATAAACAATTTGTCTCTGGTTGACCTGCCATGCAAGAAATTGTCAGGGAAAAACTTGTATAGTACAAATTATGTCTTTTTCAGCATCAAAAAATGTTCTGACCAACTGAAAGTGACCTTCATAAAAATGGCAGAATGATTCCCTGTAAAAAAAAAAAAACAACCCAAACCCTAGGTTTTTGATTAAAGATGGTTTCTCATTTCTGCAATATCTTCTTGTCTTAAAATATTGTCTAAATAATTTGAAGAGCTGTTTGTTGCTGATATTCCTGTTGTCTATTCATGGGGGTTTTTTGCTTTTTATTTGATATGGTTTCTATTAAAAAATAGCAACAAAGTGAAAAGGAAAAGCTAATGGCTAGTAAAAGCACCTTTTTTTGCATTGTACCTGTGAAGAGCAGCATGTTTTACATAATCATGTTGACACCATATCTGCAAGCCTGTAAGTGCTGGGGAAGCCTGTTGTTTACAAATACAGTACCCTCTATTGCAGCTTCTGACATAAACACTCCCGATTAGACCTGCCAGTTGCATATGTGGGTCAGACTTCAGTCAGCACTGAGCTCCTGGATAATACAATATTATCTTTGCCTGAAACTTTTCCGCACTGGTGCTATTTTATTAAAGGAATTTCCCTCTCAGTGTGGCCAGCTGAGGATGATTAGTAATATCTGTACTATTGCAACGCAGATTTCTTTAGATAGTGGACACCCTAGAGATTTAATGCATTAATTTCACTCAGCATGATAATTTACTCCTTTGTTTGTCTTTCACTAGGAGCATATTTTCATCATTGTCATTCTCATGATAGAAATACTTCATGGAAAACCTCAGGTGGTTGCTTTGTGCATCTCCACTCCAGGTGCAACAGAGTATATTTTAATAGGAAGCCTCAAGACCATTTTTCTGGCCTATGTTTTCCTGTACTTGCAACACTTCAACTGTGCTGCATGCACTGCTGACTCACTTGAAGATTTCAATAGTCATCTCTCATCAATCATTAAAAGAAACAAGATTACTAGGTCTAAAATTCAGAGTAGATCTTGTCAAAAACATTTGATCCAATTCAACAATCTCTACGTTTTAGAGTGCTGCTTTGAAATAACATGGGAAGAATGCAGGGCCATTTCTAAAAAGTAGGTACTATAAAATATATTGAAATAATATATTGGTTCATTGTTGAATGACTAGTGGAGAAGAAATAGGAAGAGAATGTCAGTATTTTTAGTGTGTGGCTGTTAAGAAGGTGCAGGTGTATCTGCCTGTGTTCAAGCCTGACACTCTGTGTGTATTGTCTTGTGGGGCTTTGTCAGGCATGAATAATATTGGTCAGTGCTCTGTGTGGGGCTGTGATCACAACTGCCTTTTCTCCTAACTCCTCCTTTCCTTCATGTCTCTCCAGGCAGAATGGATCTGCATCTAGATAGGTGCTAGAATAGACCTTTAGAGTAGATCTGCATCTATCACTCACAAATACTCCAAAGGTGACTAAAATTGCTCACCAGTCTCTCAGTTTTCTTACAGAAACTTTCTGGGTCTGAGTCAATTGCTGCCTAATAATAATTTCAGCAAGTAACAGCTGCAGTCTAGGGGTCAAAATTTGTGTTGTGAACTCCAGCATACCTTCACAATGCCTTCAGACAGCACAAATATTGCTGTAATTACTTTACAGAACAAGCTGAAATAGAGGTAATTGAAGCAGTTTGCTTGGGGTTATCACAAAAGGAGCTTGTGGGCATGGGCAAAAATTTACCATATCTCCCTTTCCTTAGGTACATATTGTAACTGCAAAGTTGCAAATTAAAGAAATTCCCACCTGACCTGCTGGCCTGATACGTGTGTGACTGAGACTTAAATCTAGTTCACTCATCCTCTTGAACAAGCAAATGTAATATAAGATTAAACTTGGATGGAAAGTCTTTATTCTGGCTATTGAAATTATTCGATGAAACTTAATTTCAGTGGCAGGAAGTAAGTGTGGACTTCAAACTTAAAATGCCCCAAGTGAGCCTGGAAAGCATGCCCTGGTCATGAGGGTGTCAGCTTCTGGCTGGTGTGTAACTCTGAGCCTGTTCTGTCCAGTGCCAACCTCTGCTCGCTCTGATCTCACTGACCGTTCACCTCACCATCTGCATCTCAGCTGTGCCTGTCCTTTGCATTTCCCACTTTGATCCAGTTGGTTCTTCCACTCTGTCTTTCAGGCTTTCCGTTTGTTTCCTCTCAAGTAATGTTCCCTCCTCCTAACTGCACATTCACACAGGAAAAAAACCCCATAAATCTATTGTGATATTTGAGGTCAGTGTATAGTTTATGTTGGAGAAACTTCCAGAAGTGCCTCTTCCTGTCTCCTTTTTCATCTCTATAATAAGTAGCTTGTGCAGTTTACTGCAATGGTCATAATAGATACTATCTTCTATTGTCCATTTTTTCAAGACAAAAGATTGGATTGTTAACCTATGAAAAGTAACATTACAGTTGCCTCAATCTTTTTCAGATATATCACTAAAGTGAGTTTTAATGAATTGGTAAAGTCCAAATAATTTGGAGTAGCTGGAGAAACAACCTTTATTTGGAAATGGTGAAGGCTTTTATTTTTATTTCTTTTCTTGTGAATTCTGTGAAAAAAATCCAGTTTTTGAACACCAATGTAAATAAATTTGTAATTCCTATAGCCCTGAATAAAGTTGAAATCAATGATACTGAAATTGAAATGTAAGATGTGCTTAATCAGCATCTAAAAATGCATGGTACTTTCTGTGAAACCCAGACTCAGAACCTGAAGAAAAGCATCTTCTCTGTTAAAATGGACTGCAGTTTCAGTCATTCACTGAGGAAGTGTATAAAGGCATATGATTGCTTTTACCTCCCATTATTTTTGAACAGAGACTCAAAACTATAGAATGGAAGAATCCTACATTTAATTATGTGAAACCATTTGATTTTTATCTTTTGGGAGTGTTCCAAACTCTTTTTCTCTCCTACTCTTGGTGTATATGTAACACATAACATTACAACCTAAAGTTTAGCTTCTTTGTTCCTTTTTACTTCACAACCTTTTACAGGGCTTTGCAAATTACATCTGGTGATTAAAATAGACACGTTTCTTTAACAGGAATTATAGTCTCTTTTAGAATGCATGATCTGTTTCATAGCCATGGCTGTGACTAAGCGGGTTGTGTGGCAGGAGACAAGACTCTAGCTTAATAAATCATTGCCTGCTTGGTCGGTTTTAGGCATGAAGGAACAAAAGCATAATATAATTTCTGGTTCAACTAAAGGATTATCAAGAAAGATTTGTGAGTTGTGTGCAACCCCCTAACCTTCTGGGAAAGAAGGCATTCTAGGACTCACTTATCTTCCCATGAATAAATAAAACAGTCTTGCCAATTAAAAATCCTTTATTGATAACCTGCAGATTTATTTTGTGCCATAGCTAGAATGTGGGTGCCACAAAATGAAGTTTAGTTCGATTGTGCAGATTGTGGGAGGCAAGTAATGTGTAAAACAGCCCTTGCTTGCTTTGAGAACGTGAGGTATTGGAAGCTGCACACAACTTCCCAGTCTGGCTAACCCTGCTACACACTGGGAGACCATTTTAGTAAGAAAGCAAATAAACAACTTCCAGAAATTGTAACAGACATTCAGCTTAGTGATGTAGAGTTTCAGAAATACAAAATATGTATGCAACACCGAACGGAATCTGTTTAGAAGTTAAACTAGAATCTTGAATGCATGCAGATGAATGAGGATGGTTTAATCATTGATGAATGAAGTTTAACTTATTCAAACGGCACTCTCTGTCTCCACCTCTAATTGTACCATATGGTAACACCTAATAAGAGCCAAGTGCAGATGCCAGTTATATCACAGTATGATATATTATAAAGCAATCAAATTTGAAGTGAAGATTTATGATGGAGCCCTCCTTTGTTAAAATCAAGCAAACAAAAAAGCCATCTGATTTATTATGGTCACTGAATAGGCCTCTGTCTTAAAGCTGCTACTCCAAAGACATTCCTTGGTGTGTGTTGTGCATCCCTAGGAAGCTACATAAGGGGTTAACAGCTGAGGGAAGTGTTCCAGAGGTTAGACCTACCTTTAGGCTGTGGCCAAAATACTTTGCTCAGAAAGGACAAAGTGGCAAGATCCTAAGTGAGCTGAGGCATTGCTTCCTGCTGATGTGCAGCTGATGGAGCTGGACTGCCTGGTATCCTGGTGCTTCTGGTTAAGTGCATGTAGGAACCCCCATTTTGGGATTATCATCAAATTTCTCTCCTCTACCCTGACACCTATTGCTACATGTTAGGCAGTAGAAAAGACTATTCTACTAATTTAATTTTTAATGAGCAATTTTTAGCCTGTTTGACCCAAGGTAGAGAGTTTTGTTCGTGTTGTGGGCACCAGGCTTGAATGTGACTGTGAATATTTTTAAGGAGATACTTAATCCCAAAGACCCAAAAAGCGATTGAGAATCCTTTGCCTACTTTCATCACAGTTGGGATAGTACTGTGTGGTTCTAGGAAACTTAGACAAACTTGAAAATTGAATTAGGTGCCAGTAAGTTCCCTTAGCCTCTGCCTGTGTGTACATCATCATTAAAAATGAATAACTCAATCAATAAGGCAGTGGGGTTTTTCCTACATTGTCTTCTCATTATTTACATCCAGAATTCACAGCTGTATTTCAGTCAGTCACAGTAACTCCTCAGAAGCTGTAAAACTGTCACTTCTTTCCCTGCTTTGTTACAGGACAGGTGCTGAAATTCACGTTGTTTTTATTTTGCTTTTTTTTTTTTTGGTGGAGCAAAAATCAGCATAGCTCTCTGTTTATGTTGTTTTTGTATCTCCAAATGATTTCTGAAAACTTTAGGAATACTAGGAATAATGATAGAGCATTTACACTTGTTTCTGTGGTCAGAGAGAAGGCATTATAGTTGATGTTAATTTACTTGAGGTGGTATAAAATTCAAAATAACATGGTAACACTCTTGGTTTAAAAAATGCTACTTGGAAAAAAATTTCCAGTAAATTCAAGTTTTTGATTGATCTATTTAGCCAGTTGAAGAACTGCTCTTTAGAAAAGCTAATCTGATATTATTTGAAGCAATTTATCATTCAATATCAAAGCAATATCCTGCTGGAACACCAGGAGGACATCGGTATCCATCTGTGAACAGAAGGATTCAAACAGTAATTTCTGCCATTGCCAGTTAGGGAAGCTTTAAAATAACAATCACCAGGAATAATCTGCAGGTGAAGAAATTACAACACATGTGCATTCTGACTGTAATTTGACCTGCGTACAAGCATGTAAATCTCCTGTTATTCCCAAACTGAATAATCCTTGGATAAAACCAAAGCCATCAAGCGGAAATAATAGTCAGAAGTATGTAGCATTGACAGTACACAGAGCTCACTCTTCTCTGGCTTTTGTTGCACAGCTTGCTGAGCGAGGGGTGAAATAAAACAGTTCCATGAGAGTGTGTGAATCTTCAAGTACAACAGAATGATCTGTCTGGACTAAAAATACAGGGCAAGATGAAACAGGAGGAAGATTAGGGTGGATGTACAGGGTCTGAGACAACGCAGTGACAACACTTTTCTCCTGGTGAAGAGAAGTGTATGGGTTTGATCAGATGGGTTAAGCTCTGAACTGAGAGATTCCTAGTTCCTCCTCATGTCTGCCTTTGGAGACCAGGATATTCACAAAGCTATTTTGTTACAAAAGTAAAGCAGCGCCATGGCAAACTCATGCCATACGTGACATGAAACAGATCCTCTCGAGTGGAACACAGCATATATTTTCCTTTCAGATTTACCCAAAAAGAATTTTCATTGTTCCTAATAATTTAATCCAGGTTCCCTCCTCTCTCTGCATGTTATTTACAGAAGTAGTTCAATGTACAAACTCATGTCTACTTTATTTTGCTGTTAAAAAGTTTCAGAGAAATGACTGGAGAAAGTTAAGCATAATTATTGTTCAGATTTTGATCAGCCTCCTGAGACTGCCCTCTCTGGGAAAATTCTCATGATGCTTTTTCAGATAGCTCTCTCTCAGGAGAGAGTCTGCTGTTGTGCTTTTGTTGCCTGGCCTACCCAGGCTCCTCATACAGTCAGTGGAAAGAGAGAAATTTTTCCAGAGGGGAAGATCAAAGCATCTTTATGATCATTTATGATACTCCTCTTTTAAATTGCCCTTTCCAGAGACTGGTCTCTTTTATTTATTGTAGGTGGCATGTAAAACTGGTGTTGAAAACAGCAATGCTGTATCCCTGGGAAATTTTTGCATAGCCACTGCAGTTTTAGGTTTACTCTTATAAATTGATTTAGCTGCATCTTGCTAGCTCTAGCTGAGGTTATTTCTGGGAATGAGTGTAAGTAGTCCAAAAAACCCACAGGGAGTTCTGTCAAGTGGGGTTCCCTGTTGGAAATCTCTTATTAGGTGGTAAGGTGATGAGCCTTTAAACAAGCCCCTGTGGCCTATCACAGTGAGTGTGAGATAAATTTCTCTTTCCCTTTTAGAAAAATGGTAAAACTCTGTGAAACAAAGGAAATAAAATGGAAGGTTTATTCACAACACTGTGGGTGCTCCAGTCTTCCAGGATGTGAAGATACAAAGCTAGTTTGAAACACACACTTTTGTAGCCTTAGAAGGCCTTGCCTGTCCTCATCAGATAATACATTATTCATCTGCTCACTAGTTTTGCCATGATAGGTGTCTTCTCCGAAGGGAGGGGTGTCATCTTCTTAATTGGCTGTGGAGGATTCTTCACACAGGATGGAGGGTCTCCTTTGTTCACAGAGCCTGCCACGTGGCAAAAGAGGCTTTTGTATACAGGGCCTTTTACATTTTTGCTTTAGGTACTTTGTAGTTTCTGTTCCCCATCTGTAGCAGTCCCTGGCACCGGGTCCAGACAGAACCTGGCACCTTACAGTCTTCATGGTATGCCTGTAAGTTCCCTATAAAATCAAGACAATATAAAGAGAAAAAAGGAATCCCTGATTTGGTAAAGAGTAAAACAGTCTTATCTTGACTCAACTAATTCTGCTTGTAATAAGACCCTGTTGGTTTATTTCTCACAGTGAAGATTCCCTGGAACAACTGTATCTCTTGAGAAGCCAACAATCCACAGTTAGAGGTGTTTGGGCTGTATTTCTGTGTGGATGTGGATGCTTGTGGATGACGGGAGCCTGCTGCCTGAGGAAGGTGCTGTTACAGGACTTTTGCCTGACAGCTGGGTTACACCTGTTAGTCCTGCTGAAGGCGCTGTCTTACCAAGAGTAAAAGCTTCAGGATGTGTCCTAAGGTGAGAGGAGGGCATATTAGTTTTGATATTTTTAACAAGAAGGGAGCTGCCAGTTCCATCTTAGCAGATTCTGAGTAAACCACCCAGAGCTGATTTTTGAGGCAATTGGAGCAGATGTCCGTGTGTCACTGCAACTGTGCTGTCTCCCAGACTATGACTCCACAGTAGGCAGAACTGTGGTTTGTGGTTGCCTCAGCAGACTCATGGGTTTGCAGTTGGAGGGGGTTCAGGCAACTTGTGGCTCTGTGGGCCCCACCTTCCTACACAGACTCCTACGGAGGTTGTGTTTCAGCTGCCTGAATGCTGGGCCTGCTGTATCCAGCCACAAACATGGAGTCCTTGTGCCTGCAAAACCTGTATAACGAGCATTGTTCTGACTGACTTCTCCCTTCCAGTTCATTTCAAGCATCTCCTGTAAAGTCATTTTCCTCTCATCACCTTGATGCTGTCACACCCACACCCTAATTGGAGCACCTTCCCGTCATCTACTATGTCACCCCTATTACCAAAGCAATCCTCCATCTAGATGCTCAGCACTTTCCAACCAGCTCATTTTCCATGCACTGCTCTTCCTCTCACTCTAAATCTCCTGTCTGAATGCACAGTTTAAAAATTTCTGCTCTTCTGTCACCAAAATTGAAGAAACCTTGTATACCATTTTAAGATACAGGCAAAAAACTCCTAAGAAGGGGATAGTTTATATTCTTTGGGAAAATTCATGAGTTCTAGGTTAGTCTGGGAAGTTTTACTAACAATAATGAATGTGTCGGTTGAATCTCGCTGAGCATCTCACTCAAAATTTAGATCTTGTCCTATGTGCATATCTGCTATTTTTCTGCTGTTTACAACCACCAGGTATTGAAATCAATAATGTTTAGTTTTCTAGAGACAATTTGTTTCCATGTTTAAAGCAATCTTTTAAAATCCATTGATAGAAACTTTATTCTCTGACAAAGAAAATATTACAATGATGTTTAAAGTACCTTTCCTCCTGATAGAGCAACAACAATTTTTTTTCTTGACAGATGGTATTCTGAATTATTCCTATGTTTTCTGTTTCTCTTCCAGATGATTTTTCTAGAATTACCTATCAATCCTTTCTCTACACATCACACAAACAGAACATTTAAATTGTGGCATGCTTGTCAATAGAACAGAAGTGTGCTGAGATCTGTGTCTCTGCATTATTGTAAACTAATTAATTAGAATTGGAAAAGGGACTTAAAATGTAGTGAATGCTATAAAAGGTAAAAGTTAAAATTTCCACAGCAAGACTGACTCTTTACAAGACTTGTTAAAATTGTTTTGAGAAGTGCTTTCCACTATTTGATCTGGTTTTGGTCGGTATCGGAGTCATGGATAAGTACATTTTATTTTCTTTACACAGATGTTTTATCTGTCACATATAATGCCAATCAGATTAGGTAATTCCAGGTGATCTTTTCAGTTTGTTCTATATAAGCCTTTACAGGACAGGCAACCCATATGAATGTAGCACAGGAAATTCATTTGTCTTCTGGTCATTGTCATGCTTGGCTATCACAGAAAGTAATTTCTCACAATGTGCTAGACCCATTATTCTGCTCTATGCTATATCACATGTCTTTTATGTTGACTGATGCTTGGTTTCCACATTTTAGATCAAGAGGAGGGACTCCATAACATGTTCTGAAGGTGTTTATCAGATCCACAACTCTTGTCCCAAATAAATGAAAAAACCCACACCGTTGGTGTGTCATCAGAAACTGGGCATTACCATTTGATACAGGCATTGCAACAGCAGTTTGTTCATTTTAGGAGGAAAAGCAGGTCTGTAAAGTGTGAAGCAAGTTTGATCTCTCTAGGTATTATGTGGGCTGAACCTAATTCTTTGGAAAGTATGTTAGGAAGAGATAGATTGCCTGCAGTTCACATTGATTTGAACTGCACATAGACTGGATGTTTAAGGGCAGGACTTGACATGCTGGCTGTAGAAATGACAGAAAGATTATCTTTAAGTGTTAGCTTTCACAGTGCCTCACAAAAAATTTTTAAGTCCTAGAAAATGCCTCAGGTTCCTGCATAGGCATTAATCTCAGTGGGGGACTCTTCTCTGAATACTCTTATTGATCAAGTGATTCAATGTTAGAGTTGCAGAACCAGGCCCTAAGAGGGAAATGTTTTCAACTGTTGCTTCAAATGATTGTCCCTGTATCATGTGTCACTTAATCACTGGGGCTTTTTGTCACCTTCAAATCACATGATAAAAAACCCCACTTAGTTCCAGAGAACTGCTCATGGCACAGGTAGCCAGAGTTCCTACTTGAATTTTGCTGTTGCAACAGTAATTAAGGGTAATTAAGAAGGAGGGGTGATGGAAATCCTAGCCTCAGTATGGTTTCTGATTTTTAACATTTGCACTGAACAAATTGCATACCTTTGAAAGGGGAGCTTTCTTTGCTTTAGCATAGTCCTCTGATGTCACCTGAGCAGGACAGCAGCATCATATCAGTCTGCCTAGAGCTCTATCTGCTTTCAACAAGCTTTTGTGCCCACACTCTCTTTTCTGTCCCTTGTGCCACATTGCACCATTTAGAACTGCCCTTGTGCACAAAACTACACAGACAGGGTTCTGAGATGATAAACTAATCATTTCTTTATCTCAAACAAGTAAAAAAATCAGCATTAAGAGGAGTTCCACTCAGGCTGTGCTTTGTAAAGGGATTCATATTTAAATTGGAAGAAGAAAATTGTGAAGAAAATATAAACATCTAAGTATCATGGAAAGTCATGAAAGTCACATTTTATACCTGAAATTCATAGCTTCATTTGGAATTTGTAACTTCATCAGCTAAAATATTTCTGATTACGTATAGTGTGTGAAGCTCTAACTAAACTAGCAGCTCACGTTGGCATATATGTGAGCAAACTGTGGAAATGAAAAGTCTGAGACCTGCTCCCTGTGTCCAGGAGACAGGGCCAGACTGCAGCATGTTTTAACTCAGACAAACTGTCAATGTCTTCAGTAGGTTTAGTTAACACTCTTGATCTGTGATGATCATGTTTAAAATATCTCACTTACGAAAAGCAGTGTGTGCGTGACTGTGTGTGAGAATTATCTGGAGCTGGGCTCATCTGCAGCTGTTGGAAGAGCATTATCTTGCTCTACATATGTCATTTTAGGACCTTAATGTCTTCCCAAGTGCTCTTGTCAGAGCCATCCTGTGACACCATTGGGGAAATAAAGACAGAGATAAGGGAGGTAATTTATACAGTGTCCTATAGGAAATGTTCTGAAATTGGACCCCATTTCTTCCAAGTCTTGCTCCTTTGTCTTGATCAAAACATTGTTCTACTTCTCCATAGACATCCAAAGGATGCTTTAGCTGACCCTCTATTCTGTGAGGCACCCTTTGTTTCAGACCTAAGTTTAACTTCATTTCACATACAGTTTGGCTTTCCTTGCTGCTGTTATCATAAATTATAAATCCAAAAGGCTGATTCACTCAGCAGTAAAAACTGTTATTGTTATAGCCTGGGAACACAATACTGGTTTAGAAACTGAGACTTGGTATTTTTTAATTCAAGAGAGCCTTAAACCTTTTCCTCTGTAATAAATCCCAGCACGTGATGGTCTGAACTGCTTTGCTGTAACAAATGACTACTACCAAGCTGGCTTGGTATCTAGAGGTTGTGGAGTTCAGGTTGTCTGAAATGTAAAACTCAGATAGGTTCTAAGGTTTTTGCCACAGTGGCCTGACATTTTAAATTTTTTTATTAACATTTTATGGTCAAGAAAGTTAATTAGGGGAAGAATTAAAAATTACTCAAGTTAATCTAGGTAGGATCCTGTTGATAGCCTAGATGCAACTTGAACAAGTAGACAGTTGAACTTACTCTCTACTTGACTGTAAAAGAGTCTCTGCATCCTCCGAAAAGTTCATGCCTTCACAGCACAGCAGAAATCCCTTTCCCCCTGTAAGCCAGAAACTACTCCTGGGAGAGATCTAATGGAGCACAGCATCCACTGTAGTTTGCACCCACTGTGTGGATGCAGGTGCTGTGCCTGCTCTCAGCTGTGCTGTTCCTGATTTAACCCCTAGCCTCTATTGGCATGTAAACTATACCTAAATCTGAAATGTGGGTTGTTCAAGGGCCATTGGCCTTCAAATCTCATCTGTGAGAGCTTTTTCTTAGGAGTGGTATAAACCATCTGTTTCTTCTTTTCATCAAGGCCATCCCATAGTCTTTTTCAAGGAGTCTTTCAGAGCTCCACAGGAGGTTTGCTAGCACAGCCTTGTCCTTGTCAATGTGCATTTCGGGGAGGAGTTAGGAGGCCAAGATTTTCCCATAATATGGACTTGTTTGTCTTGCTAATGGAAGAATATTCGTGCTATCTATCCAGGAGATCTGCATGGAAATGTTGGAACAAACGTTCTGAGTGCTTGGGATGAATTTAGCATGAAGACATGACTATAGTGCTGTTGCCTGTTTTGCTGTTGCTTTGAGTTGCTTGGTGAGTCTTTGTTTATTTCTGTTTCCTAGTTTGTGTTGATTCCTTTACTGGACCTTAACTTTACTGTCTTTTGTCTCAGGAAACTGTGTGCATATGCGCTTTTAAATATAGCTAACATAAAATGTGTCTCTAAGAAATACATATGTGTATATATTACATATAGATGATACATTCAGGATGCAAGTGTCATCCCAGCCTGGGTCTTTTCACATAATTCAGTGTTTGGATTGGTTGGTGTGGGGTGGCTGGGAGGGTTGTGTGCTTTTAAGTAAAAACAAATCATTAAATTGTGAATACGACAGAAAGCACTGTGCTAGGGACTGATACCTAGTCATATCAGCCTGTTGGTTGATGGGTATGGCCCTCATTTGGAGGCCTTTTCTCTAGATGTCTTTCATAACATGGTAGTAGCGCCACACTTTAATTTAAATCAATTTTAAAATGAATTGTAAAAATTATTAATCTTTTCTAGAACACCTTCTTGAAAAATCAGTTGACCTGTGAAAAGGGAGCCAGCCAGAGATGGCTCACAAACTGAATTTGATCTGAATACCTACCTAATGCAAAGGCCAGACACAGACAGCATCTGGCTGTCATTTTTTGAATGAACCATTCCAATCCTGTTCCATGTCCATATAAGCAGCTGCAGGGAAAATACAGGGTTAAGTTCAAGTCTGAAATTACTGTCTTCTTCAAATGTGAACACTACATTGTGATGTAGCAGGAAGTACACTCTGCTAACTGCACCTAATTTGTAACAAGTGTGTCAGACAATGGAAGGAAAGGAGAGAATGGTTCATTCATTGTGGGGTTTTGGCATTTGATAAATGGCAGCTTGTCCAGGTGCTGTGTTAGCAATAATTTTCAATTTGATCAAGTAATTGGGGAAGGAATACATTGCCCCATTCACTCCAAGTCCATTAGCAGTAAGGGGCAGCTACCTGCTTCCCCTTAAGACGTGCAGGTGCTGCTCATATTCTGACTGCTGTAAATTGTACAAATGAGTATGGGTTTTCAGGTAGTGGTGTGATGGAACAATCAAAAAATCTGAATAAATGCGTGGGAAGAAGATCCTGCCCTTTTTTTGATGGAGGAGCACATAAGATATCTACTTAGTAGTGATGCCAACTGAGATCAAAGCTTCAGAATGGCACCTACAGTGGAGACTGACTGGTTAGAAGGTAAGTGCACAAAGAAGTAATGGAGGCATGGAAAGGATGGCAGGTTCTGAGGCTGACTGAGGAAGGCAAAAATATGGGAGGACAAGGCAATTCCATCAAGTGGCCTTAATGACAAACTCTCTGTTGCCAAGCTTAAATTGCTGCCTCTTCAGGGTGCTGGCTTTAAGCAACCCTTTTTGGTTGCCTCACTTTCTGCACGTTCCATGAGCAGGCATGATAACAAATATTAGAATGCAAGATTCCTGCAAGGCCAAATCTGTCCTTCTGAGTACTTCAGTACTCACCTTTGCTTCCAGAATAAGCAGAAGGAGCTTTACTTCTTTCAGCTGTGATTTTTACCTCTTAACATCACTGCTGGAGCAGAAAGTAAGTGGTCTGGTTGTAAATTAGGGTCAGAATTGCTGTATGTGTACACATGGTTTCTAACATTAGATAAATACACAGATACACATGTGGTAGCTATTTTAATTAATCATACCCTCAGAAAATTACCCACTGTGTTTCCAAGAACAGTAGACAAGATGCAGCACTCTAAAGAAATTCCACACATTGCAGCAACAAGTGACCCCGTACAAAAACCATGGCTGAGAAAAACTCTAATTTTGCTATTAGGATCACACGTCAGCACCTTGCCAGCTACATTCTTGAATGCTCTTCATCTCTTTTTTTTTTTTTTTTTTGCACTGGTTGCCCACAAACACTGTACACAAAACCATCTACAGGGTGACTCACAGCACCATTCTGTGTCAAACCTTTTTCTCCAAAAAGGCTGTGCTGGAGTCATTTGATGCCATGTTTGTTACTGCCCTGGGGGCCTCCAGGCAATCCCCAAGTCAGTTGGGTTCACGTTACTGGGGAGTAGTTGGCACTCAGACTACATGCCTGCACAACTGTGACTTCTTTTCAATCATAAAGTCATTTTCCAATGTATGTGGAAATCACACATTGCTCACCAAATACAGGAAACAGGTCACATTGCAGGCAATATTTTCCAGGTGCTCTATGGCCAGTTCTGATTGTGGCTCGTTAGGAAGTTCCCTTTCACTTTGGTTCTTCCTTGTTATCCCAGCAAGCAGTGTTTGTGTTTGGCAGATAACCTTGTTACAAATGTGAGTAAACACTAATTATTTACATGGTACATAATTGCCCAGGGGAGCAATGATTTCCTCTTTTTCCCCTTTTTTTCCTCTATCCCCTCAAAGTCTGGATTTCTCCCTTGTGCAAGAAAGTTTGTCAAAGAGTTAAAAAGTGGAAAACACTAAGAGAGTCAGGAGAGAAACAGTTTTTGGACAGCACTTTTAGGGATGTTTGTTTTCAAAACTTTGAGGACTATGTTAAAGTTGTAACTTTACAGAGTGAGGGTTTTCCTTTTTCACTCTGGATTCAAGTTTACACAGTTCCCTTCATGCTTTTGGGAAGCACTGCTTCAAAGGAGCTCTAAACTGGAGAAAACTCCCTTTTAGATGAGGGATTAGGGTTCTCCAAAGTGTAGATGTCCAGTAAGACTGCTGAAAAAAGGCAGCAGACTATCTGAATAAAAAGCCTGTCTATTTATGCAGATCCTTTAATCTCACCTCCACTCTCAAATGATTAGCAGCGTGTCTGTTGTCAGAGGATGCAGTAGGGCTCTATGTGTAGTTGGCCTTGCCTGCACTTTCAAGGCATGATCAGGTAGGTTTTCCCATGGACCCCGAAGGGGTGTGCTAGGCATCAGCATGAGGAAGTGGAACAAGATCCTCCAGGGAGGGTGTGCTTGTCAGTTCTCACCACGATGGGAGATGAACTCATGTTATCCAGATGAACACTCTCCTCCTATTGGCAGCTCAGCATTCCCTAATATTTAAATGAAACTGAAGCTGCAGCTGCAAAGTCAGTGTTGAAATTCATCCTGTGTAATAGTTGCATTTAAACCATGAGTCTTTATCTCTGATTTTTTTTAACTGATAATATGAGAAGATTTATAATCTTAGAATTCACATTTTGTGCAGTGACAGACTGAAATTTCATTGACCTTTAGGGTGGTCATATAGAGAGACACTTTTTAGGAGCATGTTTGAAAACAGAAGGTGAGACTTTGAAGACTGAAGAGCATTTTTAGACCCAGAAATTACAGCTCAGTAGGTGGAAGGCTATGGTTCTGGAAACCTAAGAATCTTCCTTGCAAAAGAAAGAAAAGTTTTAACTTTTTCCAGTTTCTGTTTAGATTCGAGGAAGAGTAAAGGCTGATCATTAGGATCTAGTCGTATCTATTCAGAACCAGATGTATCAAGTTGCATGACTGGTCTCTATTGTCTGGTGGCTGGGCCAGCAAATACAGTGGTCACCAGTGTATTTTTGTGCCACAAGCTGTCTTGTATGGTCATGAGGCAGCAATGTCAGTTCTTTAGGCCTTTCTGAAAAAAAAAAAAAGATGTTCTAGGAATGGAATAGGAACTCATGGCAGGAACACACCTTCAGTCTTGGAATCCACTCGGTACTGGAGCAGTTCAGGATATGGGAACACTGGAAAAGGGTGTTGTTTTGTATATAAACAGCCATGTTTTGCATCCTCCATTTCACCTTTTTAAAAAAACCCAAATAAACTCACAGACAAACAAATAACAAAAAAAACCCCAACAACCAACTGAGCCCCAAACCATTAATGGAGCACAAAGCAGCTCTGCTGTGCCAGCTAACCACCTGATTTGGTGTAGCTTGAGGTGCAGGAAAGAAATGAATGTGGCTTGTTGTGACTGATTAAAAGGGGCAAGGAAGGAGCATGGGGAACAATAGTGTCTGATGTGTGGAGTGTGCATAGTCCTGGAAAACAAGAGAGTGAAATGCTGCTGAAATATTGATAGGGCAGATAGGATCTGGAATGATTGACGGCATGTGTGCATCTTGGCAAGTTTAATTGGATTTTTTGGGGGTAGAAGGTCTAAGAATGTGTTGCATTTCATTTTATGGGTTTCTTTCTTTCAGTCTCTTCTTTCCTATAGAATTGACATTTAATGCATATACTTTTCATGGTCTGCATAGAGAACCTGGTCTTTATTCCTCTAAATTTTAAGGTTGAGGGAGTTGCATTGAGGGGATGAAAAGACACGTAAAACAGCTTTCATTGCATTTTATTTACTACTTGCCTTCACTCTTCAGTGAGTACTCATGCCCAGTGAGAGCGGTGGTGTGGTGGGGAAAGATAAAAAGGAATATATAATTGAAAGGTGGCAAAGTGATTTTTGGTATTACGATGCCCGTCATAACAGGAATTCTGCCTCGAGGAGTTGCATATATGCTCTACTGAGTGTTACTGTGCTTTTGGTTTTGGCTTATCAGTAACCAGATTCCTTTCATCTTGCCACAAGATGGGAAATTGGGATTTAGGCACAAAGGTCTTAGGTTATACCAACGTGATGAAATCCAGATGCCCCAAAATGCTGATCAGCCTAGTGCCTGTTCCGTCTCCTGCTGAAACAAGTAGGTGTCTGTGGGGAGCCACCTCAGCTGCTTTGATGGTCAAAGCCTGGATTCCCAACAAATTGCCAGCCACAGTGTATGTGGACTTTCTTGGGCTTCCCCTCTCCTTCCTGTCTTTCTGCAGCATGAGTATCCCGTGCTTTTAGGCAGAACTCTTGAACCATCTGTTCTCTCCCCAGGTGTGATTTCTGATTCTGGTGTAAATCAGGAGTTCCTCTGATGTCAAAACAAGAAAGCAGAAAACAACCCTGGATTGCTAATTGCTGTCACAGATCAACATCTCCAGCTCTATCTTAAAATTAGCCAAGTTCACTGTGACTTCAGTTACAAACTTCCTTCTCTAACCTTTGTCCGGTTTCTGTTCAGGTCTTGTAGGTCAGAGAGCTGATGCTGACAGCTTCCAAGGTGTTTCAAAGACAGAACCCCAACTGCTGCTCCTGGGCTCAGTGGGAGAGAAGCCTACCTTCTGTGGGGTGAAGGAGAAGGGAGCTAAGGAAGGCTTCCTTTGTGTGGGAAAGATTGAGAACTAATACAGTACAATGCATCAAAGGATAAAAATTTTCACTTGCTTCTGTTTTGAGTTCAGTGTGACTCAGTAGCCAAAGACTTGGTAATCCCTTTTCAAACTTGTGATCTTTCCAAGCCCTTGGGCATACACTTGAGAGCTTTTGCTTCTTCCCTTCTTCTTGTTTGCTGTGCCCCACAGGCAAGCTTAACAGTCTGTGAAAACCGATGGCTAGGTAGCTATAGGGAGGGGGGACTTAATGACATGTTCAGTCATCGCTGAAGAGGTGAAGCCAAACATGTGTTGGTAGCAGGATATTTTTGGAACTGTTTGTCTATTTTCAAATAACGAGTTTAATGTAATAATGTCGTTACACAGCTCTAAATTCAAGGATGTGTTTTCACTGAAACACAATAGAAGCTAAGCTATCAGTCAGATACCTCATTTTCATTGAAGTAACAGCCAGTTTCACTGGCAGAAGTATTTCTGAATTTTCCACTTTTACTTACTTATGGCAGTTTTTGGCATGAGATAAATGTATTTTATTGAGACTGATTTAAGACTTCTGGGGAGAAAGAGAGGCGGAGTATAGGAGAACACTCACAGTCTGCTTATTTGTTGGATCTGATCTGTCTTTATTAGTGTGTATGTTAAATTCAATTCCTGAGTAAAATTATTGATGCAAGAAACCATATATTTTTCTGCTCTCGATGTTGTACCCCGTTTCTTATTTAAAATCCTAAGTTTTAGGAAAAAACCACGCAGGTCAGAGGTATCATTCATGAAGAGTCAAGTAATGCCTTTATTGCTCCACTAATCAAAAACCCTCTATCTCTGCTTTATGCAAATTTGCTACCACTGCCCCAAATGTTAAATCTTTAATCTTAGCACCCTCTGCTGTGGACAGCTATAACAACATCATATTTAATTATTCTTGGTTTGTAACTTATGTCTTTTTGTACCAAAGGATCTACACATGCAATGCAACTTGTGCCGATGGAGCTGCATATATATGAAATGAGAAATATATGCTTGTGTCAATCTGGAAGGTAACTTTCTTTTCAAATGTTTACTGAAGAACAGATGTGTAGAATATAGACAAAAAGCTTTAAATTGTTCTAGATTAGAGAAGATCCCAAATCAAAATCTTAATCAAACATGCAACCTTGCCTGAGTCTGGAGATCACCTGCAGTTTGCCCAGACTATAAGAAAAAGCCTGCACAAACCGCAGGCTTATATTATATTCTCCACAAGCACTGATCAGACCCCATCAACCTCTGGTGCTACCACTTCAAAAATGTCAAAATAGACAAGAAGTGAAGAAGAAGTATGCGTATCTGGGGTGCATTCCACACAGCATTGCCAGCTGGCCAAAGGAGGTGATTGTTCGGCTCTACTCTGAGCTGTTGTGGCCTCACCTCAAGTCCTGTGTGCAGTTTTGGGTATCACAATATAGGAAAGACATTAACCTCTTATAGAGTGTCCAAAGGAGGGCCAGTAACAGGACTCAAGGGAACAGCATAAAGCTGAGTCAAGGAAGGTTTAGGCTGGGTATTAGGAAAGGGTTCTTCACCCGGAGGGTGGCTGGCACCGGAACAGGTTCCCCAGGGAAGTGGTCACAGCACCAAGCCTGTCTGAGTTCAAGAAGCACTTAGACAATGCTGTGAGGCACACAATGTGATGCTTGGGGTGTCCTGCACAGCGCCTGATCATCCTGTTGGGTGCCTTCCAACTCAGCACATTCTATGATTCCATGATACCCGCCTAATTTATAAAGAAAATTTTGTAGGTATTATACCTTCAAATTCAAGTGTTGCTATTGTATCTTTCCAGTAACCAGTTGCATTTTTTAAAAAAATCTTAGTGATATAGCAGAAGAGTAGATTTGATTTTAGCAGAAACACGATCTGAAAACTGAAGGAGGAAATTATTCCGAGAAGGTAAGTTAAGAATGACAAATTCTCCCACTTTTGTTTACAGAATGTTTTTTTTCTCCTTAACGAAGCTTCTTGACATAGATCCTCAGATGGAAACACCGTTCCTAGTGACCTTTTCTTCTTTCTTCTCCTTCATCTCACCTTTAGAACCTTTCTCCAGCTCTTGTCAGGCTTGAAGGCCAACTTGATGGCTTTCCCAAAAGGCTGCTTTTGAAAAATGCAATAATTTCAGATGACACATAAGCAACTCTCTGTACTTTCTGTGTCTTCCTTTAAATGATTAAGTATTTGTTATCAAGCCTCCCTTCATATTTTCTGCTTTCTAGAAAGCAGAATGTGTAACAGCAATAAGAGTATGAATCAGTCATTTCCCTTCTCACTCCTCCAACTCCATCTGCTGATCACTCACATGAGAGCTCTAACAGCAAAGCTGCTTCTGAGGATTGCTGAAGATGCGGAACAGTGAAAGCTTCTTGTCAAGCCTCCAAAAGCAAATAGAAGCAGAGATGAGATTTTGAATATGTTGGTAATAATAGTGTATTGATCTCAAAACTCTTTACAAACATTAATTAATTAAGCTTCAAAACAATGAAGCAAGTTTCTATTAATGAAACTCATTTAGTTGATGGAGTAGAGGTTAAAAAAGGGTAAGTGAAGTGACAGGGTCAAATGATGAGTGAAAGTCAGAGGAAGGTCTCCTGTTTTCTATTTGTTTTGTCTTTTATTTGATCTCATTGAGAAAATTTTTGCAGTGAAGTTTGCAGCCATTTCAATTTGAAACGTTTGGGACATTTCATCACAAGTTTGAGCATTTCTTGCAAAACCCAAGGTGATGTAAAAGCTCATAAAAGCAATACACTTTTTTATCCTTTTCAGTCCAGCTTTGATTGTCAAGAGGCCGTTTCTTATAGCACAGTGGAGCCAGCAGTGGCTGTGGGGTTTTCTGTGTTGTGAACCTTTCTTTACTCATTTGTGTTACTCTAGTGGTTCTAGCTGGATAGAAAAGTGCCTTAACCTGCAGAACGGGAGTTCACGTGAGCTTGACACTGATGTCATGCATCTATCCCACCCTTCCTATGGGAGGAGTAGAGCCTTCTCAAGGGATTGCTTTGCTTTGGTGATTCCAGCCAGTCTGTGCAGCCTTGGGCGCTGTTACAGAGTGGAATGGCTTAGAGTCAGTGGAGAAACCCTGGATTAAAACCAATGTAACACAGTGGAGGATCAGGTACACAGTAAGTGAATCATGCAGAGCAGTGCTGACCCAAACAGAAGATGACGGCTTAGAACAGGTTCCTTGGAGACATTAAGTTATCCTTGGAAAAGCTGGTCTCAAAGCCAAGACTTATACTTTCTTAATGGGTTTCATTAGGAAAAAAGGAAAGGAACTGGCAAATAAGACATGTAGCTTAAAAGGGAACAGCTTTGGCACAGTCTAAAATTTGTTCCATTTTTCAATAAAAGAAGCCAATGCTGCCTTGAAAATCATGTCCCTTCAAAGTTCAAGGAGGTTTGTATTATTGGCCCGCTCAGTTAGAATGCTCCAGCCACTTATTGTATGTGGAATGCACTCCAGGGACTGACTGAAAAATATGATTTAGTGAAAGCTTGTACCCAAAACACATCATTGGCCTCTGATCTCTGAACATTTAAATATTTCAAGCTTACAAGCGGACGCTGTCACAAGGACAGACCCTGATCCCTAGCTGATTCTAGAACATCTGTTGAGGCATTTACCAAGTTAATAGATTAGCTATGAGAATCAGGCAGGTGTTTTTCACCAAAGCCAGAAAACATCAAAATCAGATTGCCCTCCAAGTCTTTCAGCACAGGCAATCGAGTTAGAATGACTCATAGAGTCTAACAGATAATAAAACACACATAACATTTGCTTTAAGGTACAGGTGGGGATATTTTGTACTGCACTTAGGAGAAAGAAAAACTAACTCTATTTGGGAATAGAGTAATTGAATACAGATGGGAGGAGGCAAATGAAAGAATTTAGCAAATATCTCAGTGGAATAGCTAATGGGAACGAGACAGAATAGGAAATTAAAAATTATTCGAAGCAGATGGACCATTCTTTGAGTTTTTTAAAATTTATTAGGGCTGCGAAAAAAATGTGTCTGTTTATTTTCCACGGCCATGAAATTAATGACTTGGTGAGTTGTGCTTGTGCAATTTTATGACTGCCATGTCATTTGTCATAATTTGGGTGCTGTTTGATATGGATTTATGAATATTTCCTCCCCCCAACATGATTTATGGGTGTTGGTCATATGTGAATTAGACTGTCACCTTTAGTATGAAAAAGTACAAATGACAGATTATAAAAAAAAAAGTGTTCAAGTCTTAGTGCTGGAAAGCAGAGTTCATAATTCCCTCCTCTGCTTCTTCGTTGGAAGTTTTTGTTTGGAGATGACGATTAAATGTTTGGACTTGAGTCAAACATATGGAAACTTCGAGAGGGATTGAATTGATCTGAACTCATCTGAACTTCACCTGTGAAACTCAGCTTGAGTCATCCTTTTCTTGAATTACGTATTGAAAAAACCCCAAAAAACTACGTGCTACTTGCCATAGAAACAACTGATTTACTGTACCAGAGCAGCAAGTTGGCCTTGCAAATTTGCTGTCCTGCTTCCAGTAGTGGCTGGCTCTGGGTGAAGCTTCCATGAAAAGTGGAAATAATCTTACATAGTATGTTCAGTTACGCAGCACTGCATAGTTGGAATTAAAGGACATAGGAAACAGGCTGGATTCAAGTAATAATAACAGTAACTTAGGTTTAGATTCAAAGCTCTAACTTTTATACCAGCTGTTATCACTTCCATGAAAACTACCAGTATTTGCTATTTGTTTTGCAATGTGTAGCAACAGCATGCACCAGTTTAGAACAGGTAAAGAAACACAATTGCTCCTGGATTTGAGCCACTTGACTTCAAGCATATTACTGTGGCACCTAAGTTAGTACCTAATCACCCAAGGCTCCCCTATAGATGCTGGTAAAAATGATATGCACCTCTAGAGGGTAATTCAGCACATGTGTCTTCATCCATTGACTGTGCAGGCAGAGAAAAACAGTACCCCTTCCTAATTTTGCTCCCCAGTTCGTTCTGGAAAGTCTTCTGGGTGGAATTAGAACTCAGCATGGGATATAGCTTTAAAAAAGAAGAAACAATACACCTCTCATGTCAACAAAACATTGCCAAGCATCTTGGATTGAGAGCCAGCAAATGTTTCCTTTGTGAGGGATACAATTGGTTCATTCTACAGTTCTTAGAAAACTGTATGCTGAAGCACACCGAGATGCTTTACTGTGGTGATATGCAGCTGCAGAAAACTGGACTATCTTGCAAAAATAAACCAGGATCACTTGTATTGAATTGAAGAGTGAAGTCCAGGTCTTAGAATCATGGAATCATTTAGGTTGGAAAAGACCTTTAAGATCCTTGAATCCAAATATTAGCTTACTTTACTGACTCATCAGGAAACCTTCACAGCTTTTGGAGAAAGTTTAGCTCATCAGTTTTGCTATGTTCATACGTGTCAGAAATATCCTATTGCTTCCACCAATGAAAGTTGTTATCATGTACCGTGCACATCTAACCAATCTATTCCCAGGCTCCTAAGCTACTTTTATTGTGTAAAAAGTAGCTGATTTTTAAGTTGTCTAGCAGTTCTGGTGAAAATTATTCAGAAAACTGAAAAAAATTCAGTTTCAGTCAAGTAAAATATATTGCTGAAATGAAAATTAAATGCTCTGCTAGGAATTTACTTATGTTTAGTAAGTATTTTCCTTACTTGAAAAATGTTTCTGAACAAGCTCCTTTTGAATTTTTTCAAAAATCACTTTTCAAAATTACCCAAAGTTAATAATTTCAGTCCTTTTCACATATTTTGGGGTTTTTCCATTATGGAAATGAGTGAAAATCAAGCAAATTTGCTTCACCAAGCCTGCATTCACACCTTAAAATATTTTTTCAAAGTATTGAGCCTCAATTATTTTGTGAGTTACTTGTCTTATTTTTTCACTTTCTAGATGGATTGCCATGTAAATTTTGCATTATGTTTTACCATATTTTGAAATCAGTGAACCAAACGTGAAAGTGTTTTTGATAAAAACAGTTATACTAGGTTTGGAATGGAGAGAGAGGAGAATATGAGCTGTAGTGTTCTCACTGAGCTTAGATCAAAGCTGTTTTGACTGTATCTGGCATTTAAAAGGCCAACCTGCTCATACCCTGTTACCATAAAGAAATTTGCCAGGAAGGCAGGTGTCTAACTATACAGGCAATCAGATTACAGAGCAAAGTAATCATGATTTCCGATTTTCAGCATCAGTTGCCACATTAGCACGTGTACTTTGGAAGAGAGGGAAAAGTAATCAGAGAAAGATAAAGGCAAGGGTGGAGATCATTTGAAACAGTGAAGCTCTAATAGGGTAGTACATTTTATGTAGCTTTTATTTAAACTATTTTGTTTCTTTTATATTAAAATAGGTCAAAGCTATCTGAAAAATGAGAAAATCCCTGTTTTCTTTCATTTGTTTTGAAGAGTTACTGAAATGTAACTGTGTGTTTCTTGGGAGGCACCATTTGCACACACATGTCTGCAACTCTGAGCAATTCACAGCTGCAGTTTCTTTAAGGCATGCATGCTTGCCTTTGACATGCTGAGATTTATAGTGAGATTTAAGTTCTTGTACCATTGGTGACGTTTCCTGAATAGTTTTCATCCAGATGGTCTCCGAGAGGATAAGGTTTAACAAGATTTATTCACTGAGAGGAGGCAATGTGAATTAAAATTACAAGGGGTACTCTATATACACTAGGTTTTTTTGCCATTCACTGCCTCATGAAATGTAGAAAATCCTCGCTCTCCATTTCCCCCCAAACGAAGTTAAATGGAGTTGCTTCTTTCAACATACCGTTCCACTCTGAACAGATTAGGGCTCTGGCAAACAAGTGCTATTAATTTTGTTGGGGTGGAGGAAGAGGTTACTGCCCTTAATGTCTACCCTGCCATTTTGCCCCAGTCCCCCACTCTATTAGTGGAGGCAGCAGATGTAAGCAAGTGCTGGTTCATCAACTGTTACAGTTTTCAGACCACTGGCAGTTAAAAATAATGGGCTGGCTCAGAGCTTGGTGGATGAGGGCTGGACCATGTCGCTTTCTGATGGCTCTGTTTCAGCTTCTGGTGGGGGACTGCTGCAGACAGCTGGGAGAGGTAACCTCTTAAGCCATTATCACTAAACGCAGCACAACCTCTCTGACTGAGCTCCAAGTCTTGAGCCTTTGAGAGCCATTTGGACTAACAGCACCATTTTGGATCCTCAAGCTGTGTCTTCAATGGGTTGTAGCCTGAGTTAAAGTCAGTGGATCATGAGCACTTTGTGTAGGCTGAGGATCTAGGCATGGTAATTCAGATTGTGATTGCTGAACCTAGATTTTCTGGAAAATTGCATGTGTTTTGCAAACTGAAGAACTGATGTTATTTCATATAAAGACCTTGTAGGTTTTTATAAGGTTATTTGCTCACAGTGAAACAATTAAGCATGTACTTAACTGCTGCAAGAGAAGTATATTCACCAAAGAAAACCAAAAAGTATTGCTCCAATGCTGAAAGTTAAACACTTTGCAAGCATTTTGTTCGATAGAGTGAGAAGATTTATTGTTTTCCAGGTGTGTCTACTTAAAATACCATTAAGTCACTATGGAATCTCTAGAACTAGTGGCTCCTTCAAATTCTACTTAAAAAAAAAAAAAGAAAAATAAAAAGTTGAGGGGTATTAGAGATCAGTATGTTTTATCTATTTGTTTTTGTCCTCACTTGCAGGCTGATTTTTTTTCCCCCTACAGCTAGAAGTATTGAAAGTATCTTCACTGTTAACAAATTGGCATATTTAGCAGGATCAACACATTTCAGTTGGAATATCATAGAATTGAGCCAAAACTCCAGTGACAGAAGGCAACAAGTTCATCCTGGAGGAGCTTTTATAGAAAAATACAGTGTCCTGCTTGATAACAAGGAAAAAAATAATTTTGACAGTATATTGCATTTAGCATGTGGAGCATGTTCAAGGTTGGTTGTTTTTCATTATTTTGCTTTTCTATGTCATATTATTTAGGAAGTGCTGCCACTTGAGCTCTAACATGAGATCTTCGCAATCAATGATTGCTCTTGAGTCCTTCAGTTTCTGAGTTGTCAAATTGAGATTCTTTATTTTATGTTTGAAAGGTAGCTACTCAGGATTCCCTAAAATTGTCTGCACTTTATATTGCCTTAATTTTATCAGCCTCAAGTACAGTTACTGAAAATCATCAATTGCTTTATAACATTGGGCTGGGTGAAAAACATCTTTTTAGAATAATGGAAAATAAGAAGTGAGAGGACTTTGTGGTTTTTCTTTATGTCTAAGAATGGACAGTCTGAGTAAAATGTAAAAAGGTTAGTAATCGTAATGAAATAGGCCTCACTGTATTGTTGCAAGTTAAAAATATGCCTCTTGCCGAAAGGCTTGCATTAATATTATTTGAGAGAAGTAGCATCAATGCACTGTAATAGACTTTTATTAATAGGCTAGCACAATCATCAGTCTCTGGGTCAGTGTGACGGCTGAATACAGTGAACATGAGCATCTTGACAAGAAAGTAGCAAAGTCTATCAATCACTTGCAGCGTGAAGATGCTGTGATAATTATGCTTACAGTGGTAATAAAATAGGGATAAGTAAAGTGTTCAAACCGATGGAAATTGCAGGGTCCATAGTGAATATCCTATGAAATACAAAAGATGGCATCACCATAAATTCATCTAGCTGTGTAGACTGAGTTCATTATTCTCTTGACCCATCTTGCTATTTTTAGAATCATATTCATGCATTTTTCACTCAGCACTGTTCAATGGTAAAATCACTCCAAGGCTTAAGGCCTGAGTTGCATTCTTTTCTTGCTGCACTCATGACTGAGGATGTTCGGTGCCCTTCCTGTTGATGGTGCTGATGGCCTCAGCACAGCAGTATGGTTGCATATTTGAGCTTGTGTTGGTCACTTTTTCTTTTCAGTATGGGCCAGATAAAGAATGGGGTGTGCTTGATTTCCTTTTAGGCTGCTCTGTGTGGGTGGTTGACGCCATTTATTTCAGTGGAATTACGCTAAGTTTATCATTTAAGGGAAAACAGACTTCCTGGTCTAGTGGCTTCTGCTGTCAACCAGTCAAAGTCTCCTAGGCTGAGAAATGATCTCTCATGTGACTGCTGAGGAAAAAAGGTCCTGGCTTGCCTTTTTTTTTTTTTTTTGTCCTAGTGCACTTTCCCTGACAACAGAGCCTTATGTAGTGGCAATCCATTGCAATGACATCAAGCTTCAATCTCTCTATAATGGCAGGTTAATCTATAGTTTAGCAGAGGGAACAGCATGGCCCAGTCCAAGTCACTAATCTGACCCCCACTAGACAGCACCTTGTCTGTCTGTCTATCTATCTATCTATCTATCTTTAACAAAATTAGTAAATTCAGTTCCTTGAAAAGGTGCTAGTTTGACAGTCCCCAATACTCATGTCTTTGTGCTTGACTGTAGCACAGCCGTGCTCAGGCAGCAGCAAAGCCTTCTCCTGCCGATGTGACTCCGCCCTGGCCTGTAGTGGGGGAGAGGTAACTGTGCTTCCCAAGCTTCATTTAATTCTTGGCACTGTCTACTGAGAATGGCAACAGAGTTGCCAGTTGTGGCATGCACATTTATTGCTTGGAATTGAGCCAGAACCACCAATCCATTTGGCACAGACAGTGAACAGCAGTGGTAAATACTTCTTGTTCATTACTAACCTAAACCGGATTTCAGCTGAAGATTTGGAGGAGAAAGACTGTCTCCCATTCCTTAATCCCCTTAACATTTCGGTCTGCCTCATAAAATTTTCTAAAAACAGATGTAAACCTTGTGTATAAAATGAAATCTAGAGGAGAAAAGACAGTCCAGAGTGAAGACCAAGACTGTTTTCTTCTTCAGCAAGTTTCTTTGCTAGTAATGACCCTGGAAAATTGTTCTCTGATTATTCTCTTGAGAGATTGCTCTAATTTCTTGCTGCTGTAGATGGCCATATGATCAATTGTCATAAGTCACTGCATGATGATGGGTCATTACTTAGCAGTGCATAGTTGGGGGGGAAAACACATGCGACTTCCATTAGGAGGCAGAGTGCACCTACATCAAATATGAAGTATACGTTCAGTTCTCATTAATAACATTTCAAGACTGTCCTCCTAAAGTTCCTAGCACAGAAGCTGCCTTCACAGTGGAAGAACTGAAACTATGAAAGATTTGCAGCTCACGGTCAGGCAATGAGTATTCCCATAAGTAAAAAATCTGATTTTAAATTGAGCATTTCACCAGCAGCATGGTTTTATTGAGAAACAAAGGTAAAGCTCATTCTTTTCTGCTTTTTGTTTCAGGACCTCCTATACTGAGAGAGCTTTTTTATTTTAATGAATTAATTTAAATTAAGTTACAGCCAGTTTAAATATTTTTTTCTTGTTCTATTTCAAAGTTAAGAATGCCTGTATGGCACCATGGAAAATGCTGCACCTTGTGGGTACCATATCGATCAGAAGGTCTGGATGTCTTCAAGAACATGGAGAACAATTTCAGTGAAATTTTAAAATATATTTCTTTCATGTTTTCTAAACATCCTAGCAGCAATTCAAGTAAAACAGACTTTCAGCTGAGTAAATTGCTGAGAATTAAACAAGCTAAAGCAAGCACACCTCTGCTAGGTGGAGTAGCCTGTTGAAAGGATTCTCCAAGCGCAACACCTTTCCTATAAAGGTGAAGATGGTTTTTGTCTAAATCACTAGGATTTTCATTTAGGATTTCAAAGTGAAATCTTGTGGAAAAAGAGGAGGAAAGTTAGAAAAAGATGACATTGGAAGAAGCAGTTGATTTTTTGGTCCCTATAAACGGACAGCATTGAACTATGTACAGAAAGGTTTGGCTGAGATTTGGTCTCATCTAGTCACATTGCTGTGTATTCCCATCTGGCACTGAAAGACATGCTGCTGTAAATTAATAGATATGCACATAGGTGTTCTGTGAGTAGGATTGGTTTCCGTGTTTCCTCCCACTTCCCCAAAGTCTCATGTCTGTGTGGAAGACCTTTTAAGAAGGCTGAGGTTAAGCAAAAAAAATAAGGCTCATCCTCTGACTAGTGCTTATTGGTATCTTTTTTGCAAACTGTCAGTAAGGACATCAGTGAGTAGTCACAGGCATAGATTCTTATCTATTAAGGGATCTATCAGTGAAAGAGTGCCTTTTTTAATGTGATGCTTTATATAAAAATGTACAGGTTACTGTAAAACTGTTTTTGAAAGTACTATCAGAGCACTTATTTTTAACTACCTGAAAGTTTTGAAATTCTGTAGGCACAGAAAGGGGTGGTCAACTTAGCCTTCACATCCTCATGGATACAAGTGACACCCTGATTCAGTGCAGAGAGAAAGCCGCAGTTCAGAATCTTCAAACTGTCTGGTTTGGTTGACTTAAGTTGCTCACCTGTAACAGTCAGTCCTTACCTAAGACCCTGCTGAAACCTGCGCTGTCTCAGGATTTGAGGTACATAGTTTAAACTACTAGGAATGTATCCCCACCTCTGATTACAAGGGAGTTAATGAAATGAATCACAAAGGCGAACATTTTGTTGTGTTTATTAGCTCTGACCTGCTTTCTAATAATAAATTGTCCCTGAATGATTACTTATAATATGCTGTTTAACACTGGAAAGTGCATTTTGGGAAAGAATCTCTTTGGGAAGTACCATGGTCTTTATACCTTCAAAATTAATGCCCTTTGCTCACTCATCTGTATTTGTTATGTTGCATGGGTTTAGATGGGGAATTTTATGGAGGAAGTTTGAGCCATAATCCAATTGAAATGCAGGAAGATCTCAGTATCTCCTTTACTTATGTTATAAAATTGTAGGTAAAAGCTCTTTGGAGATTGTTCAGTTTGAAGTCACTTAGGGCAGTGTAGATGCCAGATGGAGTTACCAAGGGTTCCCAAGGTGGTCAGAGGCCTGACATCCACTGCAAGTCCATAGGATTTGGTCTTTTTTTTTTTGTATCCTCCAGTCACTACATTGTTTCTTCAGACACTGAAGTATGTTTTTAAATCTCATCCCCAGTATTCTTGAAAATCCTGCACTTTGGCTTGTGCACCTCTGCTGTTGGTTAGTTTAATCACCCCATTGCCCAGCTATAACTGAAGCAGTACTGCAGTTACCATTGTGTATTTCTCTCTGGCACCATCTAGTGACTCCAGAACTAGGCTTCCAACCTCTGCTCTTTTCTCATGGCTATATAAATGTGATTTCCTTCGGCAATACCTTAAAATTTGGATCAGTGCAGATGTCGCTCTCATGAAATAAACTTACCTTAGAGCAATGGCTGCAAAGCCTTTTGGGAGAAAGTTTTGTAGTATGGCTCTTGTACTAACAGTTTAGATTCGTAATTCAAGGTGCAAAACTGCCAAAGCACATAAAAAGTAATGTGAAGATCTTGTTATAGATATTTTGTTACAGTTAGAATCGGGAATGGGTATGTGTGTGTGTCTGTTTTAAGACTGTCACAGTCTTTGAGCATCTTTTCTAGTCCTAATAAAATGGCTGAGGATGAAATGAGCATACTTAAATTATAGAATGATTCAGGGCATCATGTTGTTAATAATGTAGAGAAATGAGATATAAAAGCTTTTACTCAAGCATACCCTAAAGCAAATTCAAGTAGAGCACACAGCTATGATGCTGATTGTTTTCACAGGTGTTGGCACCATATGAATTAAATGAAGAAAAAAATGGTGAAACATTTATGACTCATTAGAATTATGTGGTTTTCTATCCTGTCCTAACAACTGAAAAAAGGTGTAATTTACATTTGCAGCCAAATGGCGTGAAGTAACATTATACTCTACCGACATGAAAAGAGGAGACTTCCAGATGACTACTATTCTGAACTTTTCTAGTTCTCAAATACTGTATTTTCAGTTTCTCATGTGGACTTTGGAGAGGTGATATTATTGCCCCATTAAAAAAAACCTAAAAAAAGGTCAAAAAGGAATATGGTAATTTAGAATCTATAGAACATGTGGTTTCAAGGAGCTAAGGGCCGCTCACTAGATGCAGCACCTTTACAATCAGAATATATTTCCTTTTCATCAAAGAATAAACTTGATAGATCCAAAGAGAGCCACATCAATGATTGTTTTTTTAATAAACTTTGCATCCTCCTTTTCCTCTCTCCTTTAATTTTTTTTTATCAGAATTGTTTTATTGCAGATCTTAAATATTTACATGAAGGACGTATCTTGACAGGCTGATCTATAGCAGGAAAGCAACAGAAAAACAAATCCATGTCTACAGTGTTTTAGATCCAGGTTTCCTGAGCTGCTAAGTGTTTATTTTTCCTATTGTAAAACCTGCACTGAAATACATTCAGAATGGAGTTGACATGGCAGCTTTCAGGCCATATCTAATGTTCTTATAAAGCCATAATACAAGCCTCAGCTTCCCATACACTGAGTAGTTGGCTGAAAAAGAAAGCAGCTGATTTATCAGAGCCTCTGCGCTGTAGATGAGTCTTCAGAAAAAGAACATGTTGTACTTTGCAACTGAGACTTTTTTGCAAACACCTAATAAACCAGAAAAAGAAAGTTTTATTGGGCTTTGTGAGCACATTTTTCTCCTCTCACCAGAGCACCAAACCCAGTTTGTAATCCTGCTTTCATTTATTTCATTCTCCCCTGAAATTTCTCACAGCACAAACTCACTCAATTCTGGCTGGCTAATTTGCATCTCATGGCCTGCAGTATCTCTTTAGGAGGTGAACTATTAAAAATACATTAGCCTAGTGTGGATAGTAATGGGCCAAATGCTGCTGGTTTTGAAGGCAATATGGGAAGCCTCATGCTCTTTCTGACTCTTGATAGCTATGCAAGCAAGTTGTTTGCTTTTTCTGTCCTTGGACTTAGAAGTTCTAGCAGCAGATGTAGGTGAGATTATTGTTCTTCTGAAAGTCTGGAAAGTTCCTTTCCAAGCTTGCTCTTTAATGTTAGCCTTATTTCTGTTCTGCCAAAACTGTGTCCTATTAGCATCCAAAAATGTTACACATAACTTTGGCTTGCTTACAGAAGATGATCCAACCACTAACATTTGCCTTCTGTAGCTGAATGCTGAAAGAAAAAATAATCCACATTTGAAATGTGAGACTTCGCTGCTGTCAGTTTCTGGAGTTGATTATTAGAACTGTGATTTTTATCTACTCACTTGTACAGTAATTAAAAGCAATTCCCTCATCAGTTATCATCCTGCGAAGCCAGCTTTTAAGCAGCACTTGATGTACAGTTTATTAGCCTAAGCCTACATTGAAGGAAAGGTGACATAGTTTAAAAAGTAAGAATGAACACATCTGCTCTGAAACAAAGAGCTGAATTTAAAATAGATGCTTTCTGTTAAACCAGCAAAAATGGCAATATGATTTTAATTGGCAAAGTAGGAGTAATTATTTGGCTTGGGCCAGGTGTACACCTCTATTCTGTCCACTCCCAACTGTGTCCTTTTTTATGTGGATTATTTTCTGTGTGGATATATCCTGTCCTGATGGAGTAGGTGGTTAAAGAATTAAGAAGGAAAACAGGGAATCAATAACTGTTGCATGCTGAAGAGGAAGAGCTATTCAGCTACGTGACAAACTTTGCCACGCCTTCTAGTAGGTATTGATGAGTACAAATGTTTATCACTGTCAGCTCCAGATCCAAGATATTTAGTATTAACTGGATACTGTGCCTCTAGCTGCCAGCATTGTAGCTGAGGACATCTTTAATGTAGGAAAGAAACGTAAAATAATAGGCAAGACTGACCATGATATTTACTTGTGATGACTTTTTTGGATAGGTGCTGGAGACAAAATAGGAGGCTGAATGAAGGCAAACTGGAAGTGAATCTATGGCATTGGATTTCTCTTGACTGCTGAAAACTATATGGAATCTTGTGAGAATACTCAAATATTAGAAAGAAAAGGCATTGACAGAAGAAAATTGAAAGTGGAACACAAGTACCTAAAGCACCAGCATGGGGGTGCCCAAGAAAGGGTGTAGAGATGCAGACTGCAATGTTTTCTGGTGGAGTTCTGGTGCATCCAGGAAGCACAAGCAATGAGATGAAGATCTATACCGTTTCTGCTTCTCCAAATGCATTCATTCAAGGCAGTCAGACAAAACAGCATGGTGTGTGACAGGCAGGAAAGCGATGTGCCATCCATGGTCAGCCAGAGAGAAAGCTGTAAGTGCCACAGAATGTTGTGCCCACCCCCAGGAAGTGAATGAAGAACTGCATAGATTTTGTTTTAAATGGAGCTGAACAGTAATCCCAGGAGATTTAAGAGCTGAGATCATGCAGCGGATACGTATTTCACACCTGGGGATAGAGACATGCCTGAGATGAGCCAGGAAATGTATCTACAGGCCAGGCATGAATACCCAGTTGAAAGCATACATGGAACAGTGTAAGCTGTGCAAAGAATATAGTGATTGACAAGGAATACCTCATGGAATTCCAGCCCAGCCCTGGGAAAAGGTCAGAATAGACTTGTTAATTTCTAATGAAAGAAACTTTATGGTACAGTAGATTAATAACCCAGTTTTTGGAAGATGCACAGACAAGAAAATTTATCAGAAAACTGAAGGTATAGATTTTGAAATGTGTGATAACTCACTTGCTGGGACCGAGCAAGAGGCTTCTGATACTCTTCATTTAAGCATTTGAAAAATTTACTACCTTTAAAAACTTCTGCATTGGATTTATGTTCCTGAAAATACACAACATCATAGGAATGTGGCATCAGCCTTGGCAGCAGTCATAAAACTGATGGCAATGTCAGATAGATAATAAGGGGGTTTGGCCTAGTTATTTTGAACTTTTTAAATGCTAAATGTTTCCGTGGTTTAAATAGAGACATGCACTCAGACTCTGGCCTTGCAGTCTAGGTAAGTTTGTCTACTAAAGCCTGGGGCAAACCCATTATTTTTTCTTTACAGTTTTTAGGAAACTAAGCAAGTGCAAAGGACCAAAACCCCAGAAGTTACTGTATGCAGGAAGGTATGTATGAAATTAACCATTAAGTTATTATGAAAAGTAACAACTAAAATTTGTTACTGGGTGCAGGGTGTGAGACAAGTGGAGTGAGCAAGAAAAATGAAATTCAAGACACCATGCTGTGACTTGAATCAAAGGTAGGACTAGGGGATCATAGTCTGTTAGGCTACTGTAAGCAAGACAAAACTTGTGCGAAGTGTGTGATCAACACAGAGGGTGAATGCAGCCAATCGTTTTGAGTGCCCTCAATACAGGAAAACTGAACAGTACAGACAGAACTTGGTGGCTTGAACATTGGCATTGTTTTAGTTACTGCAGATTAGCCTGCCTGGCATCCATTTGCTACCCTGATGGAGTGTCAGTGTACTTTAGGTCCTGCGTCATGTCAGCTATTCCTGTGCAGATGTCCTGGATGCCTGACGGCCTCTCAAATGGCACTGGGCACCTGTGTGTTGGGCAGGAATCCTGGCCTTTGCTTTATGAAGCAGCACATTCTTGAAGGGCCACAACAGTTGGTAATGGCCACAGCCAAGTATGGCAGCAATGAGCAAGTTGGCCAAATCTTTAAACAGGTAAGCCTCGGCAGTAATTTTCTTCTTCTGAGGGTGGCTGATGGCTGAGCCCTACAGCTTCCTGCCTTGGCCAAGAATGAATCACCTATGGGGAATTGCATTTCCCAGAGCCAGATGGGAACTGTTGGGTTCATAGTCGGATATGATGGAAAGGGATAGAACATGTAAAAGCGCCCTCTGGGCATGAGAGATCAGGGAAGGGGGTAGGTGGGTGTCTCCAGACAAAGAGAGGATATCACAGATAAAGATGCTTAAGGAAGATGCTTGAACAGGCAGTCAGGTGTCTATGTAAAATACCCAGAGGAGAAAGCAATTAAAAGAGCTCTAGTTGATTTAAAAAAAAAAAAAGTTGCAGAAAATGCAGTTAATCTGAGAATAAACTTAATCACCAAGGTGCCCTTGAAGTTTATCAGACCACCTAGAGGTGCAATATCCTAGACAGGCAATGAGTGCTCAGAAATACCCTTCATCTAATCTTTTTTTATTATTTTCCCCTATCCTAGGATGTTTGAAGTGCTCTGGTTTGGTTTGTTTGGAAGACTGAACTAGCTTGCCAAAGGGAATTTGGAGGAAACCAGAACATATTCCCAAAGACAAAGTAAGGCCTAGCCACACCTTGGCAACATCAAATCTTTAATCATGTACCTGCCTGTATAACACCAGCAATATTCAGTGTTTCTGTAACATTATTCATGCAAGAATTTCAAAGCACTTCATAAGCGCTAATTAATCAAACCTCACAAACAGTCAGCAAGCAGCAACTTTGCCCACCAGCGAAGTGTAATCACTTCTAAAATGGAACATGATGGCAGTTTGATATCTCATAACATGATGCAACAGGTCAAGGCAAGTAGAACAGGAGCAATTGAGGGCACTTGGGGAGCACCCATCTTTAAATAGCTTTGCAGATACCATGCTTCACTGGATATGCTTTGTGGAACTATTTGGTAAAAATATTTTTGTGGAAAAGAAATTTTTGTATTGCACAGAAAAGAAAAATTTGAAATATATATTTTTAATCCCTCACTGAGCTCCTAATGCTAAAGACAAATATCTGCATTTTGCAGGGGCAGTCCATCAGAATGCTTTCCACTCATTGTGGGACCTCTTGTTTCCATCTCTTTGGCCAGTACCACCTGCAGTCCGAGAGATTGTGAAATAAACCACTTTGATGTGGTTCTAGACCCCCAGGTGCTGCCATCTGAGGTTCTCCAGCGGGAGAAGGAAGCTGTGTCAGAGACTGCAGGGTTCTTCACCCAGAGGGTGGGAGGGTGCTGGAACAGGCTCCCTGGGGAAGTGGTCACAGCACCAAGCCTGCCAGAGTTCAAGAGATGTTCTGACGATACTCTCTCAGGCACATGGTGTAACTCCTGGGGATGGTCCTGTGCAGGTCTAAGAGTTGTACGTGATGATCCTGTGCAGGTCTAAGAGTTGTACGTGATGATCCTGTGGGATCCATTCCAACTCAGCGTATTTTGTGATTCTGTGATTCCTCTACATTTTAAGGGACCACCTGGTGCACTGAGTACCTTACCCCCCTGGAAGGGTCTCTCAAAGCTGTGATCCCCAGCTACAAAACCTGCTCCAGTGCAGAAGCCACAGGACCTAAATTAGTGCCTTCTCTTGGCCCAGTGGAAGCTGTCAGTGTTCCAGTTGACTACAATGAGAGAAAGACTGGCCTGGCTCAGTTTCTTTATATTTCTGCCAATCCGATCTTGAGGGGTGGACTAATTCAGATGTATGTATGTTGCTAATACTCTGAGCGTGTATCTTCCCAATTAAGCATATGTTGAACAACCTTCAGTTTTTCCTGTCTGTAGGCAAAATATCTCTTTACTTTAGGTCTCCTGTCCTGTCACTTCTCATCTCTTTTGGAAGCAAACAGGCCATGGATTTTTTTTTTTTTGACATCACGCAGTAAAATTATATTGTACTTGTGTAAAACAATGTGCAAACCATTAAGTAGAATAATGAAATGCTGGAAGTTAAAACAATAAGCTTGGATGATTTAAACCTTGCTACATTTAAAATGTGCAATATGTTTGCAAGAATGAAATTGGTCTTTGGGGCTGAATAAATAGTACAGATATCCAGCCCATTTTGGAAAGAACAAGTAATACCTAGGAACATAATTTAAACCAGTCTTGTAATTAGCTGGTCATTTTGCATTATGAGAGTTCTGGTCTTGTTGTTTGGCTTTATAAATGACCCATATAGTTATCTTGTAATTATACATGCTATGTTTAAAAAACCCAACAAAAACAACCAAACTGTTTGGATGAGAATTTTTCCTTTGGCAGATGAGTGAAGAGTAAATTATTTAGATGGATTATGTGGTACACTCCCCATTACTGTGTCTTTGCAAACTTATTTAAAACCCAAGATCTGGAGGCTCCTTTAACCATACCTTCAGGTTACCATAATTCTTTCTGACTTCACTGCCTGATCATGAAGCAGCAAAGTATTTTCAGTCAAAATTAATTTCATTGATAAATAATGGATATTACTATGTATGAAAAAGATGGCTTTGTTCCTGATTATGGTATAAACTGTAGAAGAAGAAGGTCTATTATAGAAATTCACTCAAACTTTTGCAGGACTGAATTAAGGACCCAGGAGGACTGTACATTTCCTTGAGACTTGTCTTCTGTCTGTGGCACACAGTATGAAAAACTTTCTGCCTTTCACACAGGGTCAACCATGTACCATGGCAATACTGAGACAGAAATAAGAACCGTCTTAAGGCTGTTCTCAGTTAGCATCACCTTCTTAACACCCTTTAGAAATCATTTCAGTTCCCTGGAATCAGGGAGTTTGTCCTAGTCACATTTCCCTTATAATTTCACTTGTAGCAGGTTAGTGAGTGATAAGCTGCAGAGGAAGGCATTATAGAGATGCCATGTGGGGTTTTTAATTTTTGTTTCCCAAATCAAGTATTTTGCCAACAGAGCATAATGGTACAAGTACTTCACTAAACTGACTTTTTGTACATTTCGGTCTTGCTGATTGCTGGAAAGCAGCTACTGCAGAAGGTTGGGAACTGGCCCCAAATTTGACTTTTGTACAATAAAGTAATGATTCTTTAGTCAGCTGAATAATACCCTTAATATCAGCATGTCTGCAAATAAAACACCTATCTGAAATAATTTCTAGGGATATTCTAGATTGCGAATCATGATGCTGTGTTGTGAAATTTCGGCTGCAGTAGCTGTCATTTAAAAGGCTTTCTGAATGCATACATTTCAGTCTTCTAAATAGCTCCTTTTTCCAACCTGAAAATTAAGAAACTATTCTTTCATATATTTACCCTTTTTTATTCTCTTGACTTTACAACTTCATTGAAAGGTATACTATTTATGGATGTAATGTAATAAAAACATACATTGTGTCTACCCACGTTCATATACTAGAAATTAAAATTTGGGGGTTGAGAAATGAAAAATTCATAGCCTTGGATGTTGAGAACGTCAGACCTACTGTCTCCCCTTGAAGTCACCTAGGTGAGGCTTTTTGACATAATGGAAGCATCAATGAACTGCTCTTGATTAAAAGTTTGACAGGTTGACACTATCCCCCTGAACAGGAAGACTGGGGTTGAAAGAAAATTTTAATACAAACAGAATTTCATTAATACCACAGTTTGCTATAACGGAGGTCTCCCCCC